>CM044891.1:0-502763 GCA_024500025.1 Syzygium aromaticum | reverse complement strand
TCCCTGCGAACGCGGCCCCAAAGAACGGGCCCCCCTTTGAAACAGTAGACTAGAAGTACACGCTTACACACCAAAACCATCTATTTTCGTCAAATTAGGACTTCTTAACACATCATCCTATATACGCAACGAACTGCTCGATAGAAATATATACACCTTCTTCATTACCATTCCACAATCAAGCTTCCCAAACAGAACAGAAGACAAGAATTCTAACAAGCATTAAAAACAACCACCATGCTGCTATCTTCCTCCTCCCGACGAATTATGGTGTAATTATGCATTGTCTATGCCTTCAAAATGGTTCGATTCTTTCATCCTGGGATGTTGAAAAGAGTTTGATGGCCCCTGTACAAAGGAATAAATAATTATTTGAGAAAAGACACATAAAAAGTTATCCAAAGAAACGATTTTATGATAGCACATAACCATTAAACCAGAATTAATTGAAACACATGCAAAAAATAGATAGGCTAAACAATTTTATAGATTAGCACATAACCATTAAAGCTACTTTAGAATTATCAGGAGGGGCTCGATTTTTCTCAAAAGCCCTGCTCTCAAGCATCCTTATCAAGCGCATACCATCTGTATTAGCCAAAACTTTGATGCCATTATCACTTGTTGTGACAGCTAACAAAGAACCCTCATTGTTAAACCTAAGTCTTGGGCTAGCCCGCAATGAAAAAAGGAACTGAAATCTTAATTCTAGCTATAGTACCAATTTGCACATCTATATACAAGGAGAAAAAAGCTATCAGGCAACCCATCATCTGCAGCAACAGCCCGTCAACATGCTGGCATTCTCCATATCCCAGAATTTAATTTGCAATTCATCTCCAGCAGCTTGGAAATGATTCCTTGTTGTGTCAAACTGGACAACACCTAAAGATCGCTTCCTGAAACCTGAATATGTCCTCTTGATAGCACCCTCGGTCTCGTTCCACTCAACCAAATGGGAATCACCCTCTTTACTGGTTCCACGTGAAAACAGAATGCAAGATGGACATCCAACTTCCACACCTTGTATGATCAACTAAAGCAGTAAGCATTTAGAGAGAACTAAGATTATGACTAATGCATGTTCATCTATCACTTCTGACATGCAACAAAAAATAGTTACTACTTTATTCGAAAAAAGTAACATGATCACTGTGAATGCAAGTGCTCGCAAGCCAGATATACCAATGTTTCTAGTGTCAGCATATTGCCTCAATAGAAGATCAATACAATGGAATATTGAGTGTTTGAACAGCAGCTACTTCTAGGTCGAGCTTGGCTGTAAGAGACCAAAAGCAAGCAATAAGATCCCCCATCGAACAGCTAAGGGATTAACATAGAAACGAAATCCAAGGACTAGGTTGAGAAAACTTCTTCTATGAGTTTCATCCAGTTTCAGAGACAGAGAGAAACAAGCATGGCATTTCCCCATGAACCAAAAGTGTTCCAAAACTGCGTTCCTGTCTTTCATGAAGAAACAGAGAGCCAACAAGCGTTTCTGAGGCAACATGCTACCATGTTCCATCCACACTATAAGCCATCATGGTGCACCATCGACCGGGAGCATCATAGTCCACTCTAGATCCCGGGCAATCACACAGCCAAGCTTTTATCTTACCATCAATGGCAGTGGAGAAAATAAGCTGCAATAATGAAAAAGAGAGTCATATAGTCGACTCTGGGAAACTGCTATCAAAATAAATTTACCAGCTGCACATCTAATTTGGAAAAACTGGTAATACAATCTGCTTGAAATGATAGAGTATAAGCCAAGAAAGTAGAAAGCGGCAAACTGCTCTCAAAGCAGATGAACCTGAATATTTTCCTTGTAATATGGAATACACTGGAGCTTCATCGGAGCAGGGGTGGCCTTAACGTGCTTCATCAGCGACGGCGGGGAACAGCTGCTTGACTAACGTCGGAGCAGTGAGCGAGCGAGCTAGTGTTGGACCGCGAGAGAGGGAGACCTTTGCTTCGTCCGAGCAGCGGTGGCCTTAATGTGCTTCGTTGGCGAGGGCGGAGGAACGAGAGCTCGACGAGGGAGACCTTTGCTTTGTCAGAGCGGGGGTGGCCTTAATGTGCTTCGTCGGCGACGGCGGGGGACGACCGCTTGACGAACGCCGGAGCAGCAAGGAACAGCGGACCAGCGAAATCTCAGCGCAAAAAATTCCAAAATTTGTGTGCAGGGCAGAGAGCGGGAGACGCATGTTTGCTTTTCTTCTTCTCCTTCGGATGAGGAAACGAAAGGACAGATAGGAGTTGTGCGAGAGAATATGAGAAAAAAGCAGAGCATTGGCAAGTGTGGAGGCTAGGAGAGAGAAGATGGAAATTACTTTCTTTTTTTTTGAGAAAATCGAGGGCTGGCGGCCGGTCCCACAGATCCACGTGGAGCCACGTGGCACTTCATGAGTGGTCCTGGACCACACTAACTTGACGGTCCGAGGCCACCTAATATTTTCTCGAGAAAATGAGAGTGAGAGCGGGCAACGCAAAATGTTCGTCGCTAATTTTTTATGGCTCAATATTTTTTTCTATAATGTAATTTTGCGACAAAATTAGCGATAACAGTAACTAACAACGAAATTAGCAACGATTTATTATATTAAAATTTTGCAACAAATTTCATGTTCGTCACAAAAAGTTAATCCCAAAATTTGGTGACGAATTTTTATGTTCATCGCTAATTTTTACAACAAACTTTTATATTCATCACTAATTTTGGGACAAAATCTTTTTCATCGTTATTTCCGTCAAAAATTAGCGATGAATTTGCTTTCATCACTAATTTTCAATTAAGGTCGTCGCAAATTTTTTTATTTGCGAAATTAGTAAATTAGTGATGAATTTAGTGATGAATAGTGTACATCGCTAATTAGCAACGAAATTAGCAATGAACGTATTACATAAAATATTCAGCAAATAAAAAATTTAGCGATGAATACGGTTTGTCGCTAATTAGCGATAAATTTTGCAACGAATGTGCCACAAAAGTTATTTCCGTCGTAAATTAGCAACGAATTCTTTTTTATCGCCAATTCCATCATAAATTAGCAACGAATTATTTTTCGTCGCAAAACTTTTTATTTGCGGAATTAGTAAATTAGTGACAAACCTTAAGTTCGTCGCTAATTTTGCGACGAAACTTTATGTTGGTCGCAAGATTTTTAATTTGTAGAATTAGTAAATTAGCGACGAATAATTTTCATCGCAAAATTTTTAATTATGTGCACGTTCTTTTTGGTCCCTCACTAGGTGCTTGCATATTATCTGTTTTTTCTTTTGCCGAAATTCCGTTATGTTGACCTGAGAGGGGTGGTCATGAGGAGGAGGTTTTCATTTCCTAGCTATTTCTGTGCCGTATTAGTTACTGGAACCTCTCATCCTAATGTTTCATATATGTGTAGGCTGTGATGTTTCAACGAGGGTTCTTACGTCCAGTTTCTTTGTAAATTATGTCGATTATGTTGCAGCTCTGAGCATATCGTAGAAGCTGATCGATTTGATGTAAGAATTTGTAAGACGTTCTGTTAAACTGCATCCCGAAATGTAATGAAAGATTTGATCTTATGAAAGTTTTGCCCTCCTCAAAGGCAGGGGAAAAATGAGATATGCCATCTGAGAGACTTCTGCATTATTCCACATGGCTCTGGGTTGAGTCTTCCAGGGTAATATTCTCTCACTTCTGTCCCCTATTAGCTTTGATAGGACTGGGTCTGAAGAATGACATGGAGCACTCTCTTTATTTTGGCTTATGCTTCTTTTCATTAATTCGACAGCCTTGTGAATTGTATCTTTTCGCTTATGCAGGTGTGGCCAATTTTTCTTGCATTTACATGTTCTTGATCTTTGTAAATCTCACTAAATCGAGTGAGTTCCTGATCACGTTGTCAGCAATTTGTTCTCTTGTCGTACCCCAGCGAAGAGCAATTTCTTCGCCATTTATTTATCCTACCAAATACGAAATTTTGGAACCTTGATCTTCGAGAATGAAAACTTGATAAGGTACTCTGCCTATGATGAGCATGTACAGCTTCTGGATGGGCCAGTCTATCCTTATTTAGGAAGAAGATTGCAAAATCTTATTGAAGATCCCCAAGCTCGAAAATGGAAGGAAAACTCTCATAAAAATTAAGAGCAATTGTATCATCTTGGCTAAAAGTTCGTAAACTTGTCAGATTTTGCACTACAAAACTTTCGGACCTTCTAGGGAAAATGTAATATTGGCTAATATATGGAGCCTTCCACACTCCATTTTTTCGTGATCATAGTCCTCTTTGTAATGTTGGGGTACGCCCCTAAGCTTTTGTACGTCAACTTATGAATGGTATTTACGTTTCACACCAAAAAAAAAAAGTAAGAGCAATTGAAGAATGTCCACTCTAATTGCTCGAGTTTATGTGGAAATTCATCTCCAAAATACATCTTCTTGGATTTATATTTGAGGAAAAATTAGAGTAATGACGCGAAAATGCAACATCACTAGAGGCCATCGGATATAAGATTCAAGCAAAAGTTGTGTTTTTTATGAGACAAAAAAGCGTATGGTAGATTTGGGATTATACTTGTAAAGTTTATGCTTTTTCTTATCAGATAAAAAAAAATTAGGCTGGAATTAGGATTAAACCAAAAGTTAAGGAATACTGACGTCGGATGAGAGTTTTCAGGGTATAGATAGGTCAGGGGAAGATCGAGAAGTTGGCACGCTGAAAAAGCCGAACAAACTCTGCATGTCTCCGTCTTTCTCTCTTGCTTCCACTCATACCGCCGATCACACATCCACCGTCAACATGGTGGAGGTCTGCCACCACCCAGCCGGCATCGGCTTTGCCAAGCTACGAATTCTTCTCCTCCTCGGCCCCGGCCTACGGCATCTTCAGCCGCCCCTCGCCCCCCCCGGTCACCTTCGTCGTCCCCATGGTCACACTCACCGTCATCGTCGTTTTTTCTCTCCTTCTCGTCGGTTTTTTCCTCCTCCTAACCAATCTGCATGCTGCCGCCCTCCAATTGGCAACTGCTACCTTTAACGACAACGAATCCTCCTCCGCCACCCAGGGCTACGCCAGGGTCCTTGCTCGCATTGGCCTCGCCTACTGCGGTGTCAACTTCTTCTTCTTCTTCTTCTTCTACTTGTACCTCTTTACCATAATGGATCCTCTGGACCTCCTCGAACCCGACGTCCTGCTCCGCCGCCTCGGCGCCCCTCGTGGCCTCGACCCCGCCGTCATCAGGACATTCTCGACCATCGTCTACTCCACCGTGAAGAGGCACAAGATGGGCGAGGCGTAGCTGGAGTGCGCCGTGTGCCTGACTAACTTCGGCGACAACGACATGCTCCGCGTGATCCCCAAGTGCGACCACGCGTTCCACCCGACTGCATCTGCAAGTGGCTCGCCTCCCACACCACCTGCCCCATCTACCATGCCGACCTCGCGTCGTGGCCGGCTGGCAACTTGGCAAGTCAACTTGCCAAGTCAGGCACTGTGCCGCCGCGGGTCGAGGTGAAGGTCGAGGCAGCTATGCCCAATGGTGGTGCTGTTGGAAATATGTGATAAATTTATGGGTAAATGAATGAAAAATTGATGCTCAAAGAACACTATTGAGTTGGAAGTGGGAAGTGGAAAAACACTAGTCCCACATCGGAAAAGAAAGAAGGCTATGAAGTACTTTATATACAGTTACACTTATTTGAAGTGGTAACTATTATAGCATAAACTCTCTGCCTCGCGCATAGGTGCAGGGGGGTGCAAATCCAATGCCCGATAAGCTAAAACTTGGGCGCGAGCGCACATCCTGCGTACACGATTGCAGGACTGAAAGGTAGGTCTCGCGATGAGCCCAATTTTGTCTTCTTCAACTCAAACAGTTACGAGTTTCATAACGTGCAGTAGCCATTATTCTCATTCGTATTAATTTTATAACGGCAGATTTAATCGTCCGTTATTCATATTGATTTTATAACGGCAGATTTAATTGTTTATTATTCGTATTGATTTTATAACGGCAGATTTAATCCGTCGTTATTATCCCCGAATTGATCTCCCCTCTGTTCGTTGTCAAAATCATTCTTCCTCTGTTTTTATGCTCTCTGCATTTTTGCACTGTTTTTCAAAAGTGCTCATTTCGAGTTTGTTCAAGTTCGCCGGAAGCTTGGAAGTGCCGTGATCTTTTCTTCGCTGTTAACCATTGTATCCTGGGAGACAGACGTTCACCAAACCTCGATCGTATGCTAGAGGGAACGAATCTGTTTTAAGAAAACTATGTCAAACACAAGCCTCGGTATTCATTTGTATTGATTCCAACTTTGTTATTGCAATTTCGTTTCTTCATAATTCTGTTTTGTTTCTAATATTTATGCCAATGCCAATTTGAATTTTCGTAACAATCTTAAAACAGATTCGTCGTTTTACAATTCAAATGGCTACTGGAAACGAATTTGTGGATGTGGCTGCTGATAACATCGCCAAAGACTCTGCCAATACCTCAGCTGTCCAACTGCCTGGCTCATCCTCTGTCCCTTCGGCGGTTTCTATCCACCATGGTGACAAACCTGAAAAGTTCGACGGATCAAACTTTAAAAGGTGGCAGCAAAAGACGCTGTTTTATTTGACAACCTTGAATCTTGCGAGATTCTTGACTGAGGAAGCTCCTAAGTTATCCGATGGAGAAACGGATAAGCAAGCCTTCAACGCTGTTGAAGCATGGAAGCACTCTGACTTCCTGTGTAGGAACTATGTCCTGAATGGCTTACATGACTCATTGTACAATGTCTATTGTGCAAAAAAGACGACAAAGGAGTTATGGGAAGTCTTGGACCGGAAATATAAAACAGAGGATGCCGGAGCAAAGAAATTTGTTGTCGGTTGATTCCTTGACTATAAAATAGTGGATTTTAAGACTGTGATCAGTCAAGTGCAAGAAATTCAAGTGATCTTGCATGAAATTCAGGCTGAAGGAATGATCTTGAGTGAAACCTTCCAAGTGGCTGCTATTATTGAAAAACTACCTCCTGGGTGGAAGGATTTCAAGAACTATCTCAAGCATAAGCGAAATGAAATGAACCTAGAAGAGCTGATTGTTAGACTTCAAATTGAAGAAGACAATAAAGGATTTGAACGCAAAGGGTTCAATCCTACTACAGTTAAAGCAAATGTTGTGGAGCTTAGGCAAGGCCACAAGAACAAGAAGATTGCCAAGCCAAAGTTGAGACCAAAAGGAGGAGTTTCCAAGAACAAGTTTCAAGGAAAATGCTTCAACTGTGGCAAGATAGGGCATAGATCTGTGGATTGCAGACTTCCGAAGAAGAAGAATTATGAGGCAAATATGGTGAATGGCATCACACAAGACGTGTCAAACATAAACCTTTCTGCAGTGATTTCTGAAGTAAACTTAGATGGGTCCAATCTGAAGGAATGGTGGATTGACACTGGTGCCACGAGGCACATATGCTCTAATAAGGACATGTTCACAAATCTTGAACCAATTAATGGGGAAAATGTTTTTATGGGAAACTCTGCCTCTTCTGCTGTCGAAGGCCAAGGGAAGGTGTTGCTGAAGATGACTTCAGGAAAAGAGTTGACTCTAAACAATATCTTATATGTGCCAGAAATCCGAAAGAACCTGGTTTCTGGGTCTTTGTTGAATAAGCATGGATTTCGTATGGTGTTTAAGTCAGATGAAGTTATTTTGTCTAAATCCGGAATGTATGTGGGGAAGGGATATGTAACTGATGGGCTTTTTAAGCTCAATATAATGACAATTATCAATAAAGATAATAAGTCTTCCGTTTATTTGCTTGAGTCTTCCAATTTATGGCATTGTAGACTAGGACACGTTAATTATGATACATTGCGTAGATTAATTAACTTGGAACATATACCTTCATTTCAAATTGATTCAAAACATAAATGTCAAATTTGTGTTGAGGCAAAATTAATGAGATCATCATTTCAAACAATTGAAAGAAACACCAAACCCCTTGAATTAATTCATAGTGATGTTTGCGATTTGAAATTCGTACAAACGAGAGGTGGTAATAAATATTTTATTACCTTTATCGATGATAACACTAAATACTGCTATGTGTATTTGCTTAAAAGTAAAGATGAAGCCTTAGAGAAATTTATTCTCTATAAGAATGATGTTGAAAATCAACTTAATAAGAGAATTAAAAGATTGAGAAGTGATAAAGGTGGCGAGTACGAATTACCAATTGGTGAATTCTGTGCACAACACGGAATTATACATGAAATAACTGCGCCTTACTCTTCTCAATCGAATGGTGTTGCTGAACGTAAAAATCGCACATTGAAAGAAATGATGAATGCGATATTATTAAATTCAGGTTTGCCTCAAAATATGTGGGGAGAAGCTATACTATTAAGCAATTACCTTTTAAATAAGGTACCTCGAAAGAAAGAGGATAAAACCCCTTATGAGTTATGGAAAGGTAGGAGACCATCCTACAAACACTTATGAGTGTGGGGGTGTCTTGCAAAAGTGGTGGTTCCAACACCAAAGAAGACAAAGATAGATCCTAAAACGGTGGACTGTATCTTTATAGGCTATGCACATAACAGTGATACATATTGATTTCTTGTGCATGAATCTAAAATTTCAGATATACACAAGAATACGATCATGGAATCTAGAAATCCATCATTCTTTGAAAATGTGTTTCCTTGTAAATCCAATGATGGATCCAATTCATCTAAACGAAAGAATGAAACTATAAATGAAGAAAGTCACGATTCGGCTCATGAAATTCATGACTCAGATCATGAACTAGAACCGAGACGTAGCAAAAGAGCAAGAGTGGAAAAATCTTTTGGAAATGATTTTCTAACTTATTTGTTAGAAAAGGAACCATTAAATTATGCATAAGCTGTGAATTCTTCTGAGGAACCTCTATGGAAAGAAGCAATAAAAAGTGAAGTTGATTCTATTTTACAGAATCATACTTGGGAGCTAGTGAATCTTCCTCCTAGTTGTAAGCCTTTAAAGTCCAAATGGATTTTTAAAAGGAAAATGAAAGCAGATGGCTCTGTTGATAAGTACAAAGCCAGACTTGTGATCAAAGGATACAAACAACAAGAAGGCTTAGATTACTTCGATACTTATTCTCTTGTGACAAGAATAACTTCCATTAGAATGATATTTGCAATTGCAGCATTGCGAAATCTCGAAGTATATCAAATGGATGTAAAAACAGCTTTCCTAAATGGTGATTTGGATGAAGAAATCTACATGGAACAACCTGAGGGTTTTATAGTTTCAGGACAAGAAAGGAAAGTCTGTTAATTGGTAAAATCATTGTATGGCCTAAAACAAGCACCAAAGCAGTGGCATAAAAAGTTCGATAATGCAATGATTACCAATGGTTTTAAGATCAATGAATGTGATAAATGTGTCTACATTAAAGAGACAACAAATGACTATGTCATTTTGTGTCTTTACGTATATGACATACTAATTGTTGGTAGTGATGATAAAATGATCAAATCTACCAAGTATATGTTGAATTCAAGATTTGACATGAAAGATATGGGACTTACTGATATAATTTTAGGAATTAAAATTACTAGAACGTCAAAAGGTCTTATTTTGAACTAGTCACACTATGTGGACAAGATTCTTGAAAAATTCAACATGAATGATTCTGGTATTGCTAGAACACCATTAGACAATAATCTTCATCTGTCCAAGAATAGAGGAGAGGGTATTTCTCAAGTAGAGTACTCTAGAATTGTTGGAAGTCTAATATATTTAATGTGTTGTACTAGACCAGACATTGCCTATACGGTTAGTAAATTGAGTAAATATATGAGCAATCCGAGTGCTAACCATTGGAAAGCAATAGTGAGAGTATTCAGGTACTTACGATATACTCAGAATTATGGCCTATATTATACCAGATACCCAACTGTTCTGGAAGGATATAGTGATGCGAATTGGATATATGATATAAAAGACTCAAAATCTACTAGTGGATATATATTTACACTAGCAGGAGCAGTCGTATCTTGGAAATCCAGTAAACAAACTGTTATAACCGAATTCACAATGAGATCTTAATTTATAGCTTTAGATAAATGTGGTGAAGAGGTTGAATGGCTACGCCATTTCTTAGAGGATATTCCAAATTGGCAAAAACCTATGCCACTAATAAGTATACATTGTGATAGTAAATCTGCAATTGGAAGAGCACAGAGTAATATGTATAATGGTAAGTCTAGACATATACGTCGTAGACATAATATCATTAGACAACTACTCTCAACAGGAATTATCTCAATTGACTACGTAAAGTCAAGGGATAATATTGCGAATCTGCTAACCAAAAGGTTAAACAGAGAGTTAGTTGAGAAATCGACAAGAGGAATGGGACTGAAGCCCATGAAAGAATAAGTTGGTATAAAGGAAACCCAACCTAGTTGACTGGAGATCTCAAGATCTAGGTTCAAAGGGACAACCTAATTATATAAACTTAGTGATATCACTGTGAGGGTTATCCCTAAAACCATTCCTATATAAAATAACAGTGATATTGTGAAGGAAAGGATAACATTTTGCTTTAATGATTCTTAAGTGGAGTAAACAAATTACTCAAATTAAGTAATCACCTATGTGAGAGAGAAGTGGGGCCACTTCAAAGGAGAATTATTTAAGGGCTAAATTCTTTAGAAACTATTGCAGAACCAGGTTGATGTTCATGGCCAAAACGAACATAACCATGAGAACTGAACAAACGTTTAGATGATTCCTGTATGAAGTATATGATTCATTTACATAAGAAAACTAAACAGTTCAAAGACATCATGTCTACTGGACAATTAGTAAAGTAAATATACTTTCACAAGGGAAGGTTCAAAGGGTAACACCTACCTATCCTATGCAGGTTTCAATTGTTGAACACTATCACAGAGTCAAAACTAAAACAATTTTCATTCATGTGGGGGATTGTTGGAAATATGGGATAAATTTATGGGTAAATGAATGAGAAATTGATGCTCAAAGAACACTCTTGAGTTGGAAGTGGGAAGTGGAAAGTGGAAAAACACTAGTCCCACATCGGAAAAGAAAGAAGGCTATGGAGTACTTTATATACAGTGACACTTATTTGAAGTGGTAACTATTATAGCATAAATTCTCTGCCTCGCGCGTAGGCGCGAGGGGGGTGCAAATCCGACGCCCGATAAGCTGAAACTTGGGCGCGAGTGCACATCCTGCGTACACGATTGCAGGACCGAAAGGTGGGTCTCGCAACGAGCCTAATTTTGTCTTCTTCAACTTAAACAGTTACGAGTTTCATAACGTGCGGCAACCGTTATTCTCATTCGTATTAATTTTATAACGGCAGATTTAATCGTCCGTTATTCGTATTGATTTTATAACGGCAGATTTAATCGTCCGTTATTCGTATTGATTTTATAACGGCAGATTTAATCGGTCATTATTATCCCTGAATTGATCTCCCCTCTGTTCGTTGTCAAAATCATTCTTCCTCTGTTTTTATGCTCTTTGCATTTTTGCACTATTTTTCAAAAGTGTTCATTTCGAGTTTGTTCAAGTTCGCCGGAAGCTTGGAAGTGCCGTAATCTCTTCTTCGCTGTTAACCGTTGTATCCTGGGAGACAGACGTTCACCAAACCTCGATCGTGTATTAGAGGGAACGAATCTGTTTTAAGGAAACTGTGTCAAACATAGGTCTCAGTATTCATTTGTATCGATTTCAACTTTGTTATTGCAATTTCGTTTCTTCGTAATTCTGTTTTGTTTCTAATATTTATGCTAATGCCAATTTGAATTTTCGTAACAGGTGTAGCAGAGAGGAGTCGGCTAGAAGGATGACCGGAGCGAATCCAGCTGCCGGATCCATGGGACAAGTAGGAGAGCGGTAGCTTCCGCAATCCCAACCGAACTGGTGGCTCAGGCAAGATCCGGAGGTTTCCCCGTTCGCACTCAACCGGGCCGGTCCGGGCCGGTCCTGCCCTTGGAAGGTTGCTTGAAGTGAGGATACTGATGTGGAGGCATAGGGAGCAGCCTAGGGAGGTACTCCGGGAGGCCAGACCACCTCGACCGGGCAGCCAAGTTAGAGAGGTGGGATTTCATTAGTATCTCGCCTGGAGTGGCGGCCGATGGTGGCGGAGGGCCCTCTCAGGGATCGGTTCAACAGGCTCCATTTAGTGCATAAATTAGTTACATCAAGAAGCACAATTTAGGGAATTTTACAGTTCTTGATTTACATAGTAAAAATGACAGGATCTATATATTTTTTTAATTACCTTAGTAAGATGGAAATGTAAATTCCCTACCGTGCAATAAATATATTTTTTTAATTACTAGTGTAAGGATATATATAGTAGGAAGTGCATCTATTTGTTTGTTCGAGTTTTGCCTATCTCCAGTGTTTCAAAGCAGATACGGTCAAATCTCTTATATTTGTCGTAAATCTTGGGGTTTAGATAGTAAAAGGCCCAAATATAATCAAATCTCTTAAGCAACAGCGTAACACATTATATGATCCTAATCCGTAACATGAATAACATGGAAGCTCCTAAATTGCAAGTCGATAAATTGGGCCAAATTTCACTTGGAACACGAAAAGTACCAAAACTTCTAACTAGGGACTTCGGAAAGAAAAAAACTATTTTATCGAGAATGAATGCAATCTTCACCTTCCATCTCAGTTAAGGAGATTTTTTTTTTCACATGTTGCAATTGGTGATGCGGCAAAAGAGGATTGAAATTGCATAGAAATCAACAGATAAATAAAATGAGAAATAATCAAAGGACATAGAAAACTTACGTGATTCGATTTGAATGTCAAAACATACGTCCATGGAAAAAGCCGGTCACAAATAATTCACTACTCAGTCCAAGAATTGAGTAATTTGATAGCATATCCTTTTGAGAGAGTTTCTTTCAATGATTTTTGGATTTTTTTTTGCATGCCTTACCATATTTGTGTAATGTACATGATTTTACTTTTTACATATTGCGTTCGGTGATGCATCGAAAGAGAATCAGGACTTTACAATTAAATCGGAAGTTATAAAAATCGACAGAGAAATATAACGAGGAACAATAAAGGAATATAAGAAATTTACATGATTCGCTTCGAATGATAAATCATATGTTCACAAGGAGATACGGCCATAAATAATCAGCTACTCAATCAAAAATTATATTATTATAATTATTCACATGCTCGAATAATACCTGCACAGTATTTAGCCTCACGATCACTACAAAAAAACATATAATTTGCCACAAAAATTAGCGACGAATTTTTTCTCGTCGCAAATTTGTGATGGATTACATTTTCCGTCGTAAATTTTGCAATGGATTTAGCGATAGATTTTTTTTCCGTCGCAAATTTGTGACGGAAAATATAATCCGTCACAAAGTTCATCGCAAAATTTGTGACGGAAAAAAATTCATTGCAAATAAACGACGAAAAAGTATCCGTCGCAAAATCCGTCGTTAATTTGCGACGACGAGTTTTCCGTCGCAAATTTGCGATGGATATCTTTTTCGTCGCAAATTTTGCAACGAAAACGAATTCGTCGCTAACTTGTAGGTTATCAACCTGTATTTTCACCCCTGTTAATTTCTCTCTCTCTCTCGCTCTCTCGCTTTTCTCCACATTTAGTGTGTCTGAAATTTGCAAAATCCGTGCACACGCAAATCAATCTCGGTGAAGCTTTTTTACCAGTAAGTATCATAGCTAACTTCGTGACTATTCATCGCTGGAATGAAATTTCTTTTTTTTATGATTTTTTTTCGTAACTTCGTCGCCAGTTCAACGACCGGCAATCGGTGATACCTCGCCGGCCTTGGGAGGAGGCCAAACGGCCACGCCAACCACGAGGGGAGGCCGAGATTGCGTAGGAAATTTTATTTGTCGCAAATTTGGAACGGAATTAGGTTTCCATCAGAAATTTGCGACAAATAAATAAAAATTCCGTCGCAAATTTGCAATGGATACGTAATGGATCTGTCGCAAATTACGACGGAACCCTATTTCGTCGTAATTTCGACCTCGCCACTGCCCACATGCGGGCGACGGCAAGGTCGAACACGTCGGATCGGCGACCGGAGAAACATAATGGGGAAAAAAGAGAAAAAAATTTGAAAAAAACAGGAAAAGAAATTAAAAATTATTAAAAAATGATTCTTAAGTGATTATTTTTTTTAGGTATGTATCCAATTGAAGGTCTGACAATCCAAGTGGACGTTGCAATTCTCATCAAATTGACCACTTTCTACTACTAAGATTTCAATTAAATATTTGGGTAAGTCTTATTTACATGGTAATTTTTTCAATTTTTGCAATTTCAAAGTAATTGTTGCGTGAATAACAAAAATATAATTTTCATAATTTTATGGTTTTAATTAAGAATAGTAGATATGATATTTTAAATATTTTACAAGAATTTTTTATTTTAATGCAGACACAATGCAAAGAGAAAGGGTTTGGATATATAATAAAAACTTACCTGGACGTCGATATTTGACAAATAAGTTTCGTACTAGATTGAAACTATTTGTAAACTTTGTTAGTAGTAAATATGAGTTCATGGATGAAAATAAGTTAAGGTGTCCATATAGAAAGTGCGGTAATGGTAAATTTCTTACGTGTGATAATATTAGAGAACATCTTTGTAGATTTGGGTTTACTCCGAGCTATTATAATTGGACTTTCCATGGTGAACTATTTATATTTAATGAAGGATATCGAAGAAGTGATTAATTTTTAGTTAGGGAATAATGTGGCTATTATGATCAATTGAACCCATACGAGAAGATGGTGATTAATGCAACTAGTCAGAATTTTGTTTCAAAATCGAATCATGCAAGTACTAGTTTTACTCATACACGTGAATAAGTGGGTATTAGTCATGCATCACAATTGGAAAAGATAGGAGTAACGGGTTTTGATGAGAATGTATATCATGAAACTTTTCCATCGTCTAATCAGTTCTAGGATGTGTTGAAAGTAACAGATGAACTTTTTATGGGCAAGTTGTGACAACCACAGTCAGTTATCAGTAACAGCAAGATTGTTAAATATTAAGGCAGAGCATAATATAACTGAGAATTGCTTCAACTCTTTTGTTGAAGTAATGCGAAAAACATTGCCTCGTGACAACATCATGCCGGGTGATTTTTACGATATGAAGAAGTTAGTAAATAACTTAGGTCTTCCAGTTGAATGGATTGATATTTGTAGTAGGGGTTGTATATTATGTTGGAGAGATGACGAAAATGCAGAATCTTGCAAATTCTGTAGCCAACCTAGGTACAACATTAACAGAAGGCAGGGTCGTAATTAGAAGCATAGACCATGTAAGCAATTGTTTTATCTGCCATTAATCCCCAGATTACAAAGGCTTTATGCGTCTCAAGCCATCGATGAACACATGACGTTGCATGCAAATCATGAAACAGAAGAGGATCTAATGTGTCATCGTTCAGATACAAAGGTATGGAAACATTTTGATAGAACATACCCTAAGTTTGCGATAGAGTCTCAAAACATCAAGTTAGGCTCTGTGCTGATGGATTTGCCCCATTTGGGAAATCAAGAAAAAGTTATTCATGTTGGCCAGTTATCTTAAGTTTGTACAATCTTCCATCGGTATGTGCATGAAGACACCTTATATGTTTTTTACGTTGATCATGCGTAGCCCGCAAAATCCGAAAAAGTTGATAGATGTTTATATGCAACTATTGATTGAAAAGTTACAATGGCTATGGGTTGAAGGTGTCACTACGTATGACGTTTCATCCGATCAAACATTTATAATGAAGGCTGCTCTTCTTTGAACGATAAATGACTTTCCAGCTTATGGAATGTTATCTGGATGGAGCACAGCTGGGATCTTAGGATGTCTAATATGTTTAGAGAGATCGAAGTCATTCAGATTAAGGCATGTTAAGAAACCAAGCTATTTTGACTGTCATAGACAATTTTTGCTACCGATTGAGGTTGACCGGCAAGCAAATTTGGGAGCGTGTGCTGGACTTTCCAACTGTTGTTGAGAACCCGCACGACATGACTTTTGCTTATGGAAGTACACTTAAGTGGACAAAACGCAGTATATTTTGGGATCTACCATATTGGAAGGTATATCTTATTCATCATAATCTTAACGTCATGCATATAGAAAAGAATATTTTCGACAATGTTATAAATACTGTGATGGATGTCGCCGGAAAAATAAAAAACAACTTGAACGCAAGAAAATATATGAGAGATATTTGTGATCGGCCAACACTAGATGTGGATGCAAGCAGTAGGGGATCAAAACCAAAAGTAGTTTATACATTGGATAAGGAGCAGAGGCGAGTCGTTTGTCAATAGTTAAAATCTGTGCGGTTTCCTGATGGATATGCTTCGAACATCGGGAGATGTGTGTGATTTGAATGAATGCAAGTTGACAGGTTTGAAAAGTCATGGTTGTCACATATTGATGAAAAGACTAATTTCAATAGCTTTCAAGGAAATGCTACCAAACTTTGTATGGAGCGCCATTACAGAGTTAAGCAATTTTCTGCATGATATTTGCTCGACAGTGTTACAAACATCGCACATGGAGAAACTAGAGAGAAATATTCCAATTATTTTTTGCAACTTAGAAAGGATATTTCTTGCATCGTTTTTTAATTTGATGGAGCATCTCTTAGTTCACTTGCCTTATGAGGCTAAAGTTACAAGTCCCGTTCAATTTCGATGGATGTATCCATTTGAGAGGTAAATTTTTTTTTAAATAAAGTTCAAATTACTTTATTATATATTATGTTCCGATAAGCTTCTTTTTATTGCAACTAGATTCTTATATCATTTGAAGAAAAAAGTGAAGAATAAGGCACGTGTTGAAGCTTCAATTTGTAATGCATATATTGTGGAAGAAGTGACAACATTTGCATCATACTATTTTGAGCCGCACGTGCAATGCAAGAGGCAGAGAGCGGGCAGAAATGTTGAGAGCCCCATTGATCCCAATTGCAAAGCATTCTCCATTTTTAATTATCTGGATCGACCAAGCGACGCATGTCAGTTTTGTTACTTAATTGGCGAAGAATTTCATGCAGCCCATACATATATTTTACTGAACTGTCCAAAAATCGAGCCATACTTCAAATAAGTATAAATTTGCAAATATATATATTGTGTGTCAAATATTTGCTAATATATAAATGGCTTTTATTATTAGAATTTTCCAAATTTCAATGACTAGACTACAACCAAATGAGTTTGACCGTTTCTGCGATGAACAATTTGCACCATAGTTCAAAACATATGTAAGTTGCCTATGAACCAAAATCAAGTTATTTAAATGTTGTACATCATTTATTAAAATATATATATTATTGCATTTGGATGTGTAACCTTAAGTTCACAGTAATCATGATAAACTTGGAGAGCACAGATTGCTATATTATCTGTCATGGGGTCCACAGTTAAGAGTTCGAAGTTAGCTAGCATATTTCATAAATTGATATAATTTTCACACTCAAGAATATGGAATGGGAAAAACCACAATGAATAGTGGTGTGTCTGTTCACTCATCCAATAGTGGCAGTTCAGAAGATGATTTTTATGGCTTATTGGATAAAATCATAGAGATAGAGTACCCTGGCCCATTAATGATGCAGGTTGTGTTATTTAAGTGCACGTGGTTCAACATTATCAAAGGAATGAAGGTGCATATGAAGTTTAATATGGTTGAAATAAATCACAATAAAAGGTATATGAAATATGAACCATTTGTCTTGGCACAACAAGCAATTCAAATATGTTATGCATCATATCCTAGTTTGAAACGTGACAAAACTGATTGGTAGGCTGTATGTAAAATCAAAGCATTGAGAAAAATCGAGGAACACTGAAAAGATAGAGCCTACCAACAAGAGGAAGTGTGTAACACGGTTGAAATTGAGGAATATAACATTTCTACTTTACAAAATCCATGTGCAGCAATGATAGATTTGGATTCAACTGAAATTAGCGAATTAAATATACAAAAATGTTCAGAATCTGATTTTGAGACAGATGATGAAAATGAAGATGAAGATCAAGACGAGGACGAGGACTAGTCATGGCCAAGGGCCGATTTCGGCTCGGAATAGGCCCGGTCAAACCGGGCCCGACCCGTTGACTGGGCCCGCAGTTCAGAATCGGAACCGGCCCATGGCCTACGGACCCTGTTCCAGTTCCAAAAATTTTAGAATCGGCCCAGAACCGCCGGTTCCAAAAAAAAAATTTAAAATAAAAAAAAACCTGCAGGAGGGCTTGCATGTCTGCAGGCCCTGCTGCGGCCCGTTGCCAGGGCAGCCTTTGCAAGCTGCCTTAGCAACAGTCAAAAGCCCCGAAAGTAAAAAAAATTTTTAAAAAAAGACCTTGAACAGGGCCGATTCCGGCTCGGAATCGGAACCGAAACCGGACCAGAACCGGCCTGAAACCGGCTTGGAACCGAAACCACCGGTTCTGAACCGGAATTGGCGGTTCCTAAACCGTGGCCATGACTGGCGAGGATGAAGACGAAAACGAGGACAAAGACGAAGATGAAGATTAAAATTTTTGTGACAAAATACTAAACATGTGTAATTATTATTGTGACAAGTGTTATTTTGGTTGTCATAATTATTATTATTGTTGTTGTTATTATTATTTTTGTTATTGTTATATTGTCGATTATTCTTATTAATTTAATTGATCGTCGGAAAATTTATCGCTAAATCACGACAAGTAAAATATTATTCGTGCGATGACATTTGCGATATTCTATTTTTCATTACATTTGGATCGTTGCTAATTTCGTCGCTCATCTGTAGATAACAACTTATTTGTGGCTACTGTTCATAAAAGAATTAGCAACGGACGACTTATTCATGGCAATATTTCGACGGCTTTGAAAATGTCATTTATTTTTACAATCCGAAATAAATGAGATATAAAAATTTGGACTGAAAAAAAATACGTTCCAAATTGACCACGGTCAACTCCGTTGCATATTTGCGACAGACAAATATTATCCGTCGCAAATTTACGACTGCTAAAAATAGTCCATCACAAATTTGTGACGGAAATTTATAGTCCGTCGCAAATTTGCGACGGACGCAAAGTGGTCCGTTGCACATTTTGCAACGGAAGTTTATGGTCCGTCACAAATTTGCGACAGACCAAATGCGTCCGTTGCAAATTTGCGATGAACCACTTTGCGTCCGTCGCAAATTTGGGAAGGAATTTTTCCCATCCCAAATTTGCGATGGACAATTACAATTTGCGACGGACAAGTACAATCCATCGCAAAATTGCGACGGCTAAAAATGGTCCGTCGCAAAATTTATAGTTCGTCGCAAATTTGCGATGGACACGTATAATCCGTCGCACATTTGCGACAGACATGAAAATCCGTCGCAAATTTGTGATGGACATAAAAATCCGTCGCCAATTTGGAACGGAAAAATTTCCTCCCAAATTTATGACGGACACGTATAATCCGTCGCAAATATGAAACGAAAAAATTTCCCTCCCAAATTTGCGACGGAAAATCATAGTCCGTCGCAAATTTGCAACGGAATATACTTGTCCGTCGCAAATCTGGGACAGGAAAAATTCTCTTCCAAATTTGCAACGGTACACTTAAGGTCCGTTGCAAATTTATGATGGAACGAAATGGTCCGTCGCAAAATTTGTGACGAACCTTCAGCGTACTGTCGCAATTTGCAACGGACCATTTCGTTCCATCGCAAATTTGTGACGGTACGCTTAAGATCCGTCGCAATTTGCAACAGACCTTAAGAGTCTGTCGCAAATTTGCACGGACTCGTCCTCTATCCTGCTTCTTCTTCCCGAGCTCGCCTCGCGTCGCACAATTCTGCCGGATTTTTCTGCTTGGTCCGTCACCGTCACCGTCATCGTCGTCGCCACCCTACCCCCCCGGCCCTAGGTTGCCCTCCCCCTCACCCTCGCCTAGCACACCTCTGGGCCCTGCACCGGCTCGCGGCTTGCTGGCCAGATTTGGGCGAGCTCACCACGCCGTCGCCATCGCCACCCAGCCTCCCCGCCCTGCTGTCGTCGTTACTGTCGCCGTCACTAGGTTACTCGCGCGCATCGTCGCCCCGCCTCCCCGCCTCACTGTCCCTCTCGTCGTCGCCGTCGCCAGAAGGACGCACGCGCCCCCACCCCGCACCGGATCGCACCTCGTCAGCCAGCCAAATTTGAGTGACCTCGTAGCTGCCCCACCGTCGCCGCCCAACCTCCCCGCCCAGCCGTCGCCGTCGCCGTCGCCAACTGCCCCGCGCGCGTCCCTGCCCTACCGCCTAGCCTTCGTCGCCCTCACTGCCCTCGCCCGAGGACTTAAAGTCCGCGCCCAGCTGCCGGCGGTAGCCGTCCAAGGCCGTCGCCGCCGTAGCTGTCGCCTGTTTGAAGTGATGCGCAGCACTCGCCGGCCGCCGGTTGTCGTTGCTGTCGTCCAACCGCCTCCCAACCTTGGCCCGACCCCTTCGCCGCCGCCAGCCAGCCGCCTTCCAGCCTCGGCCCGATGCCGTTGCTCCCCAGCCGCCGCCCGACGCAGTCGCCGCCATCGGATGCCGTCGCCGCCGAGCTCCGCCGTCGTTTACCTGGCCATGGTCGACCGCCTAACCTACTAGCCACGTTTATACCAACGGCCGTGCCAAGTCCACCACTGATCAACCGGCGTTTTTATCTTCCTTGAATTAAGTAAGCAACTCCCTAAACCCTACCTAGTATGATGAGTATTAATCGGACTTATTTAGGGATTGTTTAATATCTGATTGGTTGGCTAAGTTAGGGGTCGATTTAAGGATTGCATGTGACTTTAATCGATGTTCGACTGGTTAATTTGTTTATTATATCGCCGATTATGCATTCAATACCGATCGGGTGGTTGATTATGCGTTTTCAACCGAATAATGTATGAAAATGGAACAATTCAAAAAAATTTCATAAAAAATTCAAGAAAATTTTGGTACAGCAAGATTTTGAGAAAATATTAAATTTGGTATTAAATTTTCTTTAAAAAAATAAAAATTGAAAAAATCACAATATGGCAAAAAATAACTGTGGCCTCCCACTTTGAATGAAATTTAGATTTTTGTAGGTGCAAAATTTAAAAAATAATAATAATAAAAAATTCAAAAATTTTCATAACTTTTTAAACTGATGGACAATACTGATGACCACCCATTGTGATAGAAATTTTAATTTTTAAAGTGCAAAAAAATTACAAAATTATAATAAAATATAAAATTTCAAAATTTCACAAAATTGCTTAGAATACATGTGGCCATCCACTTTCAGTGAAATTTAATTTTTTTTAGGTTGCCAAAAAAAATTAAATATTTAAAAAATTTCAAGACTTCACAAAATAGCTTATAATACCTGTGGCCACCCACTGTTATTAAAATTTAAAATTTGTAACATACCGTAAAAAAATTAAAAATACAATAAATTAAAAATTTTCATAACTTTACAGAATGGCTTAGAATATTTGTAGCCACTCACTTTTAGTGAAATTTAAATATTTTTAATGCCCAAAAAGATTTAAAAGAAAGTAAAAAAATTAAAAAATTTCAAAACTATACATAATGCCTTAGAATATTCGTGGCCACTTACTTTTAGTGAAAATTAATATTTGTAGTGACCAGAAAAAACTAAAAAATAGGTAAAAAAATTTCAAAATTTCAAAACTTTACGAAATGCCTTAGAATATTTGTGGCCACTCACTTTTAGTGAAAATTAATTTTTTTAGTTCCCAGGAAAAAATAAAAAAAATAAAATAATTTAAAATTTTGAAAATTTCAAAACTTTACAGAATGCATCAGAATATTCGTGGCCACTCACTTTTAGTGAAAATTAATTTTTTTATTGCCTAGAAAAAATTACAAAAAAAGTAAAAAATTTAAAAATTTTCAAAATTTCAAAACTTTACGGAATGCCTTAGAATATTCGTGTTTACTCACTTTTAGTGAAAATTAATTTTTTTAGTGCCTAGAAAAAAATTTAAAAAAAAGTAAAAAAATTTCAAATTTTCATAATTTAAAACTTTACGGAATGCCTTAGAATATTCGTGGCCACTGACTTTTAGTGAAAATTAATTTTTTTAGTGCCCAGAAAAAATTAAAAAAAGTAAAATAATTTAAAATTTTCAAAATTTCAAAACTTTACGGAATGCCTTAGAATATTCGTGGCCACTGACTTTTGGTGAAAATCAATTTTTTTATTGCCCAGAAAAAATTTTAAAAAAGGTAAAAATTTTAAAAAATTTAATAATTTCAAAACTTTATGGAATGCCTTAGAATATTCGTGGCCACTCACTTTTAGTGAAAATTAATTTTTTTAGTTCCCAAAAAAAATTTAAAAAATAGTAAAAAAATTTTAAAATTTCATAATTTCAAAACTTTACGGAATGCCTTATAATATCCGTAGCAACTCACTTTTAATGATATTTAATTTTTTGTAGGTGCCAAAAAATTTTTACAAATAATAATTTTATTTTTATTACAAAACTTTACAAAATGACTTAGATTACCTGTAGCCAACAAGTAGATCATATGGTTAATTATGGCTATAGACTTTGCTTAGCATGGCATATCGTGCTCATATATTGATGTTTGATATCAAAATGAATGTGATTCGTAGTATATTTGTCCGTAGAAAATTGCACGTCATAAACACTTGGCATTGGCTCATTTCGAGGAAGCATTTTCTGCTTTTACACCAAAATGGTAAGTTTCGTTATGTACGTCATAATGTGTCTGTAATACGTGTTATAATTAATTTAATATTTACCTAACCTTTGTACTTGTCAGTATAAACGTGGAGGTCACATACATAGAAGACCAGCCTCTTCCACGTCTGCGTACTCGTCCTTGTCCTCGTCCCTTTCCTCTTCCCCTATCCTTTCATCTAACCCTCAACCATAATATGATCCGTCATAATATAGACATGTTGGCCCTTCCTCTAACACTCAAGAAGATATTGGGGGACTTGGCCACATGCGAACTGAATCTCCTCCAGTTCCATCTCCTTTAGGTCCATCTCCTTCCGTTCCACCTTTTGATTCAGCGGAACAATCAAATAATGACGAAAACACAAGTGAAAAAGATAACCGATTTATGATTTACCCATTTGGAGATTCGTAAGTACTTCATTTTTATTTTAGTATATGTAATATTTATGGCTTTAGATATGGATGTCAACTGAAGTGTTGATGTTGCACAATATCCGTATGATTGCAGATTTACAGATGCTCCGTTTGTTGTGAGGGAACTGAATAAAATAGTGAAAAACTATTGGATGGGGCAGTACATTAATTACAGAAGCGTTCCATAAGAAGTGAAAGATTTGTGGTGGAATGAGTTCAAGGTAAGTTTTACATATTCTATTTTCTTACCAATTAAGTTCGGTGCAGTATATTGATTGTCAAGAATGATGTAAAGGGATCAGAATAACTCTGTAGTTTTCGGTACCTAAGGGACCAGATATTTTCCCTGAGATGAACTTTATCAAATTTGTCGCCAAATTGTCTGGTGCATGGTAATGGATATGTGACCATTATAATAACTTTCAGTTTTGTTTTTATTGATTGCAACGGAAGTTCAGGTGGCCTGAAAAGGAAGAGAATGACATGAGAAGAATTTTTCAGAAGAAAATCGGTGATTTTATACGAAATGTGATGAATAGAGCAAAGATAAAGAAAGTGAAGCCGTCTTTTATTACTGCTGACAATTGGGCGAAAATTAATAGAATTCGGGAAACTGAAAAGATTCGGCAAATCAGTGAGAGAATAAAAAGAATCGATCTTCTAGTTCTAATGAAGGGTCAACCACATATGCTGGGGGTTATATCAACATTGGGGAGCATCGCAAACGATTGGTAAGTCTGTTAAATAAGTTATAAGTCAATTTAATTCAATTACTCATGTTTACATTTTGTAGGCAGAAGAATTGGGGATGGAATCGACATTTGTAGCTATATTTGAATGCACATTTCAAAAGAAAGATAAAATATAGACTGGCAATCGAGCAAAAGCTATTAAGATATGTAAGGTTATACTTTGGGATTTATGAAAAATAGAATGAAAATCATGAATTCTTTCAATATTTATGGTAGATATATATATGAAGTTATTTTATTTTCATCTATATTGTTAATGTAGGAAAAATAAGATGAACTTTTAATGAGCAATGCTAGTGGTAGTGATGGTTGTGTTGCGTTTGAGCTATCGGTTGACAATATGATATTATGGGTGGAGACAACGGGTGGGATGAAAAAAGGAAAAATATTTAGGATAGGATCTTTGTCAAGGATGTATATGCCACATCATACTAGAACTTTATCATCCAATGCGACTGGTCGAAGGAGGTCACGACATGACGAGCAATTGACTTAAGAAGTGGACCATTTAAGAAATATACTTGTGCATAATGATCAACAAATAAATTCTTT
Source organism: Syzygium aromaticum (assembly GCA_024500025.1). Classification (NCBI taxonomy): domain Eukaryota; kingdom Viridiplantae; phylum Streptophyta; class Magnoliopsida; order Myrtales; family Myrtaceae; genus Syzygium; species Syzygium aromaticum. The sequence continues at coordinate 478,283 of CM044891.1, read as the reverse complement.
GCAACAACAAATGGAAATCGTTATGTGACACCTCAACCTCAATCACTGTGAGGTTCCTCCTGTACATCCCGGCAATCTAATAGGTGATGGCCACAATGATGACCGAGACAATGATGCTAAGATTGATGATGATAATAATGATTTTCTCGGTCCTCTTTAGTTATCTGTCCCAAAATCGGGGGTAAGCTTGCTTCACAATCTTTTATGACATAAGTTGACTCATATTCATATGTAAGAACATTGATGTTCATCCTGAAACGTTTTTTTGTTAATCCTCTTACTTGTTTTTTTATACCTAGTTCCACATCCATGCATAAACGCTTTGTTTATATTCTGGACTAATTCAACTATCTTTTTTATGTATCCATTTTTCATCAGGTGTCGACAAAAGTGACTGCTTTTGATGTCCTGCTGAGTACCAAAGCTGCCCAATCTTGTGTATGGTTTGTTGATTTTTCATGATTTTTAAGCAGAATCTATGGATGTCCGACCTCCTATGAATGTTATGAATGTATTATAAGATTAGATATCAAATAGCATCATGCCATACTTTGCAACTTTGGATATTTCATTATTTTTGGCAGACAAGCATCTTTCCTTCAGTTATTTTTTTCAATTATATGTCATTGTGTTTGGTTTATTCGTTTTCTGTTACTGAAGTGGAATCTATGGTTGTCTCGTGTCCTTTGTTTGTTTTGAATGTATTACACGATGTTTATTAATGTATACCTATTGATATGGACAAGATTTGATGTCCAAAATGGTGTACAATTTACGACGAATATTTAGAGAGGAATTTTGCAACCATTACAGTTTGTGCCTAATTTGCGACGAATAAGTAGCGACAAATCAAGTTCGTAACTAATTTGCGATGAATTTTGCGATAAATTTTGCAACGAATTTTGTGATAAATTTTGCGACTAATAAAGTTCGTGCTAAATTTGCGACGAATTTGATGACAAATTTTGTGACGAATAACGTTTGTGACAAGTTTCCGACGAATTATTTTGCGACGAAATTTGTGATGAATTTTGCGACGAAATTTGCGACGAATTTTGCGACGAAATTTGCGATGAATTTTGTGATGAATTTTGTGATGAATTTTTGTGACGGATTTTTGCGACGGATGGTGTTCGTTGCAAATTTGCGACGAATTATTTCCGACGAATTTTGCGACGGAAAGTGTTCATGGCCAATTTGCGACGAAATTTATGACGAATTTTGCGACGAATTTTTGCGACGGATATTGTTCGTTGCTTATTTGCAACGAATCATTTCCGACGAATTTTGCGACGGAAAGTGTTCGTGGGTAATTTGCGACGAATTTCTTTTCGTCGTAATTTTGCGACGAAAATTCAAATTTTCCGTCGCAAAATTTTGCGACAACGTAGTAGCGATGGAAACAATTCCATCGCTAAATTTGTCGTAAATTTGATTTGCGACAGATTTTGCCCAACTTTTCGTCGCAAAATTCATCGCTAAACATGTATTTTTTTGTAGCGGATATTACTCAACAAATTGCACAAATCTCGGGATAGCTCTATGAATAAATTAAGGCGAGCTCTTCTAAGCTGCTCTCTTACATTTCACCCTTTTATTGCCCAAACAGATATTGAGGTCTATCGTGCATCTATATTGGGATGAAGACAAATGCTTCAGCCACTTGCGTTGAATAGGGGTGCTTCCGCGTGAGACCCAATCTTGTTTATTTATGTGCAGCACCTTGATTTCTTCTTTTAGATTCTAATCGTTTCGCGAGAAAATATTTTTTTAAAATATATTTTATTCATTTTTTAATATTTAGTTTACTTTGAAAAATGAGTCAATAAAATTTTTTTTTCCGATTAACCAAAAAATTATGCTTAAATTCAGGAAGGTGATTTCTTTTTTGAAAAAAATGGAAAAATATTTTCTAAAATATGACTATGTATTAGCACTTAAACCCGAAACTTTACATTTGAACATGGAAATCCCGACGCTGGTTCTCGACCCTCTAATGCCTAGGCCAAGTCCATCAAGGCTGGGCCCATGCCCGTTGAGGCTAGGACAAAACGTTTGGGCATAAATCCATTGAGGCCGGACCTGAGTCCATTAAGGCCAGGCTTGGGACCCCGGTACCCAGGCCAGGCCCCCTGCCTATGCCTGGGCCCATCGAGCCTTTGACCTTGATGTTTCATTTGTGTATAGATAGCGATGTTTCAACATCAAGGATGTTTTTACGTCCAGTTTCTTTGTAAGTTATGTCGATTACGTCGCGGCTAAACTATATCGAGAGATGTAATGACAGGATTATGTGAAAAGCTTTGCGTGCCACAAAGCAAGGGAAAAATGAGGAAGGAAACAGTTTTGCCATCCGAGACTTCTGCATTATTCCACATGTCCTGGGTTGTTTCTTCTCATTTCAAGTCTTCCAGGGTGATAGGACTGGATCCGAAGAATGACGTGGAGCACTCTCTTTCTTTTGGCTCCTGCTTCTTTTCTGCATGCCTCGTACAAAAAAGGAGATCGAACTTTTTGCTGCCAATTTTGGAGGGGCGGCAGCTTCTATTCACTCCCGACTTTGTGGTGCTGTCATCTGTCGGAAAAAAAAAGGGGAGAAAAGCTCATTGTCACTACAGGAAAAAAAAAAGGGGCATATTATCTATATATATATATGTATATATATGTATATATTTCATGGGTTAGAGAAGTCTTTTGTCAGGAAATGAAACAAAAGCAAGGGTTTGGGTTTTACTCCTCTGTCCAACCGAAGCCTTATAAAAGGAACAGAAGACTTTGTGGTCCCTCCTTTTCTGAATTGACGAGAAGCCAATTCGGTAGATAAAGAAGTATCGTTAGTATCAAACATACGTCATCTGTCGGTAGATAATGAAGTTGCACTTCGAGCGTATATACAACAATATCACCCGTATGATAATAGAAGCTGTAAATATAACTTGTGCTAGTGAAATTACAGCTGAATGCAAGTTGCAAACATATGATGTTCAACGTGGGTAAGTATTTGGTAGAAAATGACAATAGGATAAAAAAAACAGATTGGCTTCTAGTTGAGAAACCAAGCACATAGTTCAAGTGATCGCCATACGCAATCTAACTTCAAAACCACAACTTTTGACAAGGTCACTACAATTGCTAGTCCTATACTTCTCAAGATTAGGAACTTTAAGACAATTCTAGCACGCCAAATTTCTTTTCTTCCGCGAGTGAAAATAAGAACACAAGACAAGTGTTAGGTGAGATAGTAAAAGGTTTCATCACAGAAGTCAATTTCTAGGAGGCCCCATAAAATATTGAAAGTAAAGAGAATATTTACCGTTATGTTAAAAACCATTTCCTGTCTTCTGGTGTTAGTTTCTTACAATTGTCCCTGGGATGAGACACAGGTCTTCTCTCATGAGGCTGACTTCCTTTAATGATGAAAGCGAAGGCTCATATATTTTGTACTTGGGCCTACTTTCTTTTGTAGATAATCCTAATATTAGAAACCGGAGGCTCATAACTTTGGAGATTATTTTAGCTCAGTTTCATATATTACACATGTAAGAATGCCGCCCACTTATACATTTTGTCCTTGTGCATACATTTTCTTATTTGTTCTTCCGCTTTTAATCATTTGAATAATATTTTTTTGTATTAGGTGGACGCACAAATTCAATTTCACATCCCAATACAAACAAACTCCCTGTTTGAGTTATCGACCTAGGTTTGGCTTGCATCTTGTGTGATTAATGATGTTAGGACTGTATTTTATAGGCACAAATTTTCCTATACATGTGACCTCTATCATCATTAATAAAAAAAAAAGCAAATTAAAAGCAAAACATCTGAAGGAAGGATCATCACGGTAAGAAATAACAGGTTTAATGATAAAAAAAGCTTACCTACTTTAATACCATCCATATATATATAACTCGAAACACAAAGCCACCAAAAAACAAAAAAACTAACATGAACAATATCAAAAAACAAAATCAACCCCACCTCTCTCTCTCTCTCTCTCTCTCTCTCTCTCTCTCTCTCTCTCTCTCTCTCTCTCTCTCTCTCTCTCTCTCTCGGACCAAGGATTGAACTGACCCTATGGGTCCGGTCCAGTCCGGTTCTAGGTCAACCCGGACCAACCAATTTTTTTTGTTTTATTTTTTGTATTCATTCAATGGATTAACATACTTTTTGAAATTTCGGAGCTTATGAAATTAGAATAATAATTTGTTCATACTTTACGTAACAATCAATAATATATGGCATATCTCATTCTTGAATGAGCCTTTAACTTTGCTAAAGTCGAAGCTACTGAGATTACCAAATTAATTTGTATGAGTCGAATTAAGAACTCATAATTCCACTAGATCCACAGATTTATTATCTCTATTTCGAGCATGAGAAGGGAGTTTTGATATTATAGATTCTGACAGGGACCCTAGTTTTTTTTTGGGTCAGAGACAGGGACCCTAGTTACAACCCTCATTTTTTTTATTGTTTTTTCAAATGTTAAGATGTTTGTTCAAATTAATGGTATTCATGTTGAAGCATCAAACAATAACAAAAAGAAATTGTTACCGTGATAGTCGACGAAATGCTAAATGAATGTGGCCATTCAAGTCAATGTTTTCGACCTCTGCTTTCTTGAAACTGAGTATGGAGGTACTTACCTTTGAGAAGTAGATTGCATATGATGATCAATCTAAATTGCAGAGATCTTGAAGTATACGTTGTTGATGATTGGCACAAGCAAAGAATAAAAGAGCAGGGAGGGAGAGGGAGAGAGTCGTTGCTAGAGAGAGAGAGAGAGAGAGAGAGAGAGAGAGATTGAGCCACTGAGAGATCAAGAAGAATCTAAGATTGAGGGAGAGTGAGAGTGAGACTCGGAGAGAGGAAGAGGAAAAGGGCAAAAGAAGAGGAGGGGCAGGGCACTTTTGGTCATATGGCTAAGGTTTGGAAAATAAAAATTTACAAGGTTGGTCCAACTTGGACTTACCCTAAAGTTTTAGGACCAAGAACCAATCCACACGATGCAGACTTCAATAGACCCAAGAATAGGGACCAACCCAGCCCCCCTAAGAATCGGATGAGGATTGATTAGATTGAGCCGGTCTAGGGTCAGTCCAAGGTAAACCTTGGATCGGCACACCCCTACCTTGACCTATGGTCGTTGGTGCTGTGCAACCTTCCAAGGTTGACCTGGCTTCTACTTGTCTATGGTTGGTGCTGCGATGGTGGTGGCTTTGTGGAGACGGTGTTGTGATAGGCGTGGAGGAGCAAGGTGGGTGGTGTGTGTGGATTGATATGGGAGAGGAAGAGAGGAGGGGAGAGAAGAAAGCTAGTACGATTTGCTTTTTTTTTTTCTTTTTTTGTAATACGTGTGTTAGTCATGCGCGGCGAAAATTTTGAAATAAACATACCTTTAAAATGTGATTTTGAAGCACTTTATCCAGCAAGAATATCACTTAACCAGAATTTGGGCATGCACATGTAGAGAATTCTAAAGTTGAGATTAGTGAAAAATGCACCACGATATACCACTTGTCGTCCCATGCATGATTAGCACCCATAAGGATATATAATGAACATTGTAATGCCTTCAACTCAACTATGTCATGCCATTTCTCCAATGACGATAACTATCACATGAATTTTCATTGAGAAGCGACGTACAAACAAAAAGAAAGACATACTTAAATAAAAACAATACTAAGGTTAAGCCAATAAAACTGCAGTGCATGGTGTAGTTCAACAGTTAGACCGAGAAAATTTTATATTAAATTTGTTCACAAATGGACTGAATTGAATAAGAATAGTTGCATCGTCATATAAGGTACGACGACACTAAGCCTCTTAAACTCACCTACATGACTCACGAGCCCACTTTGATAGATTCTATTGAAGTGCTATTTCTTCTTTAATATGTCTATGACTTCAAAAATTTTACCCGTGACTATTGTGGAGATCTATCGTTCATATTAATAGACCCAAAAAATTGAGAAATATGTATATTAAATCCAATTTATTTGTATGTGTCTATTGTCATGCAAAATACAAACACATTAGATCTCTTGAGCTCATCTATATAACACATGAGTCCACTATATATAAATTTAGACAAATCACACTGAGGTGTGATTTGCGTCTTAGCGTCTGAAACCTCAAATCTTTACATGTGCTTATTACTAAGAAGATTTATTGAACACAATTACTATGCAATGAGTTGTAAATGAATACAAATAGATCCATGGATACACAAGATGTAAAATTGGACAGATGGACTTAATTAATAAAATGTGAATAGGTTTAGGATTCAAAATTGTAATAGGTGTAGGACCTTTGGATAATTTTCCCATTTTATATACTAACTAGAATCAAATCACAATCAACTAGTTGTCACAACTGATCACATGTAAACTCTCAACAGACAAGTATTCGATGCCTGCACCACATCCATTCATTAACTTTTGACCGGAGTAAGATGCGACATTAAATCAAGTTTCTAGCCTTTAACTTCAAGAGAATTCAACCTTTGAAGTTTATGGAGAAGCGAACGCCCGCATCCAACACCTTCGAAGTCCCCAATTCCACCAAAATTATTTTGGTCAATGTTTATTTCCAAGGATCCTTAACCTTCTCTTCCTTGCTAGCTTTAGCCGACGAAGCCACAGATTTGAAAACTTTGCATAAATTTTCGCTTATTGACCCAATTACATGAATTTAAGTGATTACGGGGTATTTCCGATGTACCTGAAAAATTATACTCTTACACCAATCCATTTATTTCACCCAAGATCATATAATTACGCATAAACTAATAATATCAGTTTATATTTGGACCAATTAGTATGCAAAATGTGATGTATCGTGCAGTACGGATGTTAAATTTATTGTAAAAAATTTTAAAACTGCAATACTACGAATATAATCACGCCATGTTGAGTCAGCCCCACGTATCGGTCTAATGCTCAAAGTTGACTAGACTTAAAAACCACTATTATGCACTCAAAGCAAAACTTAATCCAATTTCACTGTTTTTTTTTTTAATGATTTAGTTAGTTTATGAGATAGGAGTATTTGTATGGTCTGTTTTTTTTTCCACTCAAACTCTTTGATTTCATATATAGCTAGTGAAACGTGGTTAGGCTTCGTAAGACAATGTGCTACTCCTCGATATATTTACTTATTTTCTGTTTATTTATTTTAAAGATACGTGTGATGATAATAGCGAATATAGAAAGTAAGGTTGATTATAATCGAATCTTTGGAATGAAGATAATACAACTCTAACATACGATTGTATGAATAACTCAACTGCAATGGCAATTGAATAGAGAACACATCAGGCCTCCATTCAACGAAGCGGATTGGTTATTTTCTCTTCTTTTCTCCAGATAATAATCTTATTGGCAAGATAGTCATAAATAGAATAAACACATAAAACATTCTTAAAAAATTACAAGAAAGTTCAAATAGTGGAGATTCTACGCAAAGGCTATTTGATGAGGCTTAAACCAATGGCCTGAGAGCTTGCACAATCTGACATTCTATTGTTAAAATATTGGACGGTGTGGATTAAAAATTTATCTTATGTAGGAAAGTTGAAAGAATATCTAATAACTCCTCGATAAATACATACATTAAAGTTTCATCTACGCCTATGACAATGGTTGTTTACAATAGAATAATAAAAATCAATTTCCATCAAGATAGTATTGGAGGGTGAGCAACAATAACAATGAATCGATGATTATTCTCTATTCTTACACATTTTTCCCTTATACGTAGCAATTTTCTCAAATTGAGTCAACGAAAAATTATGAATTTGAAATTCTCAATTGGTGATTGCAGGGGAGAAATTAACAAAAACATCCTAAACTTATTGCAATTATGCCAATTCAGTCATAATCCTTTCAATTTGGCTATTTTGGTACTAAACCTTATAACAATTTGCCAGTTCATTTCTAAACTTTTTAATTGTGCCAATTTAATCCTAAACTTTTTGACGATTTGTCAATTTAGTCATTTCAAACAATTTTGGTTGGAAACTTGCTAACATGGAGGTCTAGTTAGTGCCAGCCAACATTGTTGTGAACAATCTTTGCAATTTTTTTAAATTTTAAAAAGATTTCTGAATTTTTATTCTGTTCTTCTTTTCTTTTCTTTTTTTCCAACCTTGGGCTGGCAAGGGTCAACCGCAGACGAGAGCCAGCGAGGGTCAGCTCTTTATCCAGTGAATTACATGAACAATCTGCACAAAGATCCTTAGAAGTGAGTAATTCGCTTACTTAATCCGAATTTTGGCATGTATGTGTAGAAAAATTGTAAAAGTTGAGATTTGCAGAAATTTGCAACCCCAATTCACAATGTGTCATCCAATGATTTGCACGCACAAGCATACACATTGTGATATTGGAATGCCATCTGTTTATTCAACTCAATTATTTGCTTACATTTGTCCAATCAAGATAATTATGGCATGAATTTTTAATAAGAAGCGATGTACAAAAAAAAGAAAAGGATGGGGAAAATGACACAAATAATCCATGAACTTTGACCCGATATGTAATTTAATTCATAAATTTTTAATTTGTTCAATATAGTTATTGATCTTTAGCCTAATGTTTAATTTAATCTATGAATTTTTAATTTGTTGAATGTGGTCTCTGCATTTTTAGTACGTGTTCAATTTATTCTATGAACTATTTGAAAAAGTTTAACGTAATCTTTCCATTAATTCAAGTTCAAGATATATAGTTCATGAACTAAATTGAATAGGTACTAAAAGTCTAAGGATTACATTGAATAAATTAAAATAATAGGTTAAAGTTTAATGACTATATTGAATAAATTAAAAATTTATGGATTAAATTATATAATAAATTAAAATTTAAAGACTGTTTATGTTATTATCTAAAACGATACACAGTTAAATGAACAGTCTGTCACTGTTAGAAGAACTTCGCCCCTTGGAAAAAGGGATTTCTTCACTTCTTCGTCATGGTCTCCTTTTCTTTTTGCCGAAATCGTCTCCTCCTCCTTCACCCCCGATCGCATTACCGTGTTGCGCCTCTCTCTCTCTCTCTCTCTCTCCGGCTCTTCATCTTCTTCTTCGGGTCCTTCTCTCCAAAGTCCAATCTAAAGAACCACCAAAACCGTGGCGATAGCAGTCGGGGGCTTCTATTCACGTCAAATGAGGTTTTTCTCTCTCTCTCTTTCCTGCTGTGCGAAGAATGGTGAATGCTGCTTGACTTTTCTTCTGCATTTTGTTTTCCGGTTCGATGGGTTTTGCGTCTTCTGGGTATTGCGTCCCGAGCGTTCTTTCGTGATGACGTCGCCTCTCTCTCTCTCTCTCTCTCTGTGCCTCTCGCTCAATTGGGTTTGCTTCGCTTCTTGGATTTGACTGGTTCTTTTTTTGGTAGCTGATACTGTTGAGTAGAATCAGTCGCTGCTTCGTGATGCGAATGATTCTTTCATCATCCGAGTAAACCAAATATCCGGGAAAGACTGATGTGTTATTGCTTGTGGCTTCTACGTAGATAGGCCATGCGTGGCTTTTGGTACTTGTCCACTGCTGAAGCAATATCTCCAAATTTTCGAGTAGGAAACATATGAAAATATTTTTGGGTCAGTAAAGCAGACGAAGAACCGGTTTTAGTATGATAAATTTTCTTTTTCAGAAATTGTTTGCGTAGGATCCAGTGAATCCTTTTCAGTTACTAATGATAATACTCTCTGTGCGTCAAAATGTCAATCGGCTTCAAGTTATTGTTTTACGGTGACCTGAGTTCTGAATTCCCAGTTCATCATGTCAGTGTAAGCAACATCTGATAGATTATGTCTCACGCGTATGAGTGTGGACCCAAGAAGGGATAATGTGCATGCAGGAAATAGTTGCCTAATTGAAAAGATATCTGAATGGCCTTGTTATAGATTTAACATCGTTTTCTTGGTCTAGTTTGCTCTTATCCAATGCTGTATCTTTTTCCCCAATCAGAGAATTAGGTGTTTTAGTAGTACTGACTGATTTTTAGAAGGGAACGTAATTAAGGGCATATATATCAAGCTAACGTGTTGGTTTCATTCACTTTCACAATGCAGCTTGGGAACGGTCAAAGGGGCATTAAGGATTGACATAATTTAAATATCCTTCTCTGGGAAATTTTTCTTGTTCTGCTTTGAAAGAAGAGATCTTTGCATGTGGACATCTCTATTATCATGTCATGGGGGACCAGACTGCAAAGTCAGGATGCTGGGTTTTCGGGTTGGACTAATAGTTCAGTGCGATGGATCAATTGTTTTCTGGTCGTTGTATTCTTAAATAAGTTGTGGAGACAGAGCCGTGTAGTGGTAGTAGCTCAGTAGTGGACAAGAAGAGAAAAAGGAAGAGAAAGAAGAGTAACAGAAATATTTCGGATCTTGGGATGGATAAAGAGAATTATTTTCCGGAGAAAAATTCATCGGTGAACGTGATTATTTCTTTACCTTCTGCAGCTGAATCCAGCTCAGCCGAGGAGAATTCCAAGGCTCAGCCATGCAATGAATTAAATCCTTTACCTGCAAAGAAAAAGATCCGGGAAACAAGCACTACTCAAGGTGATATTGGTGCAGAAGTCCCATATTATGTTCTGCAAGCTAATGAGCCGGACGTTAAAGATAATATAACGTGTTCCTCTAGCAATTCCCATGAAAGTTTGGAGCATGAGAAGAGCCTACCAAGTAGGAAAGCAAACATCCTTGCCAGGAGGCGAGAGAGAAAGAAGGAGAAGAGAAAGTTTTTTAAGAGGATAAGAAAAGAGGAAAAACTTTCTGGGAAGAGCGATACGCTCACTGAAATTCCAAATGGTGTTTCACAAGTCGCTGAATTTGCTAAAAATATTCTGAAGGAATTTTCCTCAACCAGTGGTAAGGAAAGTGTCGTTGAGAAGAATTTGTGTTCATTAGAAAAAGAAGATGTAGATGGAGAAGCTCATACCCATTTGAGTGATTTCAGCGATGTGGGTACCTCTTCAAAGAAGAAAAGTGTCGAAAAACTGAAAACCGATTCGAGGAAAAAACCAACATCAAGGTTAACAACAGGAACTGTGGGCTTTTCTGAGGATCTCATTCATAAAGAGTCTTCCTTTCATTCTGATGATGCTCATATCTCTCATCTTTCAGACAGTAAACCCAAACAAGTAGAAGAAAGAATACAAGTTATGTTAGCACAGGCTTCCATAGGAACTTTGAAAGCAGAAGCCTCTGTTCATAATCCAGAGCAGAGGCTTGATCTTCCAGAAAAACCTGAGACTATCAAGCTGCATAGTGCAGCAGATTGTTCTGCTGAAGTTGTTCTAGTTGAAAGTGCGGCTGTGACTGAGGCTACAGAAAACAAGTATGCTGAAAAGAAGAGAAAAAGGAAGATAAAGAAAAGTAACAGAAATGTTTCCGATCTTGGGATGGATATAGAGAATTATTTTCCAGAGAAACATTCGTCGGTGAATGACATTATTTCTTTACCTTCTGCAGCTGAGTCCAGCTCAGCCCAGGAGAATTCCAAGGCTCAGCCATGCAATGAATTAAATCCTTTACCTGCAAAGAAAAAGATCCGGGAAACAAGCACTACTCAAGGCGATATTGGTGCAGAAGTCCCATATTATGTTCTGCAAGCTAATGAGCTGGATGTTAAAGATAATATAACATGTTCCTCTAGCAATTCCCATGAAAGTTTGGAGCATGAGAAGAGCCTACCAAGTAGGAAAGCAAACATCCTTGCTAGGAGGCGAGAGAGAAAGAAGGAGAAGAGAAAGTTTTTTAAGAGGATGAGAAAAGAGGAAACACTTTCTGGGAAGAGCGATACGCTCACTTAAATTCCAAATAGTGTTTCACAAGTCACCGAATTGGATAAAAATATTCTGAAGGAATTTTCCTCAACCAATGGTAGGGAAAGTGTTGTTGAGAAGAATTTGTGTTCATTAGAAAAAGAAGATGTAGATAGAGAAGCTCATACCCTTTTGAGTGATTTTAGCAATATGAGTACCTCTTCAAAGAAGAAAAGTGTCGAAAAACTCAAGACCGATTCAAGGAAAAAACCACCATCAAGGTTAACAACAGGAACTGTGGATTTTTCTGAGGATCTTGTCATAAAGAGACTTCCTTTCTTTCTGATGAAGCTCATATCTCTCATCTTTCAGATAGTAAATCCAAACAGGTAGATGAAAGAATGCAAGTTACGTTAGCACAGGCTTCCATAGGAACTTTGAAAGCAGAAGCCTCTGTTCATAATCCAGAGCAGAGGCTTGATCTTCCAGAAAAACCTGAGACTATCAAGCTGCATAGTGCGGCTGAGGTTGTTCTAGTTGAAAGTGTGGCTGTGACTGGGGCTACAGAAAACAAGTATGCTGAAGAGCTTTTCCAGGTTCAGACAGCGGAAGAGCACGTGTCTCGTGTTAATAAAGGAATTGAAGCTGCATTTAATTGCAATGGAGAAGCTCCGGTTGATTCTGGGCTTGTTTCTTGTTGTGAGCGCTCAAATGGGAATGATGTCAAGGTAAATAGGCAGATCAAGGAAGTAAATCCTTCGTCAGAATTGTCGGTGTCCAAAGGTGATATTAAATTAGATATGAATATCAACAAAGGAAGCATGCCTTTTGCAAATTCCGGAGATATCGTCAGAGAGGACTAGTGCTAAACCTTCTAAAAAAAGCTTGTTATATTTGATCTGAATGGACTCTTGGCAGATATACATCCACATGTTGACTACAGATATAAACCGGCCTTAATGGTGTCAAGAAAAGCAGGTAAAGAGTTGAGAATTGGTGAAATGTTGTTGATTTTTCTTATATAATCTTATGAACATAGTTCTAACTCATTGTTCGCCCTTCTTGCAGTATTCAAAAGGCCCTTTGTTGATGATTTTTTACAGTTTTGCTTTGAGAAATTTGCTGTTGGGGTTTGGTCGCCATCATGGACAAAGTACGGTGTTCCGTCTATGACCTGTTCTTGTAATTCCTTTAGCACCATCATAAGACTCTGAACAATCCGGATCATAAGAAAAATTCGGTAGGACTGCCATCCCAACTACGATTTCATTGATCCAGCTTTAGAAGTTAATCCTGTCTTTTCAAGCAAGCAAGAATTTATACCCGAGTGTTCTCTCGTGAGGGAACCCTACCTTTGAGCTTCAATACCACCTTTTATGGTTAATATGCATGTAATTACAGTGAGTTAAGTAAGAATTTCATATTTTAGGTGTCAATTCAATAAAGTTGTAGGATCTTACAATTTTTGATCTGATCATTGAAGATCGCGAAAGGATCCTACTTGGGATCCCGATCCTGACACCCTAGTGTTCTGTGGGTGGGTGTGTGTCACTTCACGATAAAGGTTGCCCAGCTTTAATAGTCACTGTGGATTATATAGTCTTAGTTATTCGTTTTACAGGAAATGTGGATCCAGTTGTAGACTTTCTTATGGGCGACTCCAAAGGGAAATTGCTTTTCTGTTGGGTAAGCAGCTCTCGCATGAAGCTTTTCTTCTCTATGTGGGTGTCCATTTTGTCCCATTGCTCATCTTGCATAGATGGAGACTGACTGCAGACCATTAAGAAAGAATAAGAGCTACGTTTCAGTTCCTCATCTGTTTGGTGTAAGATTGATCTCTGAAGCTTAATGGGACTAAGAGCCTGAGTGTAGGATCTGCCTCTTAAATTTCTGCCGAAGAGCGTGGGAAAGTTTTTCTATTTTTGCTTTTATTATCCTGCGGCCTCATGTTCTTCAGATGGAATGAATACCCAGTATTTATTTTCCAACTGATTATATTCTCTTGATCTAGTTCTCCTTTTATCCTGTGATTATATCTTTTGTCAAGTAGTAAATTAGATGAATAAGTTTTCTCTTTCAACTTTGTGATTGCATCACTCCTTCTTGAGAATATATTGGTATATCCTTGGAAGCAAGCCACATTTCACCCTGCTTGTTTGAACTTTATGATATTTTAGTCTTTCGCATTAATAAGAATCCTTAAGATCCCTGGTTAAGCTGGAAATTTACTTTGTACCCGTGATATGTCCCCTTTCTCTTTTTGTAGTTATCTTTAGATCCTTGGTTTAACTTGCATAATTACTTTAAAGTTTTGCTTACAATGCCTAATTTGTAAAAGCATATACTTAAACTACCGTGAGTAACCGTTTGTGTAGTAAGGTACAAAAAAAAAAAAACCGTTTCTGTAGTAGCTATTGGTTTCCAGTTAAAAAGCAAATGTCCTAACCTTTATGCATCTTAATGATAATAACATCATTTCATTTTTATTTTTAGTTTATTGTGGTCAATTTTTTATTAGATTCTAGTTTATTGCAGTCAAATCTTAATAGAAATTGATGTTACAGGATCAGTCTTACTGTACTATAACAAAGTTCACTACCATTGAGAACAGGGATAAACCCCTGGTTTTGAAGGAACTTAGGAAATTGTGGGATAAGCTCGAGTGAAATCTTCCATGGGAGAAGGGAGCGTATAATGAGTCAAACACTTTGTTGTTGGATGATTCTCCATACAAAGCCCTTCGCAATCCGGTTAGTCAGATAAGCGGTCTCGTCTTTACAGCTATTTTGGTTCATATTTGAATAGTAGGACTAACATCGATTTGTCCCTGTTGGACCTATCCTCACCCAGGCAAACACTGGAATATTTCCCTACTCATATCACTATAGAGATGCCAAAGACAATTCTTTAGGTGAGAGACGTTAAATATGCACGTATTTTCTCTGTTTTAGAAATTACAAATATTGAAGACATTCTTATGGCACCTTCACATAGATCTCTTTTTGTATGTTTTATTTAAGATGTACGGAATAATCTCATGAAGAAGCATAGCGGGTAGCTGAATAAATGATAGTTCTTTTGAAAATGCTCTAATTTCTCTTCTGTGCATTCTAAAAGGGTGCAAGACATAGCTGAATCGATAGCGGGTGCTTTCTTTTAGTTTTGTGTGTATAATTTGACCAGGGATAACATAGTTGCAAAAACTTGGTCAATTTTTTGCCGTGTTGAGTTCATCATCCTGGACATTCATATAGTTGGCACTAGGTTTATTTTACTGTGGTAGAAGTATTAGATATCACCTTGTGATCTGTTAACAGTTTTGTTTGTCAGCAGACGGGCATATCTACTTGGTTGTTTCCCTGTAAATTTGTTTTTACAGCTGTCCCTATGTCTACAGATTTCTCCATGCTCATGGAATCTAAGATCATGGCTGAATAAGCTATAGATCAAACTTTTTCTGCCTAATGTAATATTTGCATATTTTGTGGGAGAGCAGGTCGCCTTGTGCATTATTTTGCTACCTCTTATCTGCTACTGTATCATTAGGCTTATTATATCTTTCTTGGAAAAAGATCATCCAGTGGCTGATAATGCTCTCATTCTCCCAGTTGCAGTTTTTCATCAGTGCTCT
This sequence comes from Syzygium aromaticum, assembly GCA_024500025.1. Lineage (NCBI taxonomy): Eukaryota > Viridiplantae > Streptophyta > Magnoliopsida > Myrtales > Myrtaceae > Syzygium > Syzygium aromaticum. The sequence continues at coordinate 462,872 of CM044891.1, read as the reverse complement.
AAATGTTTATTCGCAATTAACGCTTATGCAGGAACTGGAGGTGACCTGCGGGTCTACTTAGAAAGCTTAGCTTTGGCCGACGATGTTCGGAAGTATGTAGAGCAGAATCCATTTGGTCAAAAGAGCAATTACAAAGTCAAATCCAGACTGGAATTATTATAAGTGGGCGTTAGCCGCAGACCCACCCGAAGATGCTACTTCTATATCGAAGTGAGCACATTTCTCGTCCTTCACTTGAATGACAGCTTAATTTCTGACAACTTGAACATCTTTTTTGTTCGAGCTTCTTTAAGAATTAAACAAGCTTGTGCGTGCTGCGTAGCAGCCACTGGAAGTGTTAAGTTCATCTAGAATAGTCTTTACTGTCGTCCCATTGATAATCTTTTGATTTTTGGGGTGAGAAAAACTTCTCGTTTTGATAGTCAAGTTTTAGACGGTGTCTATCTTTATATGTGATGAAAATTTCTTCTGCTTGTTTTCTTTTTTTCATTCTTTTCTTTTTATTCCTTTCTTCTACCTTTGGCCGGTGGTGATGGTCGGGTGGGCTGGCCTCGCTTGGGCAAGGTTGTGCCCCGGCAAGGGCTCCCCTCACTAGATCTAGCGAGGCGGGCCGTCGCCCAAGCCATAGCGGCCTGGCCAAATCTAGCGAGGGGAGCCCTCACCAAGGCTCGGCTTTGCTTAGGCAAGGCTCGAGGCCAAATCTAGCAAAGGTAGACCCTTACCCAGGCCATGGTGGCCTTGCCTTTGCCCGGGCAATGCCGTCTTGGCTTGGGTAGGGTTGGGCTCGGCAAATCTAGCCTAGGCGAGGTCGACCCTTGCTTGAGCAAGGGCGAGCCTCGGCAAGGGCTCTCCTCGGCAAGGGCTCTCCTTAGCAGATCTGGTGTGGCCGGCCCTCGTCTTGGCACGACCTTGCCTGGGTGAGGGTCAGTTGGGCTTTGCTTGTGGCAGGCGACGGCAGCCTTGCCTGGGCGAGCCCACTCGACCATTGGCGGTGGCCGGTCTCCAGCCAAAGGAAGAAGAAAAAAAGAAATCAAAAAAATATTATTAAAAATTGTCCATGTTTGAGCCGGTGTTGTCACGTATACTAGCTGACGTCCATGTTAGCAAGCCTGCCAAAATTACTCGAAAGGATTGAATTGACACAAAGATAAAATGTTTAATACTAAATTGACATAAAAATTGTTTAGGACTAAATAGGCATAAATGTAAAAGATTTTTTACTTTTCTGACACTTTTTTTTTTTAAATGTGTGGTTTGTTGATGTGGTTGTATGAATACAAGTGCATCAATAAATGCGGGTCTCATGACCAAGCTGCATTGCCACTTAGGATGCCAGCCTGGCTAAAAAGATTCGACCGGTTAAATTAGTTCTCCTCAAAGACTTCAAGGTTGAAATTGAATGGAAATTAAAATTAATCAACCAAATCGAACATTGACTAACGGTACACAAGCCATTTGCAACATTGCCTCTGTTATTGATTACAGCATGACAGCCCACCGTGACTCTGGCTCGATTTTGGACGAGCTTGGACAAAGGACTCTCGAGCTCGGCATGCCTAGACCCACTCGTTGATTAGATCTCCTGGCAGGTCCCTTAAAAAAAAAAACTAATCGGGCTCGACGGGCTGAAAGCATTGTTGAAGCCGTTCGATAATGGGCCCATTCAAACTCCATGTCCATGAAACCACGATCAACCCTAACTTGAATCATGACACTTGACTTTCATTACCGATGCTTTCGAAGCGCTATCATTGAAAATCCAAACAAGATTATCGGAATAAGAGCAGCAAAAATCCAATCATAAAGTGCAATCGAAATCCTAAAACTTTTAATAATACAATCAAATCATAAAATTTGTCTAATTAGTGCAATCAAATACTTTCATTAGTCCTGTCAAATGAGATTTGGGTCGGATTATAAATGGTCCGACCCAAATTGACTCATCTAATCCATTTTGACCCATTCATTTGCAGCGCAAATTTCTTGTTCAATACTAGACCTGACCCATGCACTACACGTACTGATTCATTTTTAATAGAATGTATGGCACCATTAACCGGCTTGTCAAGTTAGTGAGAGAGGTCGAGGGTTGGGTTATGGACGGGGGTGTGAAGGTGTTGGCGTAAGTCCAGCCTAAGACATTCATAGATCATGAAAAAGGTTTGGATTTTGATTTTGGGTTAAATATAAAAGCGTTCTCTAGATAATACACACCCCTCTCAATCGCCGTCTCCTGCTCCACCAATGGACCCTCTCTATGTCCTCTACGACTTCACCATGCGCGGCGACCTCTAGAAGATCTTCCGTGTTGGCCAAGGATTTTGGCTTGGCTCTGTCTACTCCTCCTACGCCCCTAAGATCACCTACTGTTCTGAGCAGGGCCAACCTCTACACCCTCGAAAACCTCCTCTTCTTTGTCATCCATCACCAACTCAAGCACACCGACTACTTCTTCTGTACCGCGACGCAATCTGGCTTCGGTCGCTTCATCTGCTTAGCCTTCACTGACCATTTTAAATTTACTTGAACAATTTTTTTACTTTTTATGTCTAGAGCACCCGACTCTTGGTTAGGAACACCATTTTCACAGTTTGCAGTCTTTTTCAGTCTTCAGCCTCCACTCCCTTTCAAGTTAAGCAGTTCGAGTTGGGATGCAATGGCACCTGGCAAGAAATCAAGAAGAAGCAAAAAGGAATCGAAGAAATTGATGAAGCGAAAGGACATCTCCGTCGTCCCCGCCGACCCCAACACGAGCATTAGCACGCTATGCGCACTATCAACACGCATCGTCCGATTAGGCCTCAACAACTGTTCTGAAATGAGGCCAGCATGTAAATTAATTTTTTACCTAAACTTAGAGGGCTCTTTTGCAACAACTCAAAAAACAAAAATTGAAAAGAACATGTTGGGCCAGCAGTCAAAACATTTTGGTGTCATTTCGACATCATTTGCTATTTTTCCCGCATTTTTCATAATTCGGGTCGGAAGCGGGTCAAATCCTGACCAGTTCGGTAAAATCAGTAATGTCGGGTAATTCGGTCCAAAATTGGGGAAAAGGGTCTGAATGAAATTTGAAGTAAACTTACCAAGATTTAATTTGGTACCTGAACCACTCAATTTGGGCATTATTAAGGCACTTAATTGAATCAAAACACAAATTGGCAAAACAGGGAAAAAAGCAGAGAGGTTGTTCTTTGAGCAACCAAGTGTTTTCTTGATACCCAAAGGCTAATTAGCCTAATTGCATGCTTAATTGAAATTGTGTGTGATTGATTAGATGCATATTAGGTTCAATTGCGCTTAATGATGCATAATTCTTTGGCAAATAGTCTAGGATTGGGTGATTAGAGCTTAATTATGTGCTTTGTGACTTAGCCCACTGCTTGCTGAAATACGAGTGAGGGCTAATTATCACCAAATACTTCGCCGCCTCTTATCAGCCGTTCGATGTGAGTGTTCAATACCAGCCGTTTGATTAATACGTGTTATCGACCCATATGGCAAATCCTCGGATCAACTCGGGACTCTGGTCGACCAGAATCTGGAGCCATAGTGGGTGCGTTTGGTTAAGAGAGAGAGAAGATTGACAGAAAAGTGAGGGAAAAACAAAAAAACAAAAATTTTAGCAGGGGAAAAGTCGAAAGAAAATAAATCCATTAATCCCTTAATAGCATTCTGAAAATGGCGAAATACAAATACTGGGCGGGAGTCACTTTGCGCAATTGGACTTAGGAAATGCTTACTTTGGCTCAAGGGCCTTTACAGGCCAAAAGTTCTTAGGAAAATCCGAACCAAGCGCATCGAAATTTTGAATAGATTGTACGTGAAACTCAATTAACCCGATTGAAAGGAAAATACATGCAAAAATGATGGATCATAATTATAAAAAACGAAGATTTTAAATCATGATAATATCTTTCACATTTAGCTAGGAAAAAAGACACTATAAATGTCATAACTTGTGTACGGCGCTCATTTTAGTGCCAAAAGTTTTTGTCGGCTCACTTAAATGTCAAATCGGAGGAAAAATGATAACTTAATTGCCAAAAGTTTTTTTTGGATCACTTCAGTGCTAAAATTTTTGAAAAACGATCACTTAAGTGCTAAATTTTTTGAAAAACGATAACTTAAGTGCCAATCTCCAGCGAGCGACGTCAGCTTAAGAAATTAATAAAAAAAATATCACATCGGATTTCCGGCAAAAAACTGTGTACGGCACTAAAATGGACACTTAAGTGATCGTTTTTTAAAAATTTTAGCACTTAAGTGATCGTTTTTCAAAAATTTTAGCGCTAAAGTGATACAAAAAAAACTTACGGCATCAAAGTGAGCGCCGTATACAAATTATGGCACTTATAGTGTTCTTTTGCTTATTTAAGTGATTATTTGCAAAACGCAAGTGACCACACACAACTTATTAATTGTCACGCATGACGCCATCAACCAAACGACAACGCCATGCACTTCTTTGCGGCTATCCTTCTTCCTGGCCACAGTTCAAAAATCTAAGACGGTCAGTCAAATACGAAGCTGCTCTACTCGACTTTGCCTTTCCTCGACCAAAGGGTCAAATCCTGACCACTTGGGTAAAATCAGTAATTTTGGGTAATTTGATCCAAAATTGGGGAAAAGGGTCTGAATGAAATTTACCCCATGTAAAATTCTACACTGGTATACCTGTGATATATTTATCCCGAACTAATTTTTTAATCACAAAAAATCCTAAACTGGTACACTTATGATAAATTTACCCTTCGTAAAATTATATTAATACCATGGAATATCACAAATTGATAAACTTGTGATAAACGGAGGGATAAAACCCCAAATTAGTATACTCGTCAGTTGTTATGTGTCATCCAACTCAACAATTTATGATAAAATTTAATGGAAATTAACGAAGGCTAAATTTATCACAAGTGTACCAATTTGAGGTTTTGTATGGTTAAAAAATTAGTTTTGGGTAAATCTATCACAAGTGTATCAATTTAGGATTTTTCAAGATATTAACCCTATTTTTTTTTTTTGGTCGGAACAACAGAATAAAGATATTAAATAATGCCTATAAGACACTTCTTAAGCCCTTTAAATAGGCTTTGTAACTATTGAGCGACTTTCATAAAATGTGTACTTCAATTTTAATATGCCTTGAACAGTGTTTTGTTGGATAACTCGGGCCTCATATGTACTTAATTAGATTTTTGTAACTTAATTGGCATCTTGGATATACTATTTAACGAGACCAAAAGATTATCATACATATCTATTATTAATTACAAATGATGCACTAAACGAAGTGATCAAGGGTCGGGTCGTCATGATGTTAGAGTAGGGGTGAGCATGGTTTCAAGAGAGAATTGTTGGTTTCAGATTTCAGGTTCCAGGGTATACACCGTATGTTACAGATCTCAAAAAATAGAGAATTTGTTTTGACGGATTTGTTTTAGGTTCTAGATTAATGAAACTTGAAACCTAGAATCTGAAACAAATTTTTGTGTTTTCCTTGATTCATGTCTTCGTGTGATCCTGCAGTATTTTATGGCGTTTAATGATGAATGTATAATTTGAAACTACTAGTCCGAGTTTCCATTTTATGATCGAGACTTTTATTTTGTTAATAATTCATATTCTTTGTGTGTCTAAATATAAGTTGTATCTAGTCAATTGATAATACATGTGGAATCTAGATAGGTCCTAAAACAAACCTAGAACTTGTGACAAGGTAGTATCAAGATTCAAAGGTATGCGGAGTAGGTTATAGGTTCTAAAAAATGAGGGACCTGGTTTAACGAGTAGGTTCTAGGTTTCAAGTGAAACCTGTACAGAATCTAGAACTGCTCACCCCTAATATACAGATTCCCATAAACATGTCATATTTATATTCGAGGAATGAAGAGTAGAAGTTCAAAAGGAGAAGACCAACACCTATTTATTAACACCTGATTGGAAGTAAGAGATTTTTTTTTTTTACTTTTTAGTCGAAATTTTAAATATTTTCAAATTTTAGAAAATCACAAAAAAATTACATGTGAACCTACGCGTCGACATCTGCACATTGTGAAAGTTTTCAGACATTTCAAATTAAGGAAAAAGTCAAAATACATCCGTCACGATATCTAGACTAAATTACAGGCGAAAGTACAAATCTATCTAGATATATCGAAAAACAGAGATAGAAGAAAGCTTCTTGATTCAGAGATACTTGAAATTTTGAAATCTATCGACAATACCAACATGGAAAAGAAAAAAGGTAGCCCATTTGGGAATATCGAGTCGGAGATGGACATACTAGAGTCGCAAGCATTGGATTTAAATTTGGAAGAGAACTTGCAAATCTGGTTCAGTTTCATGACTTTGCACGATTTGTGTAAGATCCAATCACGATAATAATCACATCAATGATTGACTTTCCACCTGAGAATGAGGGGAAGAAATGCATACTATCTTATATACATTGAAGCACCAAAGTGTATTTACTTGTCCACAGGATCTTCTCTTCATTGCCTCGACTCGCGCATGCCAAATCCGCGCTTTACTCTCTGCACTCTGCCAAGAGAGGTCAAAAGTAGATAAGGCTTTGGTGAGAAAAAAACGATTCAGGGAAAGCTATAAACCAATAATAAGGAACTTTCAAGGTATGATATCGCGCACACCCGACTCAAGGGACCATGGAAGGACCCTACGATAGTACTAATCACTACGTTGTAGAAGACGGTCAGCAAGCCTGGTTATTTTACAGTAAACGAATGTTTAGCACCGTGATTCTTGTCGATTCTTGGTAGTTCCCTAGTTAATGGTATCTAGCACACCCTTTCAGTTGAGAATGAAGTTAAATCTATTTTCTTAAATTACTCAGCAGATGATAATCATAAGAGAATCAATAGGAGCATGGAAGAAGAAGAAGAAATCAGTTGCCGAAGAAGGACAAGAAATGACATGTAATATGTATATCTTCTGTTTTATATTTATGGATAAGTAATGTAGATGTAAATCAGATGTGCTGCAGTTTTATTGGCGACATCAGACGCCAGGCCAAAGGTTTTTTCTCTGGCCCCTTCTAGTTAAGGTAACTGAATTTGTGACCAACACCTATCAAGAGTCCAAGACAATTCCAAATCTAACGAGTGCTATAATTGATTTGATTATTAAAAGATGCCCATCAACTGATATGCATTTGTAAGACTTATGTCAGCGCAAGCTTTCCAAGCCTACATAGCTTTTCACCGGACTTCTCATCCCAAACACTTCCTGAAATCTCGATTTTGTAGAACCTATTTTTCGCCGTCGGCAGTCCCCTGCTGGCAAGTAGTTCCAGATCTTTCTGATGTAGCTCTCTCCCATTCACAAAGATTCCCATGTTTCCAGCAGCGCAATTCACCAGCATGGGATAATTGAACTCCTCGATGAATGGCTGGGGAAATACAGTAACAGTCACATGAGAGAACAGAGTATATGGCCAACGACTAAGTATAGCGCATCTTTATCGTTGTTTCGGCTAGTGCATCAAAGTTCGAAAAGTATTGCTGAGCCAAGGAAGACTAGGTCTCACCGGAATTATCCCAGGACAAGTTCTGCCCATCACACCCCAAAATCCACCTTGGAAATCGTACCTGGTGAAAGGGAAAGAAAACTCAACCTCTTACCAAGTGTCATGTAATCAAATTCAAGCAAAAGAGCACCAACTGCGATTGATAATGGGTTGTCCTCCATGATATCACAGATTAAATTTTCCTCATGCAAATCATAGATTGCAAAACCAATGAACACTAGTTCATCCAATCTGAAGACCTAGAGAGATACACGTAACATGCACTCACTACTTTACTTCCCAGATAAAATGTGATGTTATGAAGATCGACATGGGACTTACCAGTAATTCCCTGGACGTATAGGCCCAGCAAGTTTTTCAGCTTTTTAGACAAGGTGGTTGGCTATGGGGTGGCCATTAATGATGACATTAGGCTTTGCAATTTCCACAATCTCATTAGATCTTGATAAATCTCTAATGCTCTTCTTCATGAGGCTCAGAAAGAAAAAAATTGTCCCTTTTCTTCGTCTTCAATTGATCTGCTTCTTTACAAGCATCTGAAGAATCTTGAGATGTATTAAGGCAGTCAGTGAGTACTCGATTTCATCTTCTCGGGACACCTTTTTGGACTAGAAAATCCCGATGTATTTCTTTAAGCTCACTTTCTTCTGCATATTGATCCTCAGATACCTTAGAACTGAAATTATCAAGATTATTGGGGAATGTTAAGCTTAGAACTGTGCGAGACTCTTCCCGTAGTAATGGGTTCTCTGCAGAAGTGGATAAATTTGTCCCGAGCTTTACCTCATTGGGAGCATCTTCTTCCTCAGAAGAATGGGAAGATGGAGCTAGACTACTACCCTGCTTATACTTCTGCGTATTCACTTGCTGGTCATCTGACTCTTCATTTGCTTCATATTTCTTGTGGAAATTGGAATTGCCATGACCAGGAGAGCAAATGTCTATGGCACAACCATCACCAGACTAGTCTATCCCTTTCACGCCCAAGCTGTGTTGCAAACTAGCTATTTTCTCTTTCACTGCCTTGTGAGAACCATTCTTGTCAAGGTAAGATGATTGTCTTGCAAAGGAAGTGACAAGCCTTTTGCCCAGAACTTCAACCAAGAGTACAGTTGAGCAGGACCCACAATGCCGGTTAGGTTTTTTATGCCTCTCCACACTTAATATTGGAAGGCAGTGTCAGCAACTCGGAGCACTTGCAACATGTATGAATGGAGTGCCACCTGATATTGGATCATAATGCTTCTTACTTCTATCGGAAATCGCAATTATCCTCTGCTGAGAACTGGCGGTATCAGTGTCTGAACCAATACTCTCGGTTGGCCATCTTTGGGACGGGATTGTGAGAACTCAGAGGGGGAGTGTGAACGCCCAAATTACCACTAGGCCAAATTTGGATGGGATGGTGATGGCGATAGGAGATGGAATTCACAGGGTACCCTACACTCCCTTTAGTGCCGAAAGGAGTTGGTTGGACCGATTATGGAGCTTGCTCATGTTCATGACGGCAGTGAAAACAGGTGCACAAGTTGCAGTCAAGGGAGGAATCTCGTGAATCCGATGCAGAGAAATCTCGAATCAAATCCATGTACTTATTCAAGTGACCTCGATAAGATTGTTTTACATATTAATGGTAAGGCCTTGACGTGTCACGTTCCTAAGAATAGGAGGAAGATAGAAGTCGTGTATCTTGATCGATGCAAGGATGCTGTTGATGCTGATAAATCAAATGAGGGTTCACCAGAACAGGCTTTCCCGGGGGTCAAGAGTCCACCAGACACATACTTGAATTTATCATCAAAAGGCTCGGGTAGACCATCCCTATCAAGAAAAGCCGTCTCGCCAGTTCTCTCACGTGCATCACTAATTCTGTTGATGTGATTTTTCAAATCATCCAACTTTCTCAGGAGCTCGGCATCCAAGTCCAAGCTCTCCCCTCTATCAAGCCCATTTACGTGGACATTACTCTTCACTGACTTGCCATGCTCAAAGTAGGAATGAGGTTGATGATTCAACGATCCAACATTAACATATTCATGTGAGGGAATCCTACTCGTCCCAACTGCATCACTGGAGATCCCAGGAATCCCTTCAAAACATTCTCCAATCATGTCCCACTGGTCAGCATCAACCCTCGAACTTGGCTGCCTAGAATATCAGGTCAAATTAGCTGGATTCTCTCTGAGGCCCCCTTCTGTGCTTGAGTTTGTAGATTTTGGCCTGTTCAAATCGATCATCAAGGGTCGTCCACTTTCGATACCGTGACCAGCCTCCACAACAGCATCTGACCGATCCACCTTAAGTTCCATTCCTTTGTCCCCATTCCTTTCTCCAACGCTGAAATCATCCTCCTTCTGTGTCCCTAATGAAGAATTACTGTTTACACCGAGATCACTTTCTCCAGAAACTACTGTTTCATTTCCGCCCTCGACAGCATCCGACGTATCCCCTTCCCTCTTCGTATCAGAAACGCTAACAGAAACTGTATCCGTGGAAGAGAATGCTGAATTAGAGGCCAGCACATTCTTCTTCTTCGCTGAGGAAAATCCATTCAAATTACTTCAATTATGAAAAGCCGCCTACAGGTATTGTACATAAATAAAAAGATCTCTCTTCCTATTTCAATCGAAAGAGGGGTGTTGCCAATTTAGTCACTGCTACTTTACTCTGTTCTCTGTGTCATTGAAAATCCAAATCATGACACGGCACAAACACACGAATCCCTCTTCTTCCTAAAAGTCTCAGACACCAACTACTTTCATTTTTAAACACAACAAAAGAAAACAAATACTAAATTTCTCAACAATGAACTGACCAAAACAGAGATGGCCCAAAAAGTAAAAGGAAGAAGAGATAAACTACCACTAAGAAATGCACCGCAAGCACCACACCGGTACACAGAATTGTCCGAGGGCTCAGGCGACAGATTTCCACACCTCGGGCAACGAACTAACCGAACCGTCGAACTGGACCAATAGGCCATCATTCGACCACCAGGAAAGTGAAGCTCACGTAGCAACGCCACGCAAATGATCGTTGCTATACTCCTGCTGTGAACAACGCATGAGCCACTGGTCACCTGCTGAGAGAAGACGAGACCCCTTGCCGAGAAAGCAACATGCAGAGAAAAGTAGCAGGAAAATTCTCTACCTTAGGGGCAAGCTTATGTGAATTTGTACGTGGGTCTATAGGTCAACAAAGTAGAAGGTGAAGAAAGGAGTTTTACTTTGCGCAGTGGGCAAAATCTGGTTTAGGAGGATATTGGGGTTGTTCAAGGAGGAGGAGAACAATTCTACTTCAGAGAAAATGATGGAAAGTTTGGGTGCAAAATGTCCTCTTCTTTCCTGAGAATATGACAGTGAACGAGGAAATGGGTGGATTGGCTTTGGCAAGCAATCGGTCTCAAGCCAGATGTTGCAATTGAGAGCTTCGTCATTAGAGAGGATCATGGCATTAACATCAACTCTTTTTTCATTAAGGATGCTGCAAAAAAGAGTTACAAAGATTGGATTATCAAACCATTTATAAAAGAAACCGTACCGGATATTTGATCGCTTGAATATGAATCACGTACTTAAGTATCAACCGACAACTTATCAAGTCACTTTTTTTTTTCTATTGGAAGCTCTTTTGCTAGATGCCTGTCACAATAAGTTTCTTAATCTCAAGTTTTTACCATATGTTGTTACTTTAGTATAAAAGAGAGCATAAATGGGCCGACTTAGTTACACGATAGCAAATTTGCACTGCCAAGTAGTAACTATCCAAACAGATACACCGATAATCACGAAAGCATAAATGAGCCAACATAGTTATACGAAAACATTGTTAATACACCTGAGAGTGTTCTCCAATTAACACGTCAAGCTTATAAACTTGTCTTTCTTTTAGTATCTACGAAGCATTCCTTGCTTCTCTTCTAAACAAAATCCAACTTCCTCGTTTTAGATTCAAGCATTTGAGAGAATTTTGTGATAGATTTTTGCATCAAATCGCATTGTTTCTTTTTGGACTCGAGGGCCTTGGCGTATTCAAGAGTTGAGGTTTGAATGAAAGCAAACTATTGCTCTTTTTAACAGAGTTGCTCTACCCATTATGTAATATCAATTTGAATGGACTCTAGCTTTCTCTTTTTAGATGCAAGTTCAGTATTTTGGTCTTTGATATATGCTTGGACAACATTGAATTCCCTACTTTTCAACTCAAGAGCTTTGGCAACCTCTTCTTGTTTTGCCTGGACCTAAACAAGACTCTCTCTGTAACGACCCGAGGCCCCACTTTAGCATGATATTGTTCGCTTTAGGCTGGAGCCCTCATGGATTTCAAACGCGTCATACTAGGTTAAGGCTTCTCAACTCTTATAAGCAAGCTCAAGACTCTCTCCCTAAGCGATGTGGGACAGGAGAGGTACCCCACTTCTCTGCGCACGTCCGGGGTAGTAGCGCAGACACATTGCCATCCCTCCTCCCCGCGCTCCGCCACCGCTTGGCTTGAGCCGTCACACTCTCCACCTCTTACGGGCACAACGCCCTCGCTGTGGACCCATACACGGTTGGGAATCAGCTTTGATACCATTTGTAATGACCCAATGCCTCACCTTAGCATGATATTGTCCGTTTTGGGCCAAAGTCCTTACAAATTTAAAACGTGTCGTACTAGGTTAAGGCTCCTCAACCCTTATAAGCAACCCCAAGGCTCTCTCCCTAAGCGATGTGGGACAGAAGAGGTATCCCACTTCTCTGCGCATGTTCGGGGTAGTGGCACGAACACACTGCCATCCCTCCTTCTCGTGCTCTGTCGCTTGGCTTGGGCCGTCACACTCTTGTAACGACCTTGAGGCCCCACCTTAGCACGATATGGTCTGCTTCGGGCCGGAGCCCTCATAGATTTAAAATGTGTCATACTAGATTAAGGCTCCTCAACCCTCATAAACAAGCTCAAGGCTCCCTTCTTAGGCAATGTGGGATAGGAGAGGTATCCCACTTCCCTACGCACGTTCGACGTAGTGGCGCGGACACACCACCATCCCTCCTTCCCGTGCTCCGCTGCTTAGCTTGGGCCATCACACTCTCCACCCCTTACAGGCACAACGCCCTTGCTATGGGCCTACACGTGGTTGGGAGTCGGCTTTGATACCACTTGCAAAGACTTGAAGCCCCACTTTAGCACAATATTGTTGGCTTTGGGTTGGAGCCCTCACGAATTTAAAATGCATTGTTTTAGGTTAAGGCTCCTCAACCCTTATAAGCAAACACAAGGCTCCCTCCCTAGGTGATGTGGAACAGGAGAGATACCACATTTCCTTGCGCACATCTAGGGTAGTGGCGTGGACGCACTGCCGTCCCTCCTGTCACGCCCCGAACCCTATCGAGCTCGCAATACCCCTTTTCGATCGAAATAATGCGACGTCCTAGGACGCGTCACTAACCCCAAGACACGAATAAGAGAATATGTAGATGCGGAAACCATTACACTCCCGTACATAGATAAACATGACCAATGCAGCAACGGAATACAAACATAACAATGTGGCAACGTACTTCATAAACACATCATATTATATAAATCAAAAGGGAACTTACGACATCCATAGACAGCAGGAATATACATAGGCCAAAAATGGATCAAAAAGCCACCATCATCAAAAAGGGACTTGTGGCTTGGTTGGGTTAGACCTAATAATCGTTAGGGCTCATCTCAAAAAATGTTGGGCTTAACGCTAACTAGACCCTAAGCTAACCCCTAGGTGGAATCCAATCTGAATATGATCCAAAAGACTCGGACTTGGAATCCATCGACTCAGGCTCGGATTCATCCTCCAGCAGCTCCTCCTCGGGGTCATCCTCGAGCTCCGGCTCCACCTCGAGATCCTCCTCTGGCTCTGGCTCCAGCTCTATTAACTTCGAATTGGAATCGGACTCCCACTCCATGGCCTCTTCGTTTGACTCGATAATGATAGGCCGTGGATCAGAATTCGTCTCAAACATCGGGTCGGGGCTTGCTACCTCTCCATCAGCTGTCTTCGGGTCCCACTACCCTAATCTGTTGATTGGGATATCAAATGTCCTAAAGGGCCCATGGTAGCCGGTTTGGTCTCGAAAACATCAACCAAAGTAAAGGTAGGCCTTGAACTGTGGCCCACCCTCGTCAACCCAGACTATGGTATAATGCCTAATATAAGCTTCCCCAAACCCAAGGGGGTACTCAATCATCGAATGCTCTATATTGCTCGGGATCCCAAAATGTATTGGTACATGTCATCTTCAGGGTCGGGGGTCTGAAATGGTTATATAATAACTGTAAGAATGAGTCTCAATAAGCAATACTCTAAACCTCACGTAGGCTAATGCATACCCAAACAAGTCTAACAAGCAATAAAGCCAATAACGTACAGAATTCATATAATCACACTTACCTCGCTCACACCACACGTCCACTCTGTATATTAATTAAACACCATAATGCAATAATAATCCAAAAACATAACATCACCACTCAAATGCCATAACCATGCATATGTAATCAATTCAATCACACTCAATTCGCATGCATGGCTGAGCAACTTTCCATGATCTCCCAGGTCCTTTCACACTGTCCGCGTCAACACGCCTCAAGCTAGCCCTCAGATCAAGCCGGGCCTCGTTTTTCACTGGACATTTCACACTTTCACACGACCCGCGTCAACACGCCTCAGGTCAACCCTCAGATCAAGCCGGGCTCCGTCTCGCATAACCATGCCTCAGGACATTTTTCCCCTTCTAATGACCCGCGAAAACACGCCTCAGGTTTGTTCATGCCTTTCTCGCCACACCCGCATAACCACGCCTCAGGTTAGCAGCCCTCTGATCAATCCAGGCTTTTCTCATGCACATGCACTATAATGCAATTCACCATTTTCACAAGTTGCACCGTTCAAAATCAAGGCATGCTCACCACATCAAAATTTGCCATTCAACACGTCGTACGAATCCAAATCATATCACAAACTCATCACACTAGCCCATAAATCTGGCATTCAGGTCAGCCCAATCAAATATTTCATTTCACCCACAAACGCCACAACAATTCAGTTATCGCACTCGCATAAATTAGCCACTAAACATGCCACAAAGTCACCACAATTTAACCTACCAATTAATCACATTCATAAATTGGCCATAACCCAAGTTTAGCCACTAACTCAGTACTAACCATACCCAAACAAGTCTAAAAAAATATTCATTATACTAAATAGGGTTTAGGAAGTCACTTACTAGGCTTTAGCCCGGAAAAAATTGGCTATGGCTCAAAATGGCCCGGTCCGAGCAGCAGTGACTCAGCGTAGGTGAGGGCAAGGGCGAGGGCTCGACGAGCACAAGGCTCGGCCAAGGCTCGACACACGACCCAGCAACTTGGTGCGGCGCTCGGCCACGGCAAGGGCAATGGTTGGGCATGCTCAGGCACGGCCCGGGGCGACTCGGCCATGGCCTAGGGCGACTCGGCCTTAGCCCGGGCATGCTCGGGCTAGCTGGCCGGCAAGCTGGCTAGCTGGTCGACTGGTTGGCTGGTCGGCTGTCACGCCCCGAACCCCCGTCGAGCTCGCGTCATCCCATTGATGGTCGAAATAGTGCGACATCCTAGGTTATCGCCGACCTCATATTTATCATCACAGATATTTAAATCCACAGCGGAACCACAAACTCACCCTGACATTTGAAAACTGGGAGAATATACATTTTCATTTCTCATTCTAACTTATACCACAATATTCACAATATTACAAACCTTAATATACAAGTGCATACCGTACTATAAACCATTGATAACAAAAAGAACCGATGACCTGGCATTCTATTCTAAAAAATGGTATTCTTCCAAAAGCTCACTATCCAACCTACAACTAACCCCGACGCTCCTTACTCGGCGTCCATTCTGAATTTGATTCCTCGTCCTCTGATTCCAAACTATCTTGAACCATCTGCTCCTCCGAGGACTCCGGCTCTGCCTCAATCTCAATCGGGTGATTGATGTCACCTGACTCGGCTGGAACTTCGTCCTAACCTTCCTCAGCTAGTACATCAAGGAAATGGAATTCGGGCACAAAATTGGGATCCATATACTGCTCAAAGGGGATATATACTCTGGTTCTCCCTCAGGCTCCTCAAACTCATCAAGTTCGTGCTCGGGTTTTACTTCGGGCCCTACATCCTCTTTTGGTTCCTCCTCAGGGATTGGTTCTAAATCGATATCCATTAGATCAACTTCAGCTTGCGATGCTTCAGGCTCGGGTTCGTGCTCAGCTTCAGAAGATCCTTGTGCTGCAGGTTTTGGATGCAGTCTAGACTGAGCTAAACTAACTTTTGCACTGGTCAACTCCCCATCTATCGGGGGTATAGCAGAAGGATCCCAATCCCCAACCAAATCAAACGGAACGTCAAATCCCCTAACGGGCCCGAACTCATCCCCAGCTGCGTCCCGGAAATACCAAGCAGTATAAACATGAGTCTCTTATAAAGGTAGTCCTATCTCTACAAAAACGGTCGTAGTATGCTTAATCTAGGTCATACCATCACCCATAAGAAACTCTGCAATGTTATACTCAGTGTACACTGGTACTCCAAAACGCTTTGGTGGCGGTAGCGGAGAATTCATGGCTCGGGTTGGGGTTATGAAAATATTGGTTGAAACAACCATGAGACTATATCTTAATAAGTACACCCCTAAACCCCATATAGACTATCACGTACCTTCAGACAATCACAAAACATAGCCACACGTGCCAGATCAACACATAGCAGGCAATTCACACACAATCACAAGCATATGCAAATCTTATGTCGTGCACTCATTCCGTTCTCATTATCTCTTTTTCATATTCCTCGCCAGTGACCCGCGTTGAAGTATACGCCTCAGGCACACTACGACCACTTATCACAACACTTCAGGGCCCGCGTTGATATACACGCCTCAGGCCATGTTTCTTGCCCGCGTTGAAGTACACGCTTCAGGCTCAACACCTACCACCTACTGCGCAACCCGCGTTGAAATACATGCCTCAGGCTGGCAGTCTTCTGATAATACCGAGCATCATCCCGTGTTGAAGTACACACTTTAGGACGGCACAATTCCCACAATCACACATGCCACATCACAATTCTTTCTTACACATGCACATACTTAATAAGCATTTACCACACTCAACTGGCCCATCACACGTGACCCGTGCACGCATCAAGTCACACACAAAACAGTGCTCACTTAGCAATTGACATGGCCAATTTCAATAATTAACTCGGTCTGGCCCACGCGTGCACCCAATAGGCACATTTCAACCATATAATTACACATCCATGCACTCAATTCTATCACCACAATTTAGTAATAATTCAAACACGCATTAAATACACAAATTGCCATTTTTCTCCAACCAAATGGCGTCGGATCAATTCCGATCATTCACGACACTTCCTAGCCATCAATTGCCAGTTCTAAAAATCCAACTCGCGTCCCGATCGGCCCATCACAGCCCAATGAACAGTCCATCACAGCCCACTTCAGTCTCAAATTTTTCCACCAAAATTCCCAAAATTCAATCCTAAGGCCCACCAAACACTTTCGTACCTAAAATCATATATATCCGAGCCTACATAAACCCAATTTCACCCAATAAATTTTATCCGTCGATACCCAATGTCCTAAATCGGGTTTAGGCGAGACTTACCGAGTTCTAGACTAAATCGGCTAGAACGGAAAGCGGCGGCACTCAATCAAGAACAGTGGGGATGGCAGCGGTCCAACTAGGCGCAACAATTGGCGGCAATGGCGACGGCCTTCCTTGGCCGTGGCTCACGGCCTCACGGGAAGAGAGAGGGAGAGAGAGACGGTGGCGGCGTGGGTTGGTGGTGGTGGTGATCGGATGGCGGCGGTGCACGGTGGCCGGCGTACGGCGGCAGTGGGCAGCGATGCCGTGGACGGCAAGGGGAGGAGGAAGTGGTCGAGAGAGGGAGAGGGAGATGAGACTGAGAGAGATAAGGGAGAGTGAGGAGAGAGAGATGGGTCAGTCCTGACTAAATAGTAATTTTGACCCAAATGGAAAATTACCAAAATACCCCTCTATCACATTTTTGATCCAACGGTCCAAATTTGATCTTATCTTGAAACTGATGGCCGTGATCAAATCTCACCCAAAAATATCCAAGGGTATTCTTGTAATTTCTCAAAAATCCAAGGGTAAAATTGTTCAATCAAAAAGTTGGGACAAAATTACCAAAATGCCCCTCTTCCATAAAGCATACCCTTTAATAATTTCCAAGGGTATTTTGGTCACTTTCTCCGTTTTTTGCCCAAATTAAATTTTTTTGAAGGATTCGAGCACACCCAAAAATCGCATGTGTCTTCCGCAACGTCATCCTAAAGTCCCGTTGTGACTTCCTAATTTTCCGATGTTCAATTTGGGCTAAATTCAATAATTAAATTTTATTAAACACAACTCAAGCGTTTCTCAAACCAACGGGCAGCTTGTTGGAGAAATTCGCAGAATCGACTCGTGACTGATACTGAATCGAGTTACGTACAAGTTCGTTCGGTATGTGACGACCTCGGTTGTCATTAAAATCGTGAAGATCAATAACTAAATCCGACGGGTACGATCATTTGGTATAGGCTCAGGATAATTCGTCAAGTCATTTCGTGGTCCAGCGAAATCACCCGCGATCCACTATTATGACAGTGGCAAACTGACCCTTGACTATCCTTAAATCGGCCAACAATGGCTCCAAATATCACTTCAGCAATTTCATAGTCGAAAATCAATTCACGATCGAATTTTCTTTAGTTGTGCAAATTTAATTTCCCCTATTAGCCTTTCCCTATTGGTTAGCATACCTGGAATGATTAGTTCCGGGTGAGAATTTACTACAAGTACATTTCATAAAATTTAATATTTTATAAATCCCAAATGGATGAATTTTCAGGATGTCACATCGGATGGCTGGCGGCACAGCGATGGCGGAGAAGGTGATAACGACGGCAATGACGCGGAGGGGAGAAGGAAGTCAGCCGAGGTGGTGGTGGCGAGAGAGAGAGAGAGCTGGGGGCGACGGGGGCTCAGCCGGAGCAGGGACAGTTGCATCGTCGCTGGAGTAGCAGAGCGATGACGACGAGACAAGCAGCTACTGGCGAGACCTGTGGCTGCGACTGGCGCGGCCAAGGCAGTGGCGACGTCGGCGGCGATGAGCTCTTGGTGGCTTGGCGGGCTGAGCTCACGACGGCGATGAGTAGGCACGCGGCGGCGAGTTGCTGCTTGTGCACGAAGAAGAGGGAGAGAGGGAGGAGAGGGCAACCGAGCTTGGGGCGAGTGGCGAGATGAACGGCATGGTGGCTAGCGGGGCGGTGGCACCAGATGAGCGGCTAGCAGTGGTGAACTACGAGCAATGGTCGAGCAGAGGCAGAAGTAGAAGTAGCGGCGTTGGGGGAAGAGGAAACAGGAGGAGGGGAGGTTGCACGGCAGCTGGAGGTGGCGCGACAACATCGCGAGTGGCCAGGCAATGGTGAGCAGCTATTGGTGTCGACTGGGGCAAGCTGTGAGCGATGGTCGACTGGCCCCAAGAGCAGCGACGGAGAAGGAAGGAGAAAAGGAAGAAGATGAAGAGAAGAAAAGAAGAAAAGAAGAAAGAAAAGAAAGAAGGAAAGGAAGAGAGAGAGAGAGGAGACATAAGTGGAAAAAAAATGGAGAGGAAGGGACGTTTGCATGCACGGGCAGAGGGGGAGGAGAGAGAGAGAGAGAGAGAGAGAGAGCGAGAGTCCAAATAATCATTGCGATCCAACGGCCCGCATTCAAATCTGAAGTCAATCTATCGATCATCAAAAATCCTAATTTGTTAATTAGGATTTGACCCACGGACACTAGATAAATCACACTACGATGGACGTTTACTAGTCCAAATTCATACACGGTCAAAATTTCACTTTTAGCATATCTCAGGTAATATTGACGCTGGCCACAATAATATCGATACCGTCCAATTAAATTCATCACAAAACTCCTAAAAATTTGACACTAAAGTTCGGGCTCTAAATAACGATTAAATTCGATTGAGTGCGATTTTAGCGAAATCTCAATTTTAAAAACAATAACCAAAAGTGATGAGTTCCCGGGTAAGATCTTACTATAAGCACATTGACGAATTACACGTTTTATAAATCCAAAAAATGGGTCAAAATTCAGAATGTCACAACTCTTCTCCCTTATAAAAATTTCGTCTTCGAAATTTACAATCCAACCGAATTACTCAAACAAATGAGGATATTGGTATCATATCAACTCCTCGCTTTCTCATGGCACACCTTTGATTCCATGGTGCTCCCAAATCACCTTGACTATCAGAATTGTCTTGTTCCGCAACACTCATTCCATTCTGTCCTCGATCTTTACTGGTTTTTCCACGTACGACACTCTGTCGTCCACGTCTATTTCTTCATAATTTAACACGTGGATCGGGCCCAGTTCATACTTCCTTAGTATAGACACGTGGAACATATTGTGTACTTGAGATAAATTCGGTGGTAGCATGAGACGAGAGGCCAAAGTGCCAATTTTCTCCAAGACTTCGAATGGACCCACGTACTTCGAGCTCAACTTCCCTTTCTTGCCAAACCGTGACAATCCTCTCATAGGCGATACCTTGAGGAAAATGTGGTCCCCCACTTGAAATTCCAAAGGCCTACATTTTCGGTCCGCATAATTCTTTTGGCGGCTTTCAGCAGTCTTAAGCTTGTCTTGAATTACCTTGACCATTTCAACTGACTGCTGAACCAACTCGAGACCTGTGATGCTCCTCTCACCAACTTCATCCCAACAAATCGGCATTCTGCAAGCTCTGTCATATCGCGCTTCAAACGGTACCATTTTGACACTCTGCTAGTAGCTATTGTTATAGGCAAATTCAACCAAATGCAACTATTCATCCCAACTACTTTTAAAATCCAATACACATGATCGCAATATATCTTCCAAAGTCTAAATTGTCTTCTTATATTGGCCATTCATTTGGGAGTGATAGGCCATGCTAAATTGTAACTTCGTTCCTAATGTCGTATGAAGACTCTTCTAAAAAGCGGTAGTGAATTTAGGATCATGGTCTGAAGTAATCGTCATTGGTATTCCGTGCAAACGGACTATTTGTCGCACATAAATCTCGGCATACCTTTCCAAGGTGAAGTCTTTTCGCACTGGCAGAAAATGTGCTGACTTTGTTAATCGGTCGCTACCACCCAAATCGAATCTTGACCCTTCTGACTCTTTGGTAATCCCATTATAAAGTCCATCATGATGTATTCCCACTTCCACTTGGGGATTTCTAATGGTTGCAACATTCCACCAGGCTTGCAATGTTGTGCCTTCATTTGCTGACATGTTAAACACTTAGCCACATGCTTGGCTACATCTACTTTCATGCGGTTCCACCAATAATGTTATCACAAGTTCTAATACATTTTCATACTACCCGGGTGAATACTATAATTATTACGGTGTACTTCGGACAAAATCTCCTCCTTCAATTCTGCATCATCGGGCACACACAACCTTCCATGGAACTTCAGAATCCCATCCTCGGATACCTGAAAATCCGATTTCCTTTTTGTGACATCCATACCCAAAATCTTCCGGATCTCCGAGTCCATCAATTGTAAGGCCTTAATTTTAGTCTGGATCTCTTGTTCAATCCTCAATGCTGCAAGAAGACTTGAGACTTGACTCACCTCAAACTTAAATTCTGAATCCTACACTCCCTCCAACAGGGTCCATTCCTTAACCATCATATGCGCGATGCTTAATTTTTGGCTCAGTGCATCCGCTACTCTATTAGCTTTTCCGGGATGATACATAATCTCGCAATCATAGTCCTTAAGAAGCTCCATCCAACGACGTTATCTCATGTTCAATTTCTTTTGGGAGAATAAGTACCTTAAACTTTGATAGTCCGAATAAATCTGAAACTTCTCCCTGTATAAGCTGTGTCTCCAAATCTTAAGAGTAAAAATAATCACGACCAATTCCAAGTCATGCGTCGGGTAATTTTGCTCATGTGGTCTCAATTGTCGTGATGCGTATGCCACCACTCTTTCATGTTGCATTAGCACGCACTCCAGTCCTCTCAGCGACGCATCACTGAAGATTTCATATCCCCCAGGACTTGACAGTATTGTTAATACTGGTGCAGTCGTCAACCTCTATTTTAATTCTTGGAAGCTCCTTTTACACTCATCCGTCCATTCAAATCTCATTTCTTTTTTTAGTAATTGCGTCAACGACGTCGCTAATGCCGAAAACCTTTCCACGAAACGTCTATAATAACCCGCTAGACCCAAGAAGCTTTGAACCTCGGTTACTGTTATCGGTCTCGGCCAATTTATGACAGCTTCAACCTTTGCCGGGTCCACTGTAATTCTTTCTTCGGATGCCACATATCCTAAGAATGCTACTCGATGGAGCCAGAATTCACATTTGCTAAACTTAGCGTAGAGTGCATGTTCCTTTAGGGTCTGTAAAACTTTTTCCAAATGTAACTCATGCTCGGCGAAACTCTTTGAATGTACTAGGATATCGTCTATGAACACGATTACAAACTGATTCAAAAATTTCTTGAATACTCTATTCATCAAATCCATAAAGGCTGCCAGGACATTAGTCAATCCAAAAGGCATTACCATAAACTCATAGTGTCCATATCTTGTCCTGAATGCCATTTTTAGTATATCATTCTTCTTAATTCTCAATTGATGGTATCTCGTCCTCAAGTCAATCTTTGAAATTATCGATTCCCCTTACAATTGATCAAACAGATCATCTATCCTTTGTAGCGGGTACTTATTCTTAATGATCACCTGATTTAACTGTCTGTAGTCTATGCACAACCTCAAAAATCCATCTTTCTTTCTCACAAATAACACTAGTGCTCCCCATGGAGACGCACTCGGGCGAATGAAGCCTTTATCCAATAGCTCTTGCATTTGGACTTTCAATTTCTTCAACTCCGACAACGATATCCTATAGGGTGCTTTTGAGATCGGTTTTGTTCTTGGGGCCAACTCAATCAAGAACTCTACTTCTCTATCAGGTGGTAATCCCGACAATTCCTAAAGAAAGACATCGGGGAAATTGAGCACTATGACCATATCTTCTAGCCTTGGCTCTCCAGCTGTCGAATCAACTACAGTCACCATAAATCCTTAGCACCCTTCATATAACAACTTCGTCACCTCAAGTGACGAAATCCAGGGGATTGAAGTTCCTCCTCGGTTTCCTACAAATTCGAATCTAGGGTATCTAGCCGGATTAAATTGGATCACCTTGCTACTACAGTCCATAATAGCTCTCTGTTTGACTAGCCAATCCATCCCGATAATCACGTCAAAGTCATGCATAGTTAAAACTGTCAAATCTATCCTTTCTTTCCTATCGCTAATCATTATCTTACAATCAGGGCATCCAAATACAATCAGCACTTTATCATTCAACGACGTAGTCACACACAGCATAACTTCAAGTGGCTTTGGCTCAATCCCAGATAGTTTAACAAACTATTCAAATATAAACGAATGCGACGCCCCCATATCAAATAAGGCATATGCAGCATGATCACAGAGAGGGATCGTACTTGTAAACACGCCAGGCACGTCCTCAACTTCCCTCCTTGCCATCGCATACACCTGTCTTTGGGCTGGTGGCCTATTCTGATTGGCCGGCTGTATAGCTCCACTTTGATTTCCATTCCGGAGCGGCGGTGGCAGTAATGCAGGCGGTCTGGCCTACCTGTTATTAGGACAATCCCTCATCTGATGGCCCCTTCCACCACATGTAAAACATGCTCCGCCCCTATTTGGGCAATGTCCATTCCTATGTCTTCCTCCATATAGCTTACACGAAGCGTTCTGATAACGGTTTGGCTTTTCAATATTCCTTCTAACTAAAGGGACAAAACAACTATTTCCTGCCATAGGTTTTTTTCCAAATTGACAGTTATGCCTAACCGAGACATATTGTGATCCAGAAGCAGTTGCCCGATTCATCTGATCTCGCTCAATTGCCTGAGCCCTTTCATAGATCTCACGGTAGCCTCTCAACTTCAATGAGAACATATGACTTCGGAGGTCCGGCTTCAACCCATCCCGAAATCTCCTAGCTTTGTCCACTGGGTCCTCCACTATTCTGGGGGCAAATTTGGACAGCCTTGCAAACTCGGCTTCATACTGATTCACCGACCTCTGACCCCTGGTGAAGTCTCATAAATTCCGCCAGTTTTTGCTCTCGAGCACTTTCCAAGAAATACTTGCCATTAAAGGTCTCAATGAAGATGGTCCAATTCGAAGCAGTACCAGAGGGGAATATTTGACCTCTGGTGGCCCTCCACCAATTACTTGCATTTTCCTGAAGCCGGTAGACTACCAGAGTTACTTTCTCATATTCAGTGCATCCTAACACCTCAAAAGCTTTCTTTAGTTCTTCTACCCATCTTGGTGTAACCTTAGAATCGCTTCTCCCATCAAACTTCGGAGGCTTTAGCCTCAGAAACTGTTTAAATAGCTTGGACATTGGTTTGATTGCGATTGCTCACACTGGATCAGGATTTCCACCAGTCACATTATTTCCCTGATCTCCATTATTCCCAACAATCTCGCCGGCAGCTGCAGCGACAACAGCAACGCTTCTTTCCCCCGTTTGTCTACATGATAATATTCCCGCTTTCTCCAACGCCCTCCAAATTTCATCCACTCTAGGATCCTCCATAATTCTAGCTAGCGGGATTACGTGACCTCGGCCATAACCTCTACCTCAACCTCGGCCACTCATCTTACCAATTCTCATAAACGCTCACCTGCTAAATTCCATGTAGGAATTAAAAACCTAGATCAACTATACCAGTCTAAAGCCCTAGGTAGTGAATCACAATAATAATTCACTAAGCAGGCAGCTAATCACAAACAACACCCAATCACAACCAACTGAATTCGTGCACTTACCTCAAGTCCTGACGGACCTGCACCTCAAATATTATTGTATAAAATCGATTAGCAAAACACCATCATACAGTCTTGGGTACGCATGGCACACAAGTTTCCTTAACTGTCTACCCCAAAGTCATTGCTTCTTATCACTTCGGGTTTCGACCAACTTGGATCGAGATGACCTTGCTCTGATATCAAATCAATCGGGGATGTCACACCCCAAACCCCATCGAGCTCACGACACCCCTCTTCGATCAAAATAATGCAACGTCCTAGGACGCATCGCCGACCCCAAAACATGAATCAGAGAATATGCACATGCGGAAACCATTACACTTCCGTACATAGATAAACATGACCAAGGCAGCAACGGAATTACAAACATAACAATGTGGCAACGTACTTCATAAACACATCATATTATATAAATCAAAAGGGAACTTATGACATCCATAGACAGCAAGAATATACATAGGCCAAAAATGGATCAAGAAGCCATCATCATCAAAAAGGGATTTGTGGCTTGGTTGGGTTAGACCTAATAATCGCTAAGGCTCATCTCAAAAAGTGCTGGCCTTAATGCTAACTAGACTCTAAGCTAACCCCTAGGTGGAATCCAATCTGAATCTGATCCAGAAGATTTGGACTTGGAATCCATCGGCTCAGGCTCGGACTCATCCTCCAGCAGCTCCTTCTCTGGGTCATCCTCGGGCTCCGGCTCCACCTCGAGATCCTTCTCTGGCTTTGGCTCCAGCTCCATCGGCTCCGGATCTGAATCGGACTCCCACTCCATGGCCTCTTCATCTAACTCGATAATGATAGGCCACAGATCAGAATCCGTCTTAGATACCGGGTCGGGGCTCACTATCTCTCCATCAGCTGTCTTCAAGTCCCACTGCCCTAATCCGTTGATTGGGATATCAAACGTTCTAAAGGGCCTATGGTAGCTGGTTTGGTCTCAGAAACACCAATCAAGGTAAAGGTGGGCCTTGAGCTGTGGTCCACTCTCGTCAACCCAAACTATGGTATGATGCATAATATGAGCTTTCCCAAACCCAAGGGGGTACTCAATCATCGAACGCTCTATATGGCTCGAGATCCCAAAACGTACTGGTACACTAGTCATCTTCAAGGTCTGGAGTCTAAAATGATTATATAATAACCGTGAGAACGAGTCTCAATAAGCAACACCCTAAACCCCACGTAAGCCAATGTATACCCAGACAAGTCTAACAAACAATAAAACTAATAACGTACAAAATTCACATAATCACACTTACCTCGCTCGCACCACATGCCCACTCTGCATATTAATTAAACACCATAATGCAATAATAATCCTAAAACATAACATCACTACTCAAATACCATAACCACACATTTACAATCAATTCAATCACACTCAATTCGCATGCGTGGCTGAACAACTTTCCATAACCTCCCAGGTCCTTTCACACTGCCCGCGTCAACACGCCTCAAGCCAGCCCTCAGATTAAGTTGAGCCTCATCCCTCACCGAACATTTCACACTTTCACACAACCCACGTCAACACGCCTCAAGTCAGCCCTCAGATCAAGCTGGGCTCCGTCTCGCGTAACCATGCCTCATGACATTTTTCCCCTTCCAATGACCCGCGTAAACACGCCTTAGGTCTGTTCATGCCTTTCTCACCACACCCGCGTAACCATGCCTTAGGTTGGCAGCCCTCTGATCAATCTAGGCTTTTCTCATACACATGCACCATAACGCAATTCGCCATTTTCACAAGTCGCACCATTCAAAATCAAGGCATGCTCAGCACATCAAAATTTGCCATTCAACATGTCGTACGAATACAAATCACGTCACAAACCCATCACACTAGCTCACAAATCCGGCACTCAGGTTGGCCCGATCAAATATTTCATTTCACCCACAAACACCACGACAATCCTGTTATCACACCCACATAAATTAGCCACTAAATATGCCACATAGTCACCACAATTTAACTTGCCAATTAGTCTCATTCATAAATTGGCCATAACTCAAGTTTAGCCACTAACTCGGTACTAATCATACCCAAACAAATCTAAAAAAATGCCAATTATACTAAATGAGTTAATACCACGAAAAACCCTAAACTTATACACCTGTGACAATTTTATCCCGAACTATTTTTTTTATCACAAAAAATCCCAAACTGGTACACTTGTGACAAATTTACCATGAACTATTTTTTTGACTACCAAAAACCTCAAACTGGTACATTTGTGACAATTTTACCCCGAACTATTTCTATGATCACCAAAAACCCCACATTGGTACACCTATAATAATTTTACCCTCGAACTAACTTTTTAACCACTAAAAACTCCAAACTGGTACATTTGTGACATATTTACCCTCCGTTAGTGTCTGTTAAATTATATTAATATCACAAAAAATCACAAATTTGTAAACTTGTGACAAACAGAGAGCTAAAACCTAAAACCGGTACACATGACAATTACCACGTGTCATTAAACTTAGCAATTTGATAGTAAAATTTAACGGAAACTAACGGAGGGTAAATTTGTCACAGGTGTACCAGTTTGGGGTTTTTGGTGGCCAAAAAATTAGTTTGGGGGTAAAATTGTCACTGGTATACCAGTATGTTTTGATGGTCAAAAAAATAGTTTAGGATAAAATTGTCACAGGTGTACCAGTTTATGGTTTTTTGTGGTCAAAAAAATAGTTTTTGGTAAATTTGTCACAGGTGTACTAGTTTTGGGTTTTTCGTGGTATTAACCCATACTAAATAGGGTTTAGGAAGTCACTTACTAGGTTTTGGCCTGGGAAAAATTGCCTATTGCTCGAAATGGCCCAGTAGGAGTGGCGGTGACTCAACGCGAGCAAGGGTGAGATGGGCACGGGGCTCGGCCACGGCTCAGCACATTGCGCGGCAACTCTGCGCGACGCTCGGCCACGGCCTAGGACACTCGGCCACGACAAAGGTAATGGCTGGGCACACTCGGGCAAGGCCAGGAGCGACTCGGCCATGGCCTAGGCTGCTTGGCCCTGGCCCGGGCACGCTCAGGCTGGTTGCTCGACGAGCTAGCTGGCTAGCTGACTGGCTGGCTGGCGAGCTGGCTGGCTGGTTGGTTGGCTGGCTGGCGGCACGATGGTGGTGGAGATGGTGATAGCGACGGCAATGGCGCGAAGGGGAGAGGGAAGTTAGTCGGGATGGTGGTGGCGAGAGAGAGAGAGAGAGAGAGAGAGAGAGAGAGAGAGAGATGGGGGCGGCAGGGGCTCGGTCGAAGCAGGGACAGTTATGTCGTCAATGGAGTAGCAGAGCGACGATGACGAGTTGAGCGGTTGCTGGCGAAGACCCCCAGCGGCGATTAGCGCGGCCAAGGTAGCAGTGACGTTGATGGCAACGAGCTCTTGGCGGCCTGGTGGGCTGAGCTCACGGCGGCAATGAGCAGATATGCGGTGGCGAGCTGCTGTTCGTGTGCGAAGAAGAGGGAGAGAAGGCAGCCGGGCTTGGGGCGAGCGGTGGGACGGACGGCGTGGCGGCTGGCGGGGCGAGGGGCACCAGACGATTGGCTGGCGGTGGCGAGCTACGGGTGACTATTGGGCAGAGGCAAAAGTAGAGGCAACGGTGTCAGGGGAAGAGGAAACATAGGGAGGGGAGGTCGCGTGGCAACCGGCAGTGGCGCGGCGGTGTCACAGGTGGCCAGGCGATGGCGAGCGACAGTTGGCGTTGGTTGGGGCGAGCGGCGATTAGCTGGGCGCAGGAGCAATGACGGGGAAGGAAGGAGAAAGGAAGAAGAAGAAGAGAAGAAAAGAAGAAAGAAAAGAAAAGAAAGAAAGGAAGAGAGAGAGAGAGACAGAGGAGACCTGAGCAGAAAAAAAGGAGGGGAAGGGACGTCTGCATCCACGGGCAGAGGACGTGGCAGAGAGAGAGAGAGAGAGAGAGAGAGAGAGAGAGTCCAAATAATCATTGCGATCCAACAGCCCACATTCAAATCTGAAGTCGATCTAACGGTCATGAAAAATCCTAATTAATAAATTAGGATTTGGCCCACGGACACTAGATAAAACACACTATGAGGGAGGTCTATTAGTCTAAATCAGCACCCAGTCAAAATTTCACTTTTCGCATATCCCATGTAATATTGACAGTAGCCACAATAATATCGATACCATCCAATTAAATTCATCACGAAACTCTGAAAAATTTGACACCAAAGTTCGGGCTCTAAATAACGGTCAAATTCGATCGAGTGTGATTTTAGCAAAATCTCAATATTAAAAACAATAACCGAAAATGATCAATTCTCGGGCGAGGTCTTACTATAAGCATATTGACGAGTTTTACGTTTTATAAATCCCAACAATGAGTCGAAATTCGGAATGTCATACCTCTTCTTCGCGCTCCGCCGCTTGGCTTGGGCCGTCACACTCTCTCTTTGACCCAGTTTCCTCTTTGCAATGCTTCACCCACTTCATCATGTTTTCCGGTTCACCTTCTTTGGATTTAAGCTCTTTGAAAAGCTTTGCAATAAAAGTTTCAATGGACCCAAGTTCCATATCTTTCAAAGCAAGTGTCGTTAACCACTCATTGATCAATCTATTGATTTCCTCAAACTCTTTTTTTTTGGATTTGAGGTACTCTTTGTGCTCTTTAATCGATATATTGATGAAATGGAGTAGACTCTCTTTAGATTCAAGCTCATTGGAGCACTCTTCGATGGATTTACAGATTCCCTTGAGTTTCCTTCACTTTGAGTTCAACTTAGTAGTCCTTTTATCTTATTTTCGAGATACTACAACTCTTTGGCTTTCATTTGATCTCTTTATCGCACGCTTTGATCGTGCGGTTTATAACCCTCAGTCTCTTCTCACTTTCCACGCTCCTCCAAACTGTGGTTGAGCAGACTATGCACCCCACTCAATTCCTCCCTTTTAATTTCAACCTCCCTAGGTCATTTGTCAAGAGAACGTTTCACCGAACGCAATTTCTCCGCTTTCGCATCGACTTCTCGAGCATTTTCCTTGAGCAAACTCCGCACCAACCCAACTTTCTTCTCCTTTAAGTCCAATTCCTATCATAGCACCTCCGCCTCCTCCTTTTTTGAATCATAATCCCTACAACATTCCTCAATCGCTTACATCAGAAAGCGTAGCTTCTTCTCTTTGTCCCCCTTTGGCAAGTTACAATCGCTAAGCATGTTTGTTCACGCTCTAGCGGAAGGACCTAAGGGAGCGCTTTTATGGCATCCGGAGGTCACTCAAGTGCCAGGCCAAGGAGCTCGACAAGGACGAGAGGCCACTAGTAGAGCGAGCACATGACCTGTTGCGGGAGGATGGGTGCGGTCAGTACGGTAGAGGATCGACAAGTGGAAATAGAAGGTCCGGAGGAAAAAGATGGACCTGAGGTCGGTGGAGATGTAGCTTGAGGAATGCAGGGATGGACATAAGAAGAAGGAGAAAAAATTGGCTTTGAAGCAAGATGCGCTTTAGCGAGTGTAACTCGCTGATCAAGGACAAGGAGAAGGAGCAGTGCTCTTTGATGCGGGCGACTGAGGAATGTTGCAGCGATTATGATTCGAAGAAGGAGGAGGTGGAGCTGCTGTGACACGAATTTGACTTGAAGGAGAAGAAAGTCGGGTCAATGAGGAGTTTGATCAAGGAAAATGCTTGGGAAGTCTATGCAAAAGCGGAGACATTGGGTTCAATGAAGCGTCCTCTTAGCGAGTGTCCTACGGCGGTTGAAATTAAAAAAAAGGATTGAGTAGGGTACATAGTCTGCTCTTCCACAATTTTGAGGAGCGTGGAGAGTGAGAAGAGGCTGAGGGTTATGGAGCGCATGATCAAAGAGTGCGATGAGGAGGTCATAATGAAAGCCAAAGAATTGCAGTCTCTCGAAGATAAGATAAAGGACTATCAATTTGAACTCAAAGTGAAGAAAACTCCAGGGAATCCGTAAATCCAACGAAGAGAGCTCCAAGGAGTTTGAATCTAAAGAGAGTCAACTCCATTCAAGCAACACATTGATTGAAGAGCACAAAGAGGAGCTCAAATCTAAAAAACAAAGGAGTTTGAGGAAATCACCAGGTTGACCAATGAGTGGCTGACGGCACTTGCTTTGAAAGATAGGGAACTGGAGTCCATTGAAACATCCATTGCAAAGCTCTCCAAAGAGCGTAAATCTAATGAAGGTCAACTGGAAAATATGATGAGGTGAGTGAAGCAGTGCAAAGAGGAAACTAAGTCAAAGAAGAAAAATCTTGTTTAAGTTCAGGCATAATTAGAAGAGGCTGTCAAAGCTGTTGAGTTGAAAAGTGGGGAATTTACTATTATCCAAGCATCTCTCAAAGATTGAAACTTGAACTTGCATCTAAAAATAGATAGTTAGAGTCTATCCAAATTGATATTACACAGCATGCAGAGCAACTCCGTTTAAAAGACCAAGAGTTTGCTTTCATTCAAACCTCAACTCTTAAATGTGCCAAGGCCCTCGAATCTAAATAGAAGCAATGCGATTTGATGCAAAAATCCATCACAAAATGCTCTCAAGAGCTTGAATCCAAAATAAGGCGGTTGGATTCCATTTAGAAAAGCTGGATTTTGTTCAAAAGAGAAGCAGGGAATGCTTCACAGATCTTTAACTTAAAGAAAAGAAAAGTTTATAAGCTTGACACGTTAATTGGAGAATAATCTCAGGTACTTGAAATTAGGGGCGTGCAAACTAGACTGCCCGAACTAGGAACTGCCAACACTAGATAGGCCGGTTTCCAAGAGTATAGGTCCGATTCCCGATTTCGAAAAGTGGAATCGATGGTCGGAAGGTCAAATTCCTGATTCCACGGTAGGAATCGGACCGACCGGACCGCCGAGACCGGATTTACCAATGTATATATTAAATTTCTTAGAAGACCCTAGAAGTAATTACCTTTCCCCTTCCCTCACATTTGGGGCTTGCCTGCTACCTTTTCCCTTCCCTCATGCTCACCTTTCCCTTCCCTCGCTCTTGCCTTTCCCTTCCATCTTAGTTTTCGACTTATGCAGTCACACCTCTTGCCTCTGGCCTCTCCCCTCACGCTTCACTCTTCACTCTTCACTCTTTCCGCAACTCAATTCTCAGAAGTCCCCCTTGGCTCTCGCATCAACTCAATCTTTACTCTCAGGTAAGTTTTTCTCATCTTTGGATTACTGAGATTCATGCTCTTTCCTTGTTAATCTCCTCCACTGCTTCTATTACAATGATTTCATAGCAAATGATTGTAATGATGCTTTAGATTGTGATGGTGATATGATTCTGGAAATTCATGTTTGTGGATGAGTAGGATGTTGTTGACAAGAGGGGAAATGGAGGATTAGATCCTTTGGGTGGGTGAAGAAGAAAGGAAATTGTTCAATGGTAACGATATTAATATGAATTTGGGGTTGAAGGAAACAAATTCTTGAATATAATGCAAAAACGCGGAAAAACGTGCCCATTCTATACTTGAATCACCGATCATACGAAATATGCTACAAAAACGAACATACCTCTTTTTCACAGATTAAATGCACCTATTGCAGCCTTGAGAGAGAACAATCCTTCGATTGTAGAACAAAGTCCATTTCTCTTTTGTCTTGAACTGAGAGTGAGAGTTTCTGATGATTGAATAATGACATACAACACACACTCATGTATGTTTCCACTTTTCACTTTTGTCTTCAGAAAATAACTCTCAAATGCGGTTATTTTCTTTCATGGGCTGGGTTAGTCCATCATGGGCGGTCTATTATACACAATACCAATCATCTCCCACTTGCACATGGTGGGCTAATATTAACTCTTTCTTCTTTGCAATGTTCATACTAACAAATAATCTGTGCGACCAGCATACTTTGAGAGCTCGTTGCCATGTATCTGTTAGAAATACATAACAGCTCAAATTGGGCATTATGTTTTCAAGTAGATATAGTATGCAGTACCCTAGATCAATCAGTCACATTTATATTTCTTTTGACCTCTTTTAGTATCTCGTATATTGTATTCACAATTATGATTTACTCAAAATCATAATTGGTCGACCTGTGAATACAAAAATAGGGTGTGACATCATAAATAAATTGATATTCCTCTTTTCCTAAACCTCTCTATTTTAGTCCAGCACGCTTTTCTAGAAATGCCCCATTAGATCGAATCGTTCATGACCATTAGCAACGCTCTAAGATAGCGAACACTTAATAGAAACTTTAAGAATAAGTCAAAGTCGTAAGGGCACTAAATGAGGAACTCATCTCCTCAAAAGTCTTATACGGCATAAAGTTGAGATCAAAACTTTTGCCACTCTTATCGGTCGACTCATGCATACGTAGTATGAAATACGTATTACGGTATTAACTCCTTTTCCATGGAGCGTATATCTTTCCATGCAATACCGTACAGATGATAGTTTAGACATACTCAATGTCTAAACTTGAGTTCACATATCTACTCTTCTAAAGAATCTATTAGAACTCATATCTGGCATCAAAGACAGATAAAGTAAAATATGTAAACTATTTTACTTTCGAACATAGTAAATATTATGTCCTCATCTTAGCACTTAGCTAAGGCGACATTTATATTCTAAGCTTGAGCTCTCAATTATCACCTAGATAATAAGGTTAAAAATTGTCTCATCTCTACTTATCACACAGTAAATAGAGGCGATTACTCGTGAGAGTGAGTTAATCTTATCTATCCGATATACTTGCTTGACATAATACACTAAGTATTAAGATGCATAAATATCAAAAACAAATTCATAGGCATTAACAATAAAATAACAATTTCATTTAAATGTGAACATTCAGGAAAATTACATTATTCAGTACATTAGCATCTACATAGTCCTAGAGATTTTACATAACCAATAAAAACATCTCTAGGAATTGGCTTCGTCATAGAATTTGTTATCATTCTATGTGTAGATATGTACTACAAGTTCACATCTTTTCGTGCTACCATATCTTTAACAAAATTGTATTTGGTATCTATATGTTTGGTCTTGCCATGATATTTCGGATCATTGGTGTATGCTATTGTTGCTTGGCTATCACAATTGACTAACAATGAGCTTGCAGCATGCTCAACAATACCTAAATGATCCAAAAATCTCTTAAGCCAAACTCTCTCTTGTACTGTTGTCGACAATGCCACGAACTCGGCTTCCATGGTGGATAATGCTATACATGTTTGTTTCTTACTGCTTCAAGATATGACGCCATTATTCAGTAAGAATGCAAATCTAGAGGTAGATTTCCTTTTGTCTAAATCTCCTCCCCAGTCAACATCTGAGTAGCTTTCAAGTCGTAGATTCTTTCCTTAATAACTCAGAGAATAATCAGCAATACCCTTTAGATATCTTATGATTCTTTTGACGGCTTTCTAATGTGTTTGACATGGATTGGATTGGTATCTACGTACCATTCCAACTGCAAAACACATGTCAGGTCTTGTACACATCATAGTGTATATTAAACTCCCAACAGTACTAGCATAAGGAACACGTTTCATTTGTTCCTTCTCTTGTGGAGTCTCAGGACACAGCCTACGGCTTAAGCCTTCACTTTTTGCAATAGGAGTATCCATGGATTTATAGTCATGCATACAAAATCGTTCAAGAACTTTGTTGATATAAGTCTCTTGTGAAAGAAACAATAATCTCTTAGAACGATCTCTTGAAATCTTAACTCCAAGAATGTATGCAGCTTCACCCATGTCTTTCATCTCAAAACTGGACGATAATCAACTCTTAACAGTATTAACCAACTCCATATTGCTTCCAGCAATCAGTATGTCATCAACATATAATAATAAGATCACAAATTGATATTTGGATCATTTAATATATATGCAATGATCTTCATCAATCATTGTAAAATCATAAGCCACTATGGCATTATGAAAACGCATATACCATTGTTTTGAAGACTACTTAAGGCCATATATCGATCTCAAAAGTGGACATATTTTTTGTTCTTGGCCTTTCACAATGAAGCCTGTGGGTTGCTTCATGTAAATTTCTTTTTCTAATTTTCCATTTAGAAATGTAGTTTTTACATCCATTTAATGTAATTCAAGATCCATACTTGCCACTATTGCCAGAATAAGGCGAATTGAGATAAATCTTACTACAAGAGGAAAAGTTTCCTCATAATCAATTCCTTCCTGCTGATTATACCTTCTCGCCACGAGGCGAGTCTTATATCTTTCTATTGAGCCATTAGCTTTTCACTTTATTTTGAGAACCCATTTATTCCCAATAGCTTTGCATCCTTTTGGAAGATCAACCAGTTCTCAAACATGGTTTAACTTCATTGACTCAATTTCTTCTTCCATTGCATCTATTCATTTATCCTTATTAGGGCAATTTAGAGCCTCATTTATATTCCCTGGCTCATTTTCATCTTGTGGAACGACCATAAAAGTTTCCCCTTCAATGTAAAAACATCGTCAGGGAACACTTTTGCGACTTGTTCGCCGTACGGGAGATTGTATACATGGCACATCATTCTCCATTATGCTCCCACTTGGATTAGATAATGACGGTATTATCTCATCAAACGGTTGCAATTGAGATTGAGTCGAATTTAATTCCTCATTGCTCACATTGCTCCTACTTGAACGAACTTTATTGATTTCATTATCAGGATCCAAGATTTCAAATAGTGAGTAGTCCTCACCTATTTCGCCCTTTTTAGGAAACTCATTCTCTAAGAATATGACATCTCGTGATTCAAATTCAGTTATACTCTCACTTTCTTGCTCACCTATAAACACATACCCTTTTTAGTGCTCTGAGTATTTTATGAAAATACTCTTCTTGCCTCTGGGACCCAATTTTTCATATTTATGAGAGGGCTCATGAGTATAGGCAGTACAACCCCAAGGCTTAAGAAAATTTAAATTGGGTTTTCTTCATGTCCATAACTCATATGGAATGGAAATAACTGATTTAGAAGACACACGATTAAGTATATAGACAGCAATTAACAAAGTATCACCACAAAAAGTGATAGGTAAGTTAGCTTGTGCCATCATAGACCTAACCATTTCCAATACAGTTCTATTTCTCCTCTCGGCAATACCATTTTGTTGCAAAGTGTATGGAATAGACAACTATCTTTCTATTCCTTTTTCATCACATAAATTTCTAAACTTATCAGATAAATATTCTCGATCTCGATCGGATCTAAACGTTTTTATTTTCTTATCTAATTGACTTTCTACCAAGTTCATAAATTTCTTGAAGCAACTTAATGCCTCAGATTTATGGGAAATCAAATAGACATATCCATATCGAGTATAATCATCTATGAATGTGATGAAATACACAGTCCCATACCTTGCTCTTACATTCATCGGACCACAAATGTCAGAATGGATTAGTTGCAAAGGAAATTCAACTCTTATATCTTTTCCGAATGATTTTTTTGTTGTTTTCCCTACCATGAAATGCTCGCAAATAGGCAAGTCAACTTTTTTAATATTGCATAATAAGCCCTCTTTGGCTAATCTTTGCATTCGTTGTTGGCCAATATAACCAAATCTAGCATGCCACACATTCACATCATTTTCATAAGAATTGGAAGATGCAAATAGGGAATAACAAATGTTAACATTACCACAGTTAACATTTAATACAATAAAACCATCTAAAAAGTATCCACAACCATAGAAATTCGTATTCAAATACAAATCAACACTACAATTATGGAAGTTCAAATTAAAACCAAGTTTAATCAATACTAATACAGACACCAAATTTCGACGAATTTCCGGAGCATATAATACGTCATGTAGGAACAAAGTGCGTCCACCACGCATCATCAACTAGCAGGTGTCAATTCCTTTAACTTCAACTTTAGAATTGTTCCCTACATTGATCCATTTTGCTCCAGTTGGAACCCGTCGGAACTCCACGAAGGCATCTCTGTCCTTCACTACATGGTCTGTTGCTCCCGAATCTACAGTCCACAAAGGATTAGACTTAGTTAAAAATACAGAACTTGACACATAGACAAAGTTCTCACAAATGTAAGGGGAATTTACCTTCTTTAGCTCGCCGCAATCGCGAGCGAAGTGGCCTTTCTTGCTACAGTTGTAACATTTCACCCTCGACATCTTTTTGCCAAAAGAATGCTTTCCTTTGGTATGTTGATTAAATTTAGGTTTCTTACTCGAAGAACTTGCTCTCTTGCCTTTCCACTTCATGAATCTTTTGACGCGTTTGCGCTTGGAACTCGAAGCCCCATATGAGATAGAACCAACATAATAGATATCGGTTTCTGGTTTCGCCGCCATGAGGCAATCCTCTTTTAACTTAAGATAGCGCATGGCATCTTCAAAGGTCTTGATATGTTCATTATGGGTCAGGTGCACCTTCATGTGCTCTCAACTTTGAGGCAAGGAATGGATCACTGCTTACACTTGCTGTTCATTAGTCAAAATTTGTCCAACATCTTTCAACTCAATAATCATGTTTGACATCTTTTTCAGGTGTTGTTTCATGGACTGACCATGAGATTTCTTATACAAGTCAAACCTAATAGTGAGCTATCTCAGCTTGGTCACCGACGTATGACCAAATCTTGCTGCCAATGCTTCCCACATTTCCTTGGCGTTCTCAAACCGCCCGAACTCTCGCATGATATCATTCTCTATGCTACTCAGCAATATGATACGAGCAATCGAGTTCTTCTTCCATGCAACAAATGCATCTTTGTCTCTCTTATACTGTGCAGTGTTCACATCCTCAGGTTCTTCCATAAGTTGGTTAAGAGCTTCTAGTGCTTTTTATTCTTCTAACACATATTGGATTTTCATGTTCCATATTTTATAATTTTCGCCGTTCAATTTCTCTCCTTTGTTTAATTCAGCTACGATGTTCTTAGTGGCTGAAGTCATGGTATCTGAACATTTCAGACATATAGCACGAATTATTAATGCCACTCATTTATGCATCAATTTTACACAAACTGAATATATTGAAGAGTAATTTCACATAGTTTTTAGATTCGAAAGTTCACTATGTTCCCAATCATCATCTAAAATCCTAATGTTAAATTATCGTTAATATAATCATTAAGGTAAAATTACGTTCTTTAAAATTACTAAAAACTTTTAAATCTCCCACTCAACCACATGATATTAATAAGACAAATATTATAATATAATAGCACCATAAACTATTTATAACATGAAAAAAAAAATCCAACGACATCTATTCATTAAAACTATTTACATGAGGAACAAATCCATCATAGGAAATGAACATGAATACCAACATAAAAAAAATCTACCTAGGATATCTAAAACCAAACTAAAATAACACAATAAAAATCAACCGTCTATCAATTTCCTATAGACAAGGAAAGATTCATAAAAATTCTTAGAAAAACCAATATCCTTCTTTGGCAACCAAGAAAAGACTGTCAGGTATCCCTTAGGCTTTCTCCATGGCGCATTCATTCTTCGCCAAGTCGTATTCATCCCTAGGGTCGAAGTCATTGTTGCCCCAATCCTATAATGTTCTCTCACAAAAGCCACAACAAGTTTTTTGTAGACTAGGACCACATTGACCTCCTACAGACGATGCAACACCTTTCTTCATTCAGATGAAATGGTGTTAATAAGAACATTCATATTTTCAAAGTCCGGCATATAGTAACCTTTTCAGATGATGTCCCGTATCATCTTAATGACTTTGACCACGTGATTAGCCAAATCACCATTTTCCCATCGATAAGCATCTAACTCAGCTCTCAACGTTGCAAGTCTTTCTTTTTGTTCAAGCATCCTAGCTATAATAGGGGTTTGATATCTTCTTACCATCTTTCCTGCAACAAATGCAGAAAAAATCAAATTGTTATTATTCATAATTCATGATACTCGTAAGAAACACATTCTGCCCCCTTCAGGTTATTTTTTTCCTCGGTGGTCAATGCCGGTCGACGGTAGTCAACTCCGGTCAACGGTCAACGGATGACCAGGTCAAGTCAACAGCTCAATAGGGTCGGGTCATGGGTCATACAGGTTGGATTGGGTCAACTAGCCGAGCCAGGTCGAGCCATTTAGCCTGAAAGTAACCGGCGTGGCTGACGTCAGCGTGACATCAGCCACGCCACACACGTGCACACCTGGCGCGTGCGTCGCACGTGTGCATGGCAACCGCTGCGCACGTATGATGCACATGCCGGCGAAGCCGCCGATTGCAGTGATGCGTGGGGGCACGTCCGGCGTCCCCTGGCGGCGTGCCACCAGTCGTTTTGCTCGTCTCGACGAGCACTACGACTCTACACTTTCAAAAATAAATTTTGACGCACGAAAATCGAGAAACAACCTCGAACAATACGACCGGGTGTCGGTTTTTCATACCCGAGCGTTCATCGGCGCCATTTCACGAATTCCGGCCAATAATCTGTGTTAAGAACAATTAAACAATCAGGAAACAAGAACACATGCTCTGATACCAATGAAGGAAACAAATTCCTGAATATAATGCAAAAACGCGAAAAAACGTGCCCATTCTATACTTGAATCACTCATCGTACGAAATATGCTACAAAAACGAACATACATTTTTTTCACAGATTAAATGCACCTATTGCAGCCTTGAAAGAGAACAATCCTTCGATTATAGAACAAAGTCCCTTTCTCCTTTGTCTTGAAGTGAGAGTGAGAGTTTCTGATGATTGAATAATAGTACACAACACACACTCACGTATGTTTCCACTTCTCACTTTTGTCTTCAGAAAATAACTGTCAAATGTGGTTATTTTTTTTCATGAGCTGGGTTAGCCCATCATGGGCGGCCCATTATACACAATACCCATCAGGGGTTTCCACCAAGTTTTAGATCCATGAATTATGTATAAGCTTTCGGAAATTGAATTGCTGCTGATTTTGATCGTCCACATCAATTTTTTAGGACACTCACGTTTATTCGGTTAACCAAATATTCTCAAGCAATGAATATTTTGTGTAACATATGAATTTCAAGAGGAAATAGAGACCGAAAAAGAGACATTTGATGCGTCACTTACTATAAATCCAGAAACACAGCTTGTAGTCTTTGATAAATATAGGGTCTAGCTCGTGTGCTCCTACTTGTAGACATTAGTAATTGTATATATGTTGTAGTTTGATGGCTACAATCTATGTTTTGCTTGATTTAGGTGATCTACATAAATGTCAATAGAAGTGGACAAATCTAATGGTGCTATGAATCCGGCAATGGACCCACTAGAAAATGAAGGTGAAGAAGACCTCGAAGAGGCATCCGACACAAACAAGGTATATAATATTTGTACTTCTAGTAAATGAAAATCATTAGTCTAGCTTCATTTTTGTAAAGGAAAAACTAAGGATGGGAAAAGTGATGTGTTTTGCATTTATTGTGAGGCCAAGTATACGTAGAGTGTTGATAATGGTGCTTCTTCTATGTTGAAACACTTGAGAAGATGCAACAAGTGTCCTTGCAATATAGATAAAAAA
This sequence comes from Syzygium aromaticum, assembly GCA_024500025.1. Lineage (NCBI taxonomy): Eukaryota > Viridiplantae > Streptophyta > Magnoliopsida > Myrtales > Myrtaceae > Syzygium > Syzygium aromaticum. The sequence continues at coordinate 422,835 of CM044891.1, read as the reverse complement.
ACAAAAAAAATTTGCTGCACGTAGAATAGATGGGACTCAAATGACAATGGGGCATACCAATACTGGTTCTAGTAGTGCTAATGTCTTATCGACATGGATATTTGATCAAGATTATTGTAGGCTTTATTTAATGTTTTTTTTTTGTTAGATATTGATGATGTTAACTCGGAGCTTACTGGTAAATAGAGCTTACAAGTTGAAGTAGAAGAAATATATGTGGTGAGATTTTTCATTAATTATTTGAGTTCAATTTCTAGTAATTCTGGTTTAAAACTAATGTCTAAACATTTTGTTTGGAATAGAAATAGCAGTAGTGGCTAGGTGTTTCAAATGTTGTGTGGCTGCGTGCTAGTAGAGGCCCTAAGAGAAGCTCTCGTTTTGCACTAGAAGGCTATCTTAGGCTACAGAACTGAAAAGTCTCTATGACATGGGTGGAGAGTAGAAAGTTTTAGAGGGCTAGTTATATTTTCATGGGTTCAAATCTTATCTAGAGTTTGCTTGTGTTTGCATCTTGGTTGAGCCTTGACTACAAAATTTAAATTTGAAGTTGCTATTCCTGATCAGATGATTGCCTTTGTCTGTCATCTATGTAATACTATAACATATCCTACAATATGCGTGTATTTTTGCTGTCTTTGCTATCCATATGTGTCACGCCCCGAACCCTGTCGAGCGCATAATACTCCGAGCTCGGTCGAATAATGCGACGTCCCAGGTTATCGCCGACCTAGTACAACTCATCAGAGATTTACAGTAGTCAGCGAAAGCCACAATCCACCCAGACAATAATAATTGGGGTAACAAGGGGAGATAAACACATCCATTCTCTATTCAAGCTTATATAATATCCACAATTTACAAACCACAATATCTATAAGCACACCGAACTCCTAAGCTATAAACCATCGACATCCAAAAAGATCAATAGCCTGGGTACTCTATCTCTACAAATGGTACACTTCAAGAGACCCATTTCCAACCCCTACTCTAGCCCCTATGTCCTTTGCTTAGTGTCCACTCAGAGTTTGATTCCTCATCGCCCGCATCTGAACTCCCCTGAACTGTTAGCCCCTCTGAGGACTCCGGTTCAGCCTCAATCTTGATCGGATTGTTTATGTCACCTGACTCCGCTGGAGCCCCAACTCACTCCTCATCAACTGGCTCCTCGTCCGACTCGTCCTCAGGCATAAACTCGAGATCGTACTATGGCTCATACTCGGGTACATCCTTTGGTTCCTCTTCAGGCTTTGCTTCAAGGTCTTCTTCTTCTGATGGATCCTCCTCCGAAATCACCTCCAGGTCCACATTCATGGGGTCGTACCCTGCCTAAGACTCCTCCGACTCCGGGTCAGGTTCGGCCACAGTAGGTTCAAGTGCTACGGAAGCATGCAAATGCCCTGATTGCGCCAAACTAGTCTCCAAGCTAGTCATCTCGCTATCGGGTGGGGGTATAGCTAACGGATCCCAATCCCCAACGACATCAAAAGGTACGTCAAAGCCTCGGACGGAACCAAACTCGTCTACCCCATCTCTAAATATCCAAGCTGTATACGTGTGGACCTATCGGAGGGCTAGTCCTATATCTACCTAAACTATAGAAGTATGTTTCACCCAGGTCATATTGTCATCTATAGGATATTCTATAACGTTGTGGTCAGTGTGCATGGGAATCCCAAAACGCTCCAACTGCGGTGGCAGCAGATTCATGGCTCAGGCCAGGGTTCTGAAATTGTTAGTTGAGACAACCATGAGATCATATCTCAATAAGCACACACCCTAAACCTCACATAGGCTATCACGTACCTCCAGACAACCACAAACACAATCACACTCAGCCATCACATAGCAGGCACACAATTTATACTTACCTGGGCCTTTCCTGCGTGCAACCTGCACGTTAGCCATAACAATACAATTTTCACCCACACACATTTTAATTGCAATTCACACATTTGTTCCTACCTCATCGCATTATTTCAGCCGACTCGCCAATGACTCGCGTAATGGTATCGCCTCAGATTCATTGCGACCAACTCATATACACAACACTCCTGGGCCCGCGTAATAATACCGCTTCAGGCTCAACATCCGTCTCCTAGTGCACAACTCGCGTAATAGTACCGCCTCAGGTTAGCCATATTCACAACACTCATCGGCCCGCATAATGGTATTGCCTCAGGCCATGTATCTTTCCCGTGTAGTCGTACCGCCTTAGACTCAACACCCACTACCTACGATATAACCTGCATAATGGTACCGCCTTAGGTTGGTTGTCCTTAGGTAATATCGGGCATCGTTCCCCAGGACGGATTAATTTCCCGCGTAATAGTACCACCTCAGGGATTTCCGTAGCCACACGCCACACCACACACGATTTCTCACTCAATCAATTACTCAACACCCACATGCCAATAAACTGGCCAATTACACTTGGCCCGTGCACGCACCAAATCACACACAGTTCACATGCTCAATTAGCACCCAATCATGGCCAATTAATAGTCAATTCAATTCAGTCCACGCGCACACATAACAGTCCATATTTCAATTATCTAAAACACGATTCAGCAAACATACACGACCACTAACGGGCCCACAAACATAGCCACACTCATAGCATAAAATTCAACATTTCCACATCCATTTCCAGCCCGAATTGTCCCCACCATTCTACCACAATTCAACGCGCCAAACCGACACCATTTGTCCTTAAAAATTGAACCAATTGTTTGTCACTACGAGCCCCACTTTCCAACATTCAATTCAGCATCAAATATGCCCCGAAACCTCACAAATTAAGCCAATTCAAGTTCCCCAAATATGTTTGCCAACATAGCCCCTAAACGGTCACCAATTAACTCCTAAACCGATACAATTTAACCCGATTTAACCCCTAAATATGTCCGTCAATACCCAAAGTCCTAAATAGAGTTTAAGGCGCGACTTACCCAAACTCTAGACTAGCTCGGCTAGAGTGGAGTGGGGCGGCGGTTGGCAGTGAGTGGTGACGCGGCTTCTCGGCGGGCGGCGATGGGGTTTCAACGTGACTTCCTCACGGCTGAAGGGAGGAGAGAGAGAGAGAGAGAGAGAGAGAGAGAGAGAGAGAGAGAGAGAGAGAGATGGGATGGTCATATGAGGATGATGGTGATGGTGGTGGCAAGGCAAGGTGGGGGCGATGGCGGCGGTGGCGCCTCCTCCAACGGCGGTGCCTCCTCCGGCGGCGGTGCACACGGCAGAGCAAAGGGGGGGCTGGTGGAAGAGAGAGGGGAAATGAGAGAGAGAGGGAAACTTGGATAGGAAGAAATGAAGAGAGAGAGAGAGAGTATAAATAATGGAGAGTTATTAGAGGCTAGGTGTCACAATCCCAATTGCTTGACCAAAATGCCCTCATCCAATGGCTTAAATCCATTCTTATCCAATAATAGAGGGGCATTCTTGTCTTTCCACCTCATGCATTATTGGGCTGAAATACCCATTAAAATATCCCAAAAATCCTCTAACAATTCCCCAAAATTTGGAATACCAAAATAGGGCTCGGGGGCAAAATCATTATTTTCCGATTTCGGGCCGAAATTTCATTTTTCGACTGTACCAACTCCATATATATTTGGCCACACTAAAATGACGTTGTCTTCGCAAAATAGTCATGTACGTCCACGAAAATCGACGTCTAAGTCCGGATCCAATTTTGCGATTAAAATTGCTCAATTACAATCTTAGGATCTCTCACTAATGGGCAACTGTTTAGGGGTTATGCGTATCGACCTAGGGTTATTCAAGTCACGACGGTCTCAATTACCAAGAGAACGCGAGAATTTATCGCTAGTTCCAGAGGTCACGATTGTTCGATTTAAGTTTGGGATTTGTTTGCCACGCGTACTCTCGGTCGTGCGGAATCACTCGCGATCCGATTGTACATCGTTGGCCAAACTAAATCCGTCATCTTCTTAGGATCGGCCCACATTGGCCCAAAATATTTCCTCATCGTTTCTCGGAATCGGTGCTCGTTTTGCGGTCGAGTCCCTGGTCCACGTTCTATTTTTCCTAGTTAATCATTCCCATTTGGTTAGTATCTTAAGAATGATCAGTTCCGGGCGAGACTTGCTAAAATGAAACGAAAAATAATATCTATTTCATTGATTCCGGAATTAGGTCTAAATTCAAGATGTTACAATATGTGAGGTGTTGCAATATTGTGTGCTTAAAAGATAATGTTTGTGCTCTATTCATGTCTACCATCAAAAGCAGACTATTGTAGTAACTTTAGTTACTATCCTCAAATTCAGATGTTCTAGACTAGAACGACATATCCAAGTTTCAAGTAGAATAAATGGCATGACTATAAATGATGACTTTTAAGGAAAATAGGTTTCAGACATATGTGGTTTGAATAAGATCTATGTCAGTTTGCTAAGATGTTTGGAAGATGAAAATGATTAATTAGAGATGAGTTGAAATGCAGGCGTGAGCTGCATTCTTGTTTTGGATGTTTTGACTTTTGCTGTTTAGACATTAAAATGATGTTAGCATACATCTTCATCCCTTTTGAGGATGTTGATATCATATATGGTTGGGGAATCTCATCATGTTGGGTTGGGAAATTTCTACATTGACCGATTCCATTGGACCGGACTGACCGGTTTCTGTCTGGTTCCCCGTTTCAAGACCAACTGATCCGGTTCCCAGTCCAAGAAATTGGAAACCGATCCTCCCAGTTTAGTTCCCAGTTCCACTTAGAACTGGACCGGACTAGGAACCAATCACCTCTACTTGAAATAATTAAAAAAAAAAAAGAATGTAATTAGCAATGTATATAGCTCAAATTGTGGGGGTAATGGCTTGATTCAATTGAAAAATCAACTTAAAAAGCGCTCTGAGGAAATGGAGTTGAGAGGGAGGACTAGTGGCTATTATGGGGTAATGGAGCAAAATTGGAAATACCCATCTAGACCTGATCTAGCGTCATGTCTATATTCTCAATCCATAATTGCTTTTGATTGAAAGAAAATGCAGATGTTCGTATGTAGACATTTTCAGGAGCTCAACAAAAGGTGCTATAAGATGTTGGAGATTATTCAAACATCAGCTAACACCGCAAAGTTGGTCTTAGATGCCATGGAAGGGTTTAAATCCCAAAATTTAAGGAACAGAGATCGGTCACTAGGTATTGGGGTGATCAAAAGGAGTTATATCTTCCCGTTGGAGAATTTAATGCGATCTTCAAAGGAGATTAAGCCTTGACAGAGGGAAGTTGTGTTGGAAAACATCCCTATGAAATTTTGATGATCACCAAACTATGCACTAATGGATGCAATGATGAGTGCAAATGGTGAAATAGATTTTATATATATATATATATATATATATATATATATATATATATATATATATATATATATATATATATATCAATGATCCTCCATGTCAGCAATGATGAGATACTAAACTTTGATGTTTAGGAGAACAAGTACCAATGAGGGTATATCACGGTAACTTGGAAGGACTAGTCAAGCTAGTGATATTGGGTGTCCTTAGCACTGATGAAGATGGAAAGATCACTAATCGCAATATCATGTGACATTCAGTTGACATCATAACTGAAGATCGTCAACCTAGTCACTTAGTATCTACACCGATGATAGTGTGCATTAGAGTGCATTAGAAGGATATAGTGATGTGTTAGGTCTGATGATAGTGAGATACACATTGGAAGAAGATCCTTGATGGTTTAGAATATAGTCATTGAAGTCTGGATTCCGTAGCTGAAAAATCGGGTCAAATAGCAGAAAGCAGATAACAGATTTTAGAGACAAGACTGCTGTAGTGTACATTTTGGGTGATATGCTCAGATGGTGAAGTGACCATAGAAGCAATCCCAATACTAGCAAAATAGCTCTCAACATCTCTCAAACAGTTGATCGTCCTTAAAGTTCTCCAATGGACATATTGAAGACCAAAGTATATAAGGAGCAGTGATGCTGTTAGAAAAAAAAAAGTTGGATAATAGATTTCTTGATACATTGTACTTGTCATCTAAACTAGAAATTGTCTTTGATCCTTCTCTATATAAGGTTAAGCACTGTAATAACTTATAATCAAGTTTACAAGAGTAAGTGCAGTGATCATGTATCCTGATAATGTGATCTATCAAGTAAAAGGGAACCACACTAGCCAATTACTCTAAAGTCAAGACAATGGTCCAACAGATCTGTAACTGACTCTAAAGGAAGCTAAGAGAGGATCTCGGGGTTTATGCAGTTGGGCAGCAGACAAGAAATACATATACTGTAAAAGGCCGAAACAAAGAGAGAATGAAAGGCACCCACCAAACATGAACCTTACCGAAAGTATATTAATTAACATTAGATAAAGTCATGACATGTAGGGAGATTGGAAATCGTTAGTAAATTTGCAATTGCATAGACGTATAGTGTTTGATATCGATGATAGTTTGTGTTTTGTGATGTGTGCAAGTGTATGTATGTATGGCATAGTTGGATGTAGGAATGGACAAGGGGCAAGGTATATGGAACAAGCATAGTTTCACTAGTTGATAGAAATGATTTTACAATAGTTGGAGGAGGTGTTGCGATGGAGGAGCCACGTGATATGGCCCTTGAGGATTCTGGACTTCCTCATCTCTTAGACAATTCTCAATCTGGATTGCTCTAGAATGCTGTCTATGTCCATGTTTTTCTTCAGCCCTCTATTTTTGACTTTAGGTCTTCCTCTTCAACTTGGACACTTCTTGTTGTTCATGTTCATGTCTTCAAGGTTCAGCTAGCCACAACCATTCTCAACAATTCTAGACAAATCCATTTTACTTCTTGCTTAAGCTAGCTGAACACTTCTTGAAAATTCTAGAGAATGTGAAAAATGGATAAGAATTTCCAACACTTCCCCTTGATCCATTTTCGTGGTATTCCTAGCATATTTCTTAGTGTCTTGGACATGCCTTGAAATTCTTCTTGTAGTTTGTCCCACGCCTTTTTATGATCTTCATTTCACAATACCTTGTATCCTCTTGTTGGACCACTAGCACTTTGCTTTCAAATTTTCCAATGATGTTGCCATCAAAATTGTTTCTAGTTGTAGTTTTTAGCTTTGGCTCAGGCTTAAGCTCTAGCTCTAGCTCTTGTAGGCTTTGGCTCCGACTCCAGCCCTAGCTCTGGCATTGGCTCTCGTAGGCTCTGTCTATAGTTTTGGCTCTGGCTCTGCCTCTGTTGGCTCTCGCTCGGGCCCGAGCCTTGATTTTAGTTGAGGATGGCAAGGACGAACGCCCAAAATCATCTCACAAGCCTGGCTTTGATTTCTTAATTGGTTCAGACAAATGCTTAGAACCAAACGATTATGCCTGGCTTTGATACCAAATGTAGAATTTGGAGCTCTGATACCATGTAAAGTTTTAGAGATTTCGTGCGGAAGAATGATGTTGATATCAACGATAGTTTGTGCTTTGTGATGTGTGCAAGTGTATGTGTGTATGGTATAGTTGGTATAGGAATAGACAAGGGGCAAGGTATATGGGACAAGGATAGTTTCACTAGTTTATAGAAATTGTTTTACAATAGTTGGACAAATATAGTTGATGGAGGAGTATGGGTGGAGGAGTACAAGGGTATGTAGGCTATAAGAGATCTACTCCCCACACACCCCACGTGAATGAGCATTAAGCCTATTTATAGAGGACTCCACTGCCATTGTCAATTACACTAGATACATCTAGACTTTTCTACAAATGTCTATCCCACAAATATCTTGTCCATGCTAGATATTTCTAGACTTCACTAGTAAATGACCATTCTAGAAGTTTCTAGAAATTGGATCTCAAATTCCAACACTCCCTCTTGATCCAATTTCGTGATATTTCAAACTTGTCCTAAAATTCTTCTAGTGATGTCCCATATCTTTTGTGTTGTCTTCCCCTTGTATCCTCTTGTTAGACCACTTGCACTTGCCTTCAATTTTTCCAACGATGTCCCATATGTCTCAGGCCATCGAAATTGTTTCTAGTTATAGTTGTTAGCTCTAGCTTTGGCTCGAGCTCGGCCTCAGGCTTGAGCCTTGATTTTAGTTAAGGATGGTAAGGTCAAATGCCCAAAACCATCTGACGAACCAGGCTCTGATACCAATTGTAGAATTTGAAGCTTTGATACCATGTAAAGTTTTAGAGATTTCGTGCAGAAGAATGATGTTGATATCAATGATAGTTTGTGGTTTATGATGTGTGCAGGTATATGTGTGTATGGTATAGTCGATATAGGAATAGACAAGGAGGCAAGGTATATGGGACAAGGATAGTCTCACTAGTTTATAGAAATGGTTTTACAATAGTTGGACAAATATAGTTCATGGAGTACAAGGGTATGTAGGCTATAAGAGCTCTACTCCCCACACACTCCACATGAATGAGCATTAAGCCTATTTATAGAGGACTCCACCGCCATAGTCAATTACACTAGATACATCTAGACTTTTCTACAAATGTCTAAACCACAAATATCTTGTCCATGCTAGATATTTCTAGACTTCACTAGTAAATGACCATTCTAGAAGTTTCTAGAAATTGGATAAAAAATTCCAACACTCCCCCTTGATCCAATTTCATGATATTTCGAACTTGTCCTGGAATTCTTCTGGTGATGTCCCATATCTTTTGTGCCATCTTCATTTCACGATCCATTGTATCCTCTTGTTAGACCACTTGCACTTGCCTTCGATTTTTCCAACAATGTCCCATTTGTCTCGGGCCATCAAAATTGTTTCTAGTTATAATTGTTAGCTCTAGCTTTGGCTCGAGCTCTGGCTCAAGCTCTGGCTCAAGCCTTGATTTTAGTTGAAAATGGTAAGGACAACGCCCAAAACCATCCAATGAACCTGGCTCTGATACCAATTGTAGAATTTAGAGCTCTGATACCATGTAAAATTTTAGAGATTTTGTGCGGAAGAATGATATTGATATCGATGATAGTTTGTGCTTTGTGATGTGTGCAAGTGTATGTTTGTATGGTATAGTTGGTATAGGAATAGACAAGGGGCAAGGTATATGGGACAATGATAGTTTCACTAGTTTATAGAAATTGTTTTACAATAGTTGGACAAATATAGTTGATGGAGGAGTATAGGTGGAGGAGTACAAGGGTATGTAGGCTATAAGAGCTCTACTCCCCACACACTCCACCTGAATGAGCATTAAGCCTATTTATAGAGGACTCCACCACCATAGTTAATTACACTTGATACATCTAGACTTTTCTACAAATGTCTATTCCACAAATATCTTGTCCATGCCAGATATTTCTAGACTTCACTAGTAAATGACCATTCTAGAAGTTTCTAGAAATTGGATCACAAATTCCAACACTCCCCCTTGATCAAATTTCGTGATATTTCGAACTTGTCCTAAAATTCTTCTAGTGATGTCCCATATCTTTTGTGCCGTCTTCGTTTCATGATCCCTTGTATCCTCTTGCTAGACCATTTGCACTTGCCTTCGATTTTTCCAACGATGTCCCATATGTCTTGGGCCATCGAAATTGTTTCTAGTTATAGTTGCTAGCTCTAGCTTGAGTTCAAACTCGGGCTCTAGCTCTTGTAGGCTCTGGCTCTGGCTCTAGCTTTTGTTATGGCTCTAGCTCTGGCTTTGTTGGCTCTGGCTCGGGGTCGGGCTTTGATTTTAGTTGAGAATGATAAGGACAAACACCCAAAACCATCCGACGAACCTGGCTTTGATATCAATTATAGAATTTAGAGCTCTGATACCATTTAAAGTTTTAGAGATTTCATGCGGAAGAATAATGTTGATATCGATGATAGTTTGTGCTTTGTGATGTGTGCAAGTGTCTGTGCGTGTGGTATAGTTGGTATAGGAATAGACAAGGGGCAAGATATATGGGACAAGGATAGTTTCACTAATTTATAGAAATGGTTTTACAATAGTTGGACAAATATAGTTGATGGAGGAGTATGGGTGGAGGAGTACAAGGGTATGTAGGCTATAAAAGCTCTACTCCCCACACACCCCACGTGAATGAGCATTAGACCTATAACCTATTTACAGAGGACTCCAGTGCCATAGTCAATTACAATAGATACATCTAGACTTTTCTACAAATGTCCATTCCACAAATATCTTGTCCATGCTAGATATTTCTAGACTTCACTAATAAATGACCATTCTAGAAGTTTCTAGAAATTGTATCACAAATTCCAACAGAAATATCCGCTGAATCAGCACAAGGAATCCCCAAAGTTTGAAAGAGTCCCTCTTATGATTCCACAAGGGAAATAGAGATGCGTGCTCATTACTTCTGTTGCCTTGCAGTCACCCTCTTGACCCATTTCAAGTGATGGCACGATGGACATGCGAGCAAGCCAACGGAAACGATTATCTTGCAGCAGAAATGTATCTTACAAGACAAAAACAATATAAGCCATTGATATTCAACAAACAACACTCTCCAAGAGATATAATGCAAGTAAGGGATTCGAAAAGTTTCAATACTCTATGATTAGTCTTCAAATCTGTTTCTCGAAAACCTCCGACCAAAAGTCCTTGCATATGAACTTGATTGCTTCCAAATGATCACTGAAACAAGGTCGCTCCATGGTGTACCTATTAGCAGAAGTAGAAACACATAAGCCACATTTCTAGCAATAAATGGAAGTACTCAGCAAATAGTAAGAGATGAGCTGTCAAATCCACACTACCAATACAAACTTGGAGCAAAAATATTACTAAAACTAACTCAGGGACCACCTCCTATTCTCATTCTATCCAATCTATCAATGAGAACACTCGATCCTCACTCAAAAGTGCACAGACCAAAGGACTAAAGATGTAGACTCACCATAAACATACCAATTCACTGATATATCCAGAAAAATACTGACTTAAGGGTACTCGATCTCACCACAAGAATCTCACTTGAGCAAACAGAAACAGAAGGAAACACGAATCAGCACACTGACGCATCAATGCAAGAAGCAATTGAGATCACCGTAGCTAATAGTAAACCCTATCGGATACACTGTTCGAGGCACTAATCAAATCATTCGTCGGGAAGCAAAAACTGATCAAGATCGTACCTTTCGGAGAGCTGATGACCGACCTGATAGCCAATGGCCTCGATCCTGCGAGCAGCGAACTCGGGCTTGTCAGGGTAGAAGCGATTGCAATAAGAAGACGCCATTTTGGTCAGGAAGCTGTCTGTGCAACTCTCTGAAACTTCTCTCTCCATTCTCTCTCTCTCTCTCTCTCTCTCTCTCTCTCTCTCTCTCTCTCTCTCTGCGCGCTTGGGAAGACGATGAGAATGGCGTCCATGTTAGTCTTTGGGCTGGATACATTTTTCTTTATTTATTTTAACATATTTGCCAACATAAAATTTATGTTCGCATGCCATACCCCAATTCACTGTTCAACCAGAAAAAAAGAAATCTATTTCACCGATTTAATAGAGACTTTAATCGACTTTAATTCAATAATTTTTGGATTTTCGATTTTGGTTGATTCGATCCCTATCGATTTGGATGGGTTATTCAGTTCAAATTCACCCATTTAACTTACCTTAATCTATTTATTTTCTAACAATTTAAAAGGTCCACGCCCAACTTAAATCCACGCATGTAAGTCACTCCTTTTTTTTTAACTCTTTCCCCGGGGGATTTTAAAGAGAGAAAGCTAGAGAGAGAGAGAAAGCCTCTTTTTACGTGTGAAAGAGACCGTGCGTTGTGGAGATTGCGGCTTTAATGATGAGCAGGCCCTTGTAAATCACCAGATACCATTTCCCTATGCTCCGCCATTAAATTGGTGCATGTAAGCGCTGAAACTTATCTCGCCTATGTTCGAAGCTGCTTCCGATTTTGCGCTTGCTCTTATGCTTTTTATGTTTGGCCTTTGTTGCTGCGTATCCGGAGGCGCTGATACGGCACACTATTTCTGTTTTTTTGGGCGTTTGCCTTCGTGTCAGTTGTAGTCGGAGACAATTCGGCGCCTATTTCCCATGCTCCTTTGCCCAGGCCCAACCTCGCCCGCCGGACATCTCCGACCTCCTTCGCTTTGTCTAAGACCTCCGCGAGCACGTCGCTCCTTGAGCACAAGCTCGTACGAGAGATGGCGCCCCTTGTCCCCGTGCTTAAGGGCCTGATTTGCTCCAAAAATGCCGAGATTTCCAAATCGGTGAAGCGGATTGAAGAACTCAAGCGTCGAACAAGAGGCCGAGGCACAAGCTGGAGGCATCTGGAGCTAGGTTGGAGGAAGTGAAAGCGGCGACTCGCGAGCGAAGATAGAGCGAAGAGGGAGAGAGACCGAGGGAGAAGAAAATCTGAGCCCTAGCAGAGAGAACCCATTTAGGCGCATTTTTTTTAGACTTTAAATTATAATCCATTATAGTTAGGATCTTCAAAATTTGAAGTGACTCATATATAATCAATTCCAATAAATTCGGGTCATATATGGATTTTAGATTTATTTTGATAGGTCAAAGTACGACACTTAGCAAAATGGGCTCATGACGCATCTTTTAACTCAAATTCAATGGGCCAAGTCAGATGTGGGTTGGGTCAATATACAAACCCTTTTAAGCTCCAAAAGGTCATTAGAAGAAAACTTGAAAGAAATTAGTGATAAAAATACGCCGTACAGTATATGTGGAAAAGAAATAATATTATAGTATTCAACATCTTTTATGGAAAGTTGTAGTAAGATAGAAGATATCCAAATTTTGACATTGAAATGTGTGGGGATAAAATAAAAATTAAGTACTTTGCATTTTCTCCAGGTTCAGAAATGTTTGTAAAATAAGTGATTAATGATATTTTACAGAAGAAAAAAATCGATTGAATTTTTTGGAAAGGAGGAGGTTCTCCAAGATAGATCTATATTATTTTGAGTCTGGCTAGCCTAACGACCATTATGCTGAATTTGTAATGGTGATCTTGGGACCAAAAATCTTTTTTCATGGTAAATAGGTAATCGGGATTATAAATAATAAAAAAAGCCATGGGATGATGAGATCCACCTGACATTAATCTATTTGTTATATTTCCATTTTTTCTTATCTATTTCTTATAAAAAAAAAGTAATAGTGGAATTTGCTTGTGAATCCCATCCCTTATAATGCTGCAAGCTCGAAACCGTACAAATGTGATATCTGGTTATCCAATCTGTTTCATAATATAAATTGATGAGCCCCGCCAGCATACGGTATGGTCATGCTGAATTTCCAGCGGTCGTATGTTGACCACAATTTTCACTTTGTGAGAGGCAGGCAATTGGATTTGATAATTGTGGAAGGGAAGGTTTTGGTGTCTTCATATAAATAAGAAATAATGTCACATGTTATTCCTCTATTTTTGTCCGGAAATTAAAATTTCTCTCTATCTTTTTTATGTTGAAAAGCCTCCTTTAACTTTTTAGAAAATGTCTCCTTATACTTTTTCTCTTGTCGGTCGATTTTTGTTGACATTTATAGCAAAATTGTTGACGCGAACACCGGAATATACGTTTCATGTTATCATTTGCTCAAAGATATTATACGATGCCAAATATGTGCCACATTAAACAAAATAAATAAATGAAAGCAGCATTAAGAGTTGGAGACAGGGTATCCATCCTCAAGCTCTAGCTTCCGTCAACCATAAAGGTTCAAGTTTGTGGACACTACAGCCCCTCGAGCTCGTAGCCATGGCTGCTAAATTTGAGCTCGCAATGGCCATGGGCTCGAGTCGCGAAGTTTGTAGCCATCATGTCCTATAAATCTTTTTGAGCCACAAAGCTCGAGCCCATGGTTGCTTGATTTGAACTCTTGATCACGGTCACTCAATTGGTTATAGTGTGAATAGTTACCAATAATAAAATTGGTATTGTTGTAGAAGACCTTGAGCTAGTGATACAGAGGGTAATAGAGGAGAACACCTTGCATGAAAATCATCGCTATTCCGCATCAAGTACAATAGATTCCAAAATAGGTATGCAAATCTTTTTTACTCGATTAATGTATTATATATTCTAGCTATGAAGATCCTGGGTGTCGGTTTTTCACAGTTAACATTTAAAGGACAATTAATGGCTCTTAACAAGCGATTCTAGAGGCACTCTCTAACTTTAATCTATTTCCATTTCTTTATATGATATTTTTTGAACTATTCTCTTATCAACTATTGTAATATTTTTTTTGTCATGCGGTTTTTTTTATTGCTTCACGTCAATCTTCGTCGGCATGATATTGTTGTTCTTAGTTCAATTCAGTTAACTCTGTTATCGCAATAGTTTGATTATGAAAAATAGTCCAGTTTTGCTTTATCTCGTAATTTTCTTAGAAATAATTGAGGACATACATAGAAATGACACATTTATCTTAAAAACGTGGAAAAAAAATGAAAGACTTGCATTGCTTTGCTATCATGAATGCACCGCTTGAGTATGGGGGGTCATTCTTAAGATCGCACGTAGTAGCAGATCATTAAGATGCACCAACGTCAGTTCGTACACCACCTGATCATTAAACGGAAAAAAAATAGAAAAAGACAAATAATCTCCGCTAGAGGTGGTATAATTAAGTTTATTAAACAACTCTTTTGATTTTCAAATTAGAAAAATAAATTTTCATCTAAAAACTGTTTAATTAATTATGTGCGAAAGCAATTATTTCAAAAATAAAAACTAACAGATAATTATTGTTTCAAAGTAGCAATTTTATTATTATTGTAATCATGAAAGTAATTCTTAGTATATCTAATTTAAAATTAGTGGAGAGAAGTTTTTTACGACAAAATAGTATTTTATTTCAAAAATTATATTTTCTTCTTTTTCTTCAAAATATAAATAAGAGCTATTAGTACTCAAATTTTTGTGTGTGGGATAAAACAACAAATTGAATCATAGTTGCATGTCATTACCAGTCGTAGTGATCCCTCTCATATAACGTGGTAAGAGTTATTGGTGTATTTGAAAATTTTGTTCGCTTTTTAATAATTATAATTTTCTTATGTCTAATATACAGTAATGCTATTGTTTTAAATAGTGCTACTTTGGTTAGTTGTAAGGTGTTATTTGTTCTGGCTATATAACTTACGGCTGAATTATTAACCAATAAATTACAAAAAATATATATAATTAGCACTTAGATACGAAAACCGTTATGAATTAATGAAAAATGATGTTAAACAAACCTTACTATGTGGTGTAATAAAATATCGTTTTTAATTGAGACCCCTTTAATAAGTTAGAAACAAATTAAACGATTTTATGATTCATAGATAAAAAAAAAAATTGAATCCAAGCCACACCGCATAAGTGAACTAAGTGTAATAATATTGTTATTTAGCGAAAAAAAAAAGTGTAATAATATTGTTGGACAAATAGAGAGTGATCTATAATTAGTTTATAAAAAGTTAACGAATAGTTAACGAATCATTGATCTTTTTCACGTAATGATGTAAGTGGGTTTGAACTCACTCTTTTTAGGTTAAATTCCTTCTTTTAAGGTTTACTGGACTATATAATATATTTGATATATATAATCTATACTAGGTAATTCCTATTTTTACGGGACATCGATTTTTTTCTCAAATATCCTCATTTGACTTATTTTAAAAATATTTTATTCATGAACAAAGGCACACATTTATCGTATTATGTTATCACTCACACATATAAATTTCAAATTCTATAATTTCTTCATTATAAAAACCTGCTGAACAAATTTCGAATCTCAAAATGATTTTCTTTTTTTCTCTCTCTCTATATATGTGTACAATTTCAACTTATCATTATGTGTTTTTATCAATTTCTTTGATTCAAATATTTCTTAATAAGGGTGATTTTACGTAATTTTGGAATGTCTCTTTCTTGGATAAACGCAATAAGTGTGCATCTCTACGGCTATATTTTAAAAGACATCAGGAAGCGCATGTAAAATAGAAATCATCTCATGGATAGTATTATTTAAAAAAAATAAAAAAAACAAAAAGAGTAGAAGTCAATATTAAGTGCTCTCTAAAGTTTCTCAAAGTGTCGCGATCAATAATCGAATCTTGACCGAACTCGATTCTTTAGTTATTCTCTCTCTTTCTCTTTCTCCCTGCATCTTCCATGTCTTAGTAGCGTCTGCATCTTCCTTATTTCTCAGTAGTGTCTGCTAGTGATGAAGTATCCAAGTAAACTCTGAACTAGGGCCACTTCATACTTGAACATACGATTCAACTTATCTTCCTAATCAGTGTGAGCATCCTCTGTATCGATATCTGGGAGATCTCCCAAGTGTTGAAAGGTTTTCTGAAGGAGAAGATCTATCTCATGTTGCTTTTTGTCTTTATAATCCTTGTCAGTCAACTTCCATAACTTCTTTTTAAAAGTGTCATAAACATGTTGCACTATGAAACCGGGATTTTGTTTTCGATGAGGGAGTTGCTTGTGAATTGGAACGTAGTGTACCACACACTTATGCATCACCAAATCTGCAGGAACCGCATCTTGATGGAAACTATAAAAGAGCTCTCTAATGTCACATGATTGCCAACTCCTACCTCCTTTTTTCTTTGCCTCTTCAGGTCTGTAGAACCATTGCACGGTAACCATCGTGCATCCAGTTGTGGTTTGTGCAATATCCTATATAATCATGTCGACAGTTATCAAAGAAACAAATTTCTCACAATATAATAAAGAGAAAAACGTAAAATTCTAGTAACAAAAAAAAAAAAATCAACCACCATAATGCATAAATATTTACGTAGGAAGAAAACCAAAGTTCACGGAACAAAAGCCCCTACGGAGGGAGCTGACGAATAAATAAAGGAGACGGAGAGATATATATCATCATTCGTTATGGTTGAAAGTGGGAGAAACTTGAACACCGCCAATGCAGCAAGCATAACATAAAAATTCACACTATGCTTCATGATATAGCAATCCCTGGAGGATGAAGTTCTTGAACAAGACCGTAGTCATAAGGATGACCAAAAGAGCCGACATCCACTCTTCTGATTGAACTCATAGGGAATTCAAAGCCCAATCCTTAACTAATATGTTCTATACTACCATTAATCAGATTCTTCAAAAAACATAAAAACCTGCAGGCAGAACCTAACTCAGTACCTGTAGAACTCCTTGATACACACCTAACATCCAAAGCATGACGAATCCTTATTGCATGATAATGTTTGACATTGTTCAAGATTCTGTATTGTTGTTCAACAAACAAGGTATCGTTCATTAGAACTTCCAATGCTAACTCGCAATGATAACCATTCAGAAGGAAAGTGGTGAAAATTTAAATTGGATTAGCATGATCCCTAATGCATTTCACATAACTCGGAACGAGTTTCTCAGCCTACACAGTAAGATAGGGAGGCACTAAACAAAAATGGAGGCACCATATAGTTACCTTGATGATAGCCACATACAGTTTTTCATGTCTATCCTCGGGGACCAGAAGTATAGTATCCTCCTGAATGATAGCCACAATATGATAACAAGAAAAGTTAAACAAAAGTTTAAAGAAGAAGGAAAATAAAGAATTCGAACTTTGCTTAAAGGGGAGAGGGGAGAGGTGAAGATTTTTGCAAAGAGGCTCATAACATTAAGTTGTCTAAGCATTAATCCCGGATTAGATCCTATGGAAAAGGATATGCAATTCAATTGCCAATTCATTGGGAATATTTTCTTGGGGAAAGCCAAGCATGCATTTGTCGACATTACAATGTCAAACAAGACTGAACAAATATGCCAACGAATGCCACCGGGTGTTTTGAAGTGAAAACGAAAACCACGAGAACAATATTTGACTAAATTAACGACAGCAAAACATATATCTTTCAGCAAATTACAGAGCCTAAGTGATCATATAGACCAAACAAACCCAATAAATCGTAGTGAAGCAATATTTTCCACTAAAAAAATAGGTAAGGTAAAATTTGATGTCCTGAGAACCAACCTGAAATGAAAACACAAGACAGAAAAGTAACAACCCATCCAATGTAGAATCGCCGAGGGAAAACTAATAAAAGAGCAAATACTCACCAACTCGTATTGATTTCCATCGTATTCAAACGCCTTGTAATGGCTCCTCCACTTCCTCCCCTTCCCAGAAGACCTAATTGACTCGCCGATCGGCTTCACATCCTCGTCAGCTTCCTCCTCCTCCTCCTCCTCTTCCTTCTTCTTCTCCTCTCGCCCACCCTTCTGATCAGCCTCAGTTTCACCTCCATCTCTGTCCTCGTCCACGAGCTTCACCAACGTCCGACGCTTGCTCTTGGACTCAGCCTCGCTCTCCATGGGATTCTTCGAGGAGCAAAAGACTCGCTTCCTAGGATGAAGCTCATCCTCGTCATCTCCCGTTGGGAATTGCGCGAACCTCCGATTCTCCATCGTGCAGTCGACCGGATGGATTGGGCAAGTAAATGAGAGTGAGCTCTACCTAATAATGGAAGCCTTCTTCAATAATTCTCGCTGAATGTGTCGTACATATCTATTTCCTGGCCCCGATTACTGATGGTTTTCTCTAATTTTCTTCTTCCTTCGTTTCCTTAACCTCCTATTGACGTACTATAAGAGAATCTTTAAGAAAAGAATTCGAATTGGAAAAGAACCTGTTAACAGACTTGCAACAAGAACGGAAAAGCTTGCTAGTGTTTATCCACTCGTAAATCATTGAGGAGGTTAGTGCCACGATTTTGCAGTTGGCTAGTGATTTTGCAGTTTTTCTTTCGTAGGAAGATAACTGCTTGAGCCGTATGAAAAGAAACTTTCACGTCCAATTTTAAAAGGGGGAGATCATATAGGGCCTTATCCCAATTTTTCTTTTTCTAGGCCCATAGCTAAAAAGCCGATTTTCTTATGATCACGAGAGTTATTAAATCCAATCTTTGAAAATATATCATCCCACTTTTTTTTACTAGACTTTTTCTTTTTCTTTTTCGTTTTCGTTTCTTTCTCTTCGTTTCCCTCCGGTACACGAGTCCCATTGACTTTTTCAATACTAAATCGGGAGAGAGAGAGATTGTGCCACTGATAAAGAAAAAGCATTGAGTGGGGTTGGATTTGGCCTGGAGTCCAGAATTCCCGAAGAGCAGCTTGAGATAGTCAACGCTCAGAGGTTTCAAAGGAGAGAGAGTGAGAAAATAAAAAAGTGAGCCCCCTCTTGACACATGTCGCATTCTTAATGTCATGGGAGTATAATGTCATGGCAAGTTATGAATACCCTGAATATAAACGTAGCCTATCTTAAAAAAATTTAAAGTACCATAAATAACCCTTGGGAAGCATCACGCTCAACCTATTTTGCAGCTTCCATAGAAAGCTTAACCTGCTCAGAATGATAGAGTTTAAAAATGAATTAAGAAATTAATATAGATTGAAAAAATTGGGTTAAAATAATCGAACATGTCATCGCAATGCACTATTATTCGATTGTGTATAAGTGTGTCAAAACCACAAATGAAGCATTTAAATTAGTATTTCTGCAAATGCGGCTATCTTCATGATTAACATACCTTAGCTCTTGACAAGTACAATAAAGTAAAAAGGAGTTTAGTAAATGTTTCTAACATCCCATATCCCCCCATTCCTCACGTGCACCCACGTACGTTTACGAGCACAACCTTTCAAAAAGTCCCAAAATAAAGGCCACTCTTTTGCATTTGGGACAAAAAAAAACATGATCTTTCAAACGTCCAAAAAAGCTCAATTTCCCACTGTTACGATAAACATAACACCCGTTGCAAATTATGCCCATTCTCGCCTCTAAATCACCACATGTCATCCTAATTGGCTCACTCCAATGATGTGCACAATGAACCACTTGAACCAACACCGAAATTGAACTCCTTTTCAATTTATAATCTTTGTTACAAAATTTAATTTATAAGCTCTGTTACCACAATTTTCATTCATCGTGTACCGAAAACTGTCATTTTTTTGTCGTGATTAATGTGGTTATATAGACAATCGAAGTACCAAGTTTACTAATATCGATAATTCTACTATCTTTTATTTACAGAAGATAGTTATATCCTCATAATTATGATCTTAATCATTTTGTAACGTTATAGATTTATTTTTTAATTAAATAAAAAGGAAAGAGAGAAGGGGAAATATAAGGAGCACTCTGTTACATTTACATTGTAATGGATTCGCTATACTATTATATGACGCTTTATTTAATAGTTATTTTAGTTTTGGCTACGATTAAGATTGTAAACGTAACCATAATTATTGCAAACAAACAAGCCATGTAATGCATAGCGTAATAGGTCTATAATGTGAAAGGTATTACAACAACTAGATGTGAAACCAATTGTGTTTTAATTAAGTTAAGAGGCAAATTCACTTGCTTTTGGGGAGATCTCATCAGTGTGTAAGTAAAAAAAACAACAAATAAATCACCTGTGCAAATATTTTAAATTCAGAAAAATTTAAGAAAAAGAAAGAAAAATCTTTGCCTGATTTTCAGAGTGTCAATTAATGATGAACTATTAATTTATAAGATAATTTTTATAGATTAAATTGCTTCTCCTCTCAGGAAAATTGAGTTAGCGAGCATACTCAGAATAAGATACTTAGTGCATAACTGTCTCATGCATCTAATGATTGAGATGTGCCGAGAGCAATCCTCCTTCATAATATATATAACAACAATCCCAAAAAGGATAGACGTTTAACGAGAGGCAAACCGATTAAACAAAACGCATATAAATGTGTGTATGTAGGTAGGGAACATTAGGCACGTGGACGTTGCAACCAAACTAGCTACCGAAATCTGACTTTTCCTCTCCAAGAAGTTCAACGAGATATAGAGAGATTGAAACGGAGATGATCAAAGGTGTCTGTCGAGTGAATCCTCCGGTTTTTATAATTTCTTCATGTCCAAATGCGAAGTGTACAAAGATTTCCCCAAGTCCAAAATGAGGTGCTCGTCCCATCAAAGCATGGGAAGGACCCCATTAATTCAGGGCTCAACAGTCATTACCATGTAAGAATAATTGTGGTCCACATGATGTTATTAAATTAATGGCTTAATAATTATTTAAATGCTATAATAACCATATTGGCTACGAAGAAGTACGATTCTTACAAAATGGAATGTGATTTGATGGAAGGCACCTATTAATAGCATGTATAAATAGAGTCTGGTCCTCTCTCCACGCGCAAGAGAATGAACGCTTGTATTCTATCCTCCATTAGATAAATTATGTTAAGAGAAAAGTGGATTAAGGGAGAGAAATCAGATTTCTACGTTCCTTGTATTTCTGCAATAATTATCTTTAAGGGTAACGATATGGATAAATGTATGTTTTTATTCCTCTTATTATGAAAATCATGAAGATCTAAGATCCTGGATTTCAAAATTTTTCAGCATAAAAGGATTACGTTTATCGCTTACACACCATCGCTCTTCTCAAATTTGCAGATTGCAATACCCTTTATTATTGTTCCTCTCTTTTTTTGTTTTTGGTCTTTTGAATTCTCTCTTGATTTTTCTCTCGCTCTTTCTTATTTTCTTTTTCTTTTTTTGTTTTCGTTTTCGTTTTGTTTGCATCATTCCAATCGAATCCAGTGCACAAACAATTTGAAGTCAATTGGCAGAAATAGATTGACAAGGTTTAACCCATTTGCTCCATTATTTGATAGGATAGATCGAATAAAGTGCAAATGAAATTTAGCAAAGCGGATTTAATTATCATTTCTTTATTTGGTTATGGTGGAAAAATGGAAACCCGAAATGATTTATATATTAAATATCAAGCATGTGCCGAAAAGAAGACTTATAGAATAGAAATATAAAGAGCTTATTTGCAAATGAGGATATGAAGCCGAATGCAACCAAGTTTTTTTTCCCTCCTACATTTCCTGGAAAATAAAAATATCTTAGGAAAAAAAAATTAAGGTAGCTCGGCTATGATCTATTGACCACTTACATACATCTATCTTTGCAAATACGCTTCACATACCTTTTAGTGTAATCCCAACTTAGAAGGATCAAATTGCCCCTCCTTGAATAATCATTTTATCGTCTTGCTTGGAATTTGGTGACCTAGTTTCCACTTGGTTTTGAGTGTTTGTGAGAAATTGGATATTTGGGAGTTTAAAGAAAGTCGTAAATAAAGACATAAAGATAATTTAATGGCAACGTACAAAGTAAGCCTAAAGGTAAAATTCAAATATCTATTTGGTATTTTCAAAAATAGAAACACAGTTTCGTATCAACAAGCTCGTAATGGGCGCCTAAACTAATCAGAGTACTATTGTCAACACGCATGTGGCGTATTTATATTCTTTAGACTTGAATTACTATGGAATTGGCAATTGATTGATTTTCTTTTGATTGCTAATTGATTGAAAAAATAAAAGCAGTTTATTGTTTAGCACGAACAAGATTAGACCGTTATCGGCCTTTTGACTAAGATCAAGCACGTACAAAATTAGGCTATTAATTAAAAAATAATTTATTTTCTAAGGATTTACACCAGAAAAATATTATATAAAAAAAACTCTTTAGAGCAAAGATTGGGTGCCTTTGTCGTCTATCCTTATCAAGATCTTAGAGAGATTTGCCCTTTCGTCGCCATGCTTATCAAGAAAATAGAAAAGGAAGTCTATAAAGAAAACTATTATAAATAGGTAATTTCACAAGAAATCCTAAAATTTTCCTATTGTACATCAATACTTCAAGCTTTTTTTTTTCTACCTTTTTTATTTTGTTTTTTCCGATGCCCATCTTGCTAAAAGCAATAAAAATATTGGGAGCTTGGGAGAACAATATGCATAATTATTATACTAAAACCCATGGGTTGAATCAATTTGGACCCATCGATATGTCCATTTTTGGATACTTTCGAAATATCGTATGGATACGATTTCAATTGTATAGTTCATGAAGCATTAAAAAATAGTTATGAATTCAAATGGAACTGATAAATGTTAAAAATTAAAAAAGATTAAATGTGAATGTCATTTTAAACTTATCGTAAATCCTGAAACATTTATCCTAAAATTTCAATAATTAATAAAAAAGGGCAAAAAAAAAAAACAGAGATTACTAGGTAGGAACGTGGAAAACTTGCTCTGCATTTTATTTGGCTTCGAAACATATTTTAGCAAAGTGGACGTAAATTTGAAGTCAAAAAAGTCAAGCAAAAAAGGGATAATTGTCCGGATTTATCAAACACTTTAATATTTCATCTCCCTTCACTTCTTTCATATTCGTACACTTTTTTTTTTCGCTAAATCTTTCATATTCGTACACTTGCGTCACATACTTAAGTGTTTCAGTCGTCAATTAGATTATGTAGTTATATTACCTAATTAATCAAAAGAAAGAAAGAATAAAACAGAGAGTAGGATGTGAAATATATATTTAAAAGATAGAAAGCGTTTGATTCATCTCAAAGCCAAATCAAAACGCGCAAAAGACCACTCCATCTGTCACACCTCGGACCTCGCCAAGCCCGCGACACCCCACCATTGGTCGTATTTAATGTGACGTCCCAAAAAGCGTCGCCAATTCGAACCCAAAATTAGAGAGTAATACACATGCGGAAGCAATTAACACTCGTACATTATAAAAACCATGATCAAGGATAGCAATCACATCTTAAATAATATTTTTAGAATAACATCAGGGAAGACTTATAGTATTCAGTACAGACACATATACATATACCAAAAGTGGGTCAATGAGCCACTAACATAAAAAAATGGGTACGTGGCTTGGGCGGTCAGATACAAAAAAAAAACTAAAGGGGGACTCCTATCTCAAAAAGTGTTGGTCCCACCCAACTAGAGCTATTGCTGGCTCGACCATATGGCACCCAATCCGAGTCGGATCCCGAAGACTCAGAAAAGCTGTCAAAGGGCTCCTCCTCAAAGTCCATGGAATCCAGCTCAGACTCAGCATATATGGGCTCCTCCGTGGGCTCGTCCTCCTCTGGCTCTAGGTCTTGCTCCTTGGGCTCCGGCTCTCCATTTGACTCCATAGGCTCCAGGTCGGTATCCCAGTCCACCGGCTCCTCATCCATCGGGTTTGGCTCGTCTATCTCCCAAATGATCGGCCTGCGGCCTGAACTCGAACTCACCTTTGATGAGGTTTCGGGGTCCGCCAATTCCCCGTCAGCTAGCTAAGGGTCCCACTGCTCTAACCCATTGAATGGGATATCAAAGGATCTAAGAGGGTCATACATGTCAAACAGGTCCCAAAAACACCAACCTAAATACTAATGGGCCTGGAAATGGTATTCACCTACGTCGACCCATACGGTAGTAAGATGCCTAATGTAAGTCTCCCCGTTCCCTACAGGGTGCTCGATTACCAATTGCTCTATACGATACGAGATCCCAAAACGCAGGAGCACTCTGCCACCTTCACGGTCAGGGATCTAAAATGGTTATATAATAACCGTGAGAACGAGTTTCAATAAGCAATACTCTAAACCCCACATAGGCCAATGCGTACTCAGACAAGTAATACATACACTCTAATTTCCGATATAGCAAATTCACCTCATAATACTTACCTTGCTATTAAGTGCATGCAGGCTCTGCACATCCGTCAAATATAGCAAAATAATAAGATAATAAAATAATACTTCAATAACAAGACATAATCGTTCACACGTCCGCCACAATAGTACCCAATCAATTCAAACAATTTGATCAACCAATCAATCAGTCAATTCAATCAATTCAGTCACACTCGAGTTACATGCGTGGTTGAACAATTTTTCACGACCTTCCAAGTCCTTTCACTCGGCCCGCGCCACTACGCCTCAGGCCCCATCTCACAGCCCGCGCCACTGCGTCTCAAGCTTAGCCCTCAGATCAAGCCAGGCTCGATCCCGTGTAATCACGCCTCAGGACGTATTTCCATTCCAATGACCCACGAAACCTACGCCTCAGATCTAGTCATGCCTTTCTCGCCACACCCGCGTAACTACGCCTCAGGTTGGCAGCATTCCGATCGATTCGAACTTTCTCACATACACATGCACCACAACACAATTCGCAAATCAATCCATCACGCCAATCCCAGTCAATGCCAAACACAATCACATCACAAGTCCGTCATACCAGTCCACATACCCGGCATCCAAGTCAGTCACATCCGCACTTCAATTTACAGTCGCACGCGCCACCACAATTTGATCAATTCGCACACCACAATTAACCACGTGATCACCATAAACCAATCTACCAATCACCATATAATCCATACGCTAATCGCGTTCTACCAACTAATCTAATTTTCTAATTTAATTGCTAAATTAAATTAATTAAATCCCTAAACATGTCTAATAGTACCCATTATACTACATAGGGATTATGATATCACTTACTAAGTTTTGGCCCGGTAAAAATCAACTCAGGCCTAAAATGACCCGAGTGAACAGTGCCTCACTCAGCGCAGGCAAAGGCGTGACGGCCGCAGGGCTTGGCCTCGTCGATCAGCCACAGGCACAATGTCCGGCCACGGCCACAAGCACGGGCACAGGCGCGGGCACAGGCATGGACACGAGCTTAGGTGCGGCGATGGCTGGTCGGCTAAGCTTGCTCCAGCGGCTGGTGGTGGCGGCAACGGCAGTGGCAAGTAGCAGTGGTCGAGCACAGCAACAACGGATGCGGGCACAACAGGCTGGCTGGTTGGGCTGGCCGACTGGGGTGACTGGCGGGCTGGGGGGGCTGGCCGGCTGGGGTGGCGAGCAGTGGCAAACAGTGATGTCGCGGTGACGATGGTGGCAAGCCACAACGACGCGGCGCGGCAGTGAGTAGCGGCGAAGCGACACAGAGACGAGCTGCTCCCCAACAGCTAGCTTGGAGGGAGAAGGAGAGGGAAGGTCGGACGACAGAGGCAGTGGCTATGGGGAGGCCCAGTTGACGGCGACGGGGTAGCACGGCCAGCTCGCAGCGGCGACAAGCGGTGATGGCGTCGGACAAGGACCGGAGGAGCTGCAGAGAGGGAGAAGGAGAAGGGGAGGGGAAGCGGTTGCTAAAGGCGGTGACAGGGAGGAAGCGGTTGCCGAACGACACACGATGGCGACGAGTAGCGAAGGTTAGTCCAGCGAGCGGCAGTCGGTGACGAGTGGGGCGATGTCGGATGGAGCAGCGACCAGACGCGGCTCGTCGGGGGAGGAAGGAAAACCGAAGAAGGAGAGGAGAAGAAGGGAAGAGAGAGAAAAGAAGGGGAAGAAGAAGGAAGAGAGAGAGAGAGAGAGAGAGAGAGAGTGGTTGGGTGTCAGGGGGGGAAATGTGCGCATGTGCATGCATGATGGACGTGTGCATGCGGGGGAGGAGAGAGAGAGAGAGAGAGAGAGAGGACAAACACACGGGAGGAAGGGACGTGCGCAAGGGGGACGTGAGAAGGGGAGAGAGAGAGAGAGAGAGAGAGAGAGAGAGAGAGAGGTCAACGTGCACTCGAGTGCGATCCAACGGTCTGATTTCAAATCTGAAAACGATCTTACGGTCCAAATAATTTCTAAAATATAATAAGAGACAATGGCCATGAAAATTAAAGTAAACTAATTCGAAGAAGGTCTACTAGTCCAAATTCGCACCCGATCGAAATTTCATTTTTCCACTATTCTTGACAATCTCGATGTTGGCCACAATAATCTTGATACCGTTCAATTTATTTCTTCCTGGAACCCAAGAAATTCGACACCGAAGTTTGGATTCTAAATAACGGCCAAATTCAATCAAATGTGATTCTAGCGAAATCTCAAAATTTGAAAACGATAATTGGGAGTAATTAGTTCCCGAACGAAATTTTACTATAAGCACACTGACGAATTATACGTTTTATAAATCTCAAAATTAGGTCAAAATCCAGGATGTCACAGCGTCCATCTTGAATTTTTTCTTAAAATAATAAAATACTCTAATCTTGAAACCATTTATAAAATGCCATAGAAACTTAAAAGGAGATGGGCAAGAAATAAAAGCGCAAAATAGGGGCAGATGGTTCATCTAAAAGCCATATGAGAACCGCAAACCAAAAAAAAAGGTGCCGGAGTGTCACTCAAAATTGTTGGGAAAAGTGCTAAAAAAGTTCTAAACATTTTGCATTTGTGCCAATTTATTCCTAAATCTTTTTTTATGCCAATTCAGTCCTAAATCTTTTGCATTTATGCCAATTTAGTCCTAAATCTTTTTTTGTGCCAATTCAGTTCTAAACCTTTTAAATTTGTGCCAATTCAGTCTTAAACCTTTTGTTTTTGTACCAATTTAGTCCTTCCGATCAATTTTGATCGAATTTTGCAGACGTGATTGCCTGCTGGTTAACGACTAGTCACCAACGCCGACATTGCGCTGGCATGGATAACTTTAATAATATTTTAATATTTTTTTGAATTTTTATTTTTTTTCCTTTTTTTTCTTTTTTTTCACTTTTTTTTTTTTATCTCTCCCTCCTTCCTCTGGCCGGTCGCCGATGGCGACCAGCCAAAGGCCAGAGGTTGGCAAGTTTGACCTCGCCGGCCACTGGCGAGGCTCGCCCTCAACAGCCATTGGTGAGGGTGAGGGCGAGCCTCGCCTTGGTCGAGCGAGGCTCAACCTTGCCAGATCCAACGAGGTGGGGCCTCACCCGACCATGGCGAGGCTCAAGCCCTCACCGGAGGCCGTGGCGAGGGCGAGAGCAAACCTCGCCATGGTCAGGCAAGGCCCGACATCGCCAAAGGCCACAGCGAGGGCTCGAGGCTCGCCATGGTTGGGCGAGGCTCGACCTCGCCGGATCTGGCGAGGTCGGGCGAAGGCAAGGCTCCCCCTCACCCTTGCTGGGCAAGGCTGCCCTCGCCAGTGGCCGGTGAGGGCAAGCCGTGTAAGTGGCTGATGAGGGCGAGCCGCGTCAGTGGCTAGCGAGGTCGAGCTTGCCGGCCTCTGGCTAGTTACTGGACCGGTGACTGGCCAGAGGAAGGAGGGAGAGAAAAAAAATATAAAAATTCAAAAATATAAAAATATTGTTTAAGTTGTTCACGTTAACGCCACGTCGGCGCCGATGACCAGCCACCGGACGGCAGGTATCCACGTCGGCAAATTTCGGTCAAAATTGACAGGAAGGATTAAATTGGCACAAAAACAAAAAGTTTATGGCTGAATTGGCACCAATTTAAAAGATTTAAGACTGAATTAGCACCAAAAAAATGTTTAGAACTAAATTGGCACAAATGCAAAAGGTTTAGAACTGAATTGGCACAAAAAAAAGGTTTAAAACTAAATTGGCACTAATGCAAAAAGTTTAAGACTGTTTTGGTACTTTTCCCCAAAACCGTTACCTTAAATTGTATGAGTGTCACTTAAAAATTGCTGCTACGCTATGTCCTTAAAATTTACTTTTTCAACATAAACTTTAGGACATAATCGAACCGATTAAAATGTTTAATGCTTAACTGTAATTTTTTTTATAAAACTACAACATCCAATCAAATTAATTAAAAGATTTAAAGCTCTGTTTGAATATGTACATAAAGAATGAACCTCGTCTTATAAGGCCAACTCGTACATCACTGTCGTGGACCACACGCTATCCATTTTGAGGATTTGCCTCTTCACTTTTTGATAGGGTCAAATTGTTGGACGTTTGTTTATAAAACAAACAAAATAATGCTCTTTTCTTTGTCCCATATGGAAAAGTTTTAACAAAGTGGGTAATTTTATAACTGTAAATATCTTCTTGCTTCTTAGAATGAAGATAATGGGGTGTGCACACCACACAATACCCGCGTGCAGATACGTGAATAATTGCTCGATTATTAGGCGCGCTTAACACTTAGAATGCTTGTGCGGCCGCAGTTTAATTAGCACTAATCCCTTTATTTTTTTATTTTATTTCATAAGGTTATCTCATTAATCTTTATTAGTTGAAAGGTTGTTTTTTTTATTAAATAATTTTCGAAATTATGAAAATTTGGAATTTTATTTATATATTTTATTTTATTTTATTCTGAATTTTACATGTGTTTTTTCAAGATAACCTCTGGAGCTTATACTTGTTCAGTTTTCAATCTTTCACGAAGGATTGTATTTGTTTAGTTTGCAACTTTTTCTGAAGGAATATCTTTATTAGCTTTGCAACCTTTCGTGAAGAGTGGCCTATGTTCTTTAAGAACGATTTTTATAAATGTTAGTTTTTTTTCGCAACAAAGAGAAAGACATCAATTTTCAAGTCTTCTTTCACAAGCTACAGCCATCATTTTCAATTGTTTCTTAGAGAGACCCTAGAGAAATACTAGAATTGCTATCTAGTATTTTCATTTTGAGATTTTGTTGTATCTTGAAGGATTTTTGCCAGTGACCATTGGCGACATTGTGAGGCAAATAAATCATTAAGGAAAGTAATATCACGCCTCAAAGTCCGACTTGATTTCTCTTTTGATTCGAAGCCATTTATTTTTAATAACACGAATCATGCGACAGAACAAAACATGCGGAGACATAAAACTCTATGTTATTTTCTCACGTGATTTTTCTTTTGTGGAGCATAAAATAATGCAGAATTGTCAAAGAAAGTGGCTAATGAATCTCTGCAAAGCTTTTGATAATTAGAGGCAAATAATATATACAATAAAGAAAATATTCAAAAATTTGTGAGCGCTGTGTTACTAGCTGAGGTGACATGTAATTTTTAATAAATTTACTTATAATTTGACACTTGTCTCAAATTAAAATAAAACTAAAATACATGTTCTCTTTTCCGGCTCTCTTAATCCTTCGTGGAGCCATCACCCTACTTGAGCTCCGCGCTTCCCTTGACCGTCTCCTCCAGCGGAGTCGCTGGCACCTCGTCCAATGTAATTGGAAAATCGCACTCTGGAAGTAATTGAGAAGACCTCTTTCCACATTATCTAATAGGAGCAATAACATAGAAAACACAAGCAATCAAGGAATACGCATAATACTATATTTCCAATGAAGACAATACTTTTGAATTGATGGACGGTCTTAAGTCTCTCTCACCCTAAAAATTAGCTCAATTGGTGAGGTTTTCCCTCACATGTATAAACCGACCACCAGTTCATTTCATGACCGATGTGAGACAATCTCAACAATCTCACTCTCACATATTGGATCTTGGGTTAGAGCCGAGACAATCCATATCTCTCTCATGTAACTGTTGGGTCCAGACTTATTTGAACTTTTTTCTCCACCTCACAATGTGCCAATACGTAGATAGCTCACAACTGTTGACATTGTTATGCATGTCGGGCATCCCGATCTTTTTCGCGACACTAGTCTCTGCGTTGCCTTTGGGACAGATTTCCTTAACCATACGTCTAAAATCTATTCCTCTTGCCCACAGAGCGAAAATAATTCCTCATACTACTAAATAGGATCAAATAAAGGCTCATGCTGTTCATGATGAGGGCAAGATCAGCATTCACCTTCGAAAGCACCGGCTGCATTATTCTTGCCCAGCCCTTTCCAGTGTTGTCACGACCTAAAATTTTCTCAGGCTAATGGATTATTAAGACTAAGCTTAACTCGGGCCCTCCTAAACCCTACCAATTCGCAACTTAGGATTTAAGTTCTTAACATGCAAAAGTTTTCATGCTTGGAGTTGTCAATAATCTATTTATGGTAGGTCGATTAGAAACCTAAATAAAACATAGGGAGATGTGTTTTATTCCTACGAACCAGAGATTCTAAGCTCGGGGACTTAATTACGCTAGATTTAGTCTAACGCCATTTCGGTACCTTTTCTTTTCAAAAAATATTTAGGCATTCAGTCTAGATCTATTTTATTACCTAATCACTAACATGTGAGGTGTTCATACGAGTGCGCAAACCACCAATTTAACACCCAAGAAAGCAACAAATAGATTGCAAGATTGGGAGAATGACATACCTTAATGCAACACAAGCATCTGCATTGTTAGTTTGAAAATCATACAGACAATCCTAATATGATTTCTAATTAACAAAGCAAAGTACTCAAGGTGTTTTTTAGGGTTTGCGTTTTATTAAAATACAAACTAACCTATATGCAATGACGTGCAAAAAAATGACATGCGATTAATGCAACCTAGCACGCGAGCTATATGTCATGCGACGACGTGATCTAATTCTAATGACAGACAAATGATTTATTTTTGGTATTTTTTTAAATGAAATTCGGAATAAAAAATGCCTAAAATAACATGCAATCTAACAAGTTCTTTTTTTGGTATTTTTTTATTAAAATTCGAAATTAAAAATTAATCAGATTAAGAATGCAGTCTATTCTAATCTATCCTAAAGTAACTCATTCTTTTTTGGGATTTTCATGGAAATTCGGAATTTAAAACTAACCTAAATAATCTATTAGGATTAGAATAATACCTAATTTAAACTAGGAAATAAATTATCTTGGGTCCCAATTTAAATTAAATAATTATCCTATCTTCTAGATACATTTAGGATTTCCTAAACATGCAAAACTCCTAATTTAAATCCTAACTAACATATTTTTGGATTTTCTTTATTTAAAAAAAAGAAAGCAATCAAATAAAGATAACAACTGCACTCAAACAATCCACGCAATCCGCAAGATTCTCCTTATCAAATTTGGATTAGGAAAAGAAATGAAACTAACGGTCATATCTATAGGGTTATAGATATCGACAGAAAGTTGATTATTCGAATTTGGAAGGCGAATAAAATCTATTATCGTATCCAAGTGATTATGGATAAGATAACGATTTTCCGTATCGCCGCGTATCGTACCTTATGAATAAGGTTGGATAGTCGTCAAGATACGTTACCAAATTAGAAAAAATTCCTAATTTAGGGTGTCTTAGAATATTGCGGATATCGCAAATATTATCCTAAGGTATCTAGTCAATCACGCAATATTCACGGAATATTCAAAATATTCAAACTAAGAATTTAAATATTTTGAAAATATACCGAATAGAGATTTTTACCTGATTTACGGATTTCTTTCCAAAATTGAATCACGTGGATCGGGATTGCGGATCGAACGACCGGCAGCAAACGGACCGACGACGGTGGCAGTGGTGTGGCGGCTTGCGGTAGTGGTGTCACTACAAGGAGCGACTTGAACAAGATGGCCGCAAAGAGGCTTGCGGCAAGAGCTAGCCAAACGGTAAAGAAACCCGTGAGAGGACCAACGTGGCTGAGTTTGTGATACACAAGTGGAGATCAGGACTACTGGAGTTGACTATCCTTGATAAACATCCAAGCAAAAGCTGGGCACGGCAGCAAAGGGAATTGCTGGTGCGATTGGGAAGCTAACGGGTGTGGTGATGGTAGCGAAGTGCTCACGGAGCAGAGAGAGCTTCCTTGGCGTTGTTGGTCTAGTCTGGATGGCTTAGACGCGAGCGAGAATTACTGGAGTTGTCAGGATTTGCTTACTGGACGCTGAAAAAGACTTTGGGACTTGCTGAAGCGCGCAAAGCAGAGAGTCACGGCCGTGGTTGGAAACTCAGCGTGTGTCAGGCTGAAGCAAGACGACGCCGTGGCGAGTGCGGCGTTGGTGCGAGTAATACGGGCACGGCAACGGGGCACATGCGGCCGTCTTCTCCTCTCATTCTCAATCTCTTAAGAATTGTGTTCTGAAAATTCTAAGAGCCCTCGATTGATGGGTATAATCATATATTTATATCGCAACCCTAGGTTAATTGACCGGGCTTTCTAATCCTAATGGGTTTAGACTTAGGTTTTATCCTTTAATTTTTATTCAATTCCAAGTTGGTTGAATTAATTCGGACTTTTATTCAATTAAACTTGATGGGCTAATTTATGCTCAAATTAAGATAACTAAGGCCTTTTGACATGTGATTTTTGGCTCCCATCCCCCAAGTGAGCCGAGTTTCATTCGGTGCCCAAGCTCTATTTACATGATGAATTTTAAGCTCGCTTGCCATCACCGGTCTGATGCGGAATGCAACTAACCTATATGAACTTAAACTATATGCTATGCAATTTTAATATTTTTGTTTAGGAGTTAAAATTTAATCCCTAATTTTCTATGCAATAATCGATTAATTAGGTCGCCAAAATTTAGGTGTCAACAAGTGTGATGATATAAAGATTAAAATCATGAAAATAGAATTTCTCTCTGTTGACACCTAAATTTTAGCACATCATTTAGTGGTTAATTGCATAGAAAATTAGGGATTAAATTTTAACCCCTAAATAAAAATATTACAATTGCATGACATATAGTTTAGGTTCATTTAGATTAATTGCATTTCGCATCGGATCAGCGGTGACAAGCGAGCTTAAAATTCATCGCGTGAATCGAGCTCGGACATCGAATGAGACCCGGTTCACTCGAAAAGCATGGGCCGAAAATTACACGCAAAAGGGCTTGGTTGTTTTAATTTGAGCTTAAATTAACCCATTATGCTTAATTAAAGAAAAGCCCAAATTAATTCAGTCCACTTAGAATTAAATTAAAGCTTAAACCTAAGCCCATTAGGACTAGAAAGCCCGGCTAATTGACCTAGGTTTACACTATAAATATATGTTTATGTCTCATAATCAAGGGAGAGCTTTCAGAATTTCAAAAATCAGATTTTTAGAGAGGCACACGTGAGCGAGAGAAAGAGTAAGAGAGAAAAGGTTTCTATTCTTCCCGCAAGTTCTCGGCAACACCCACAGTACAGGAGGAAGAAGACGCTCGCGACATAGTGGACTAGTCATCCACACTTCACTTCAACAATTTTTGCAATTTTTGCCCAAATCTTAGCTTCTTCGTGAGCCCAATATAGATTGTTGAAGAGAAGAAGACAAAAGGGGACCTAATATAGATGACGGGGAGAGAGAATACACGTTCGGTGGAGAGGGCAGAGAAGGCTGAGAAAAAAGAAGTCAAAGGGATCATCTTCTTCCTTTGGTGGAGAATTCTGGAGCCGTGACTGGTTTCGCAGCCGAATTTCTTCTCCGCGCCTTAGGCGACATGATCACTGCAACTTCGGTTTGTCTTCTATCAACGTTCGCTCGATGCCATCCCCACCAGTCCCGGTGAACGCCTGAGGAACTCACAACACCAGCGCTCAAACGAGCATCCTACAACAACCACAATAGTCACGCTTATAGTTTTCTCACTTGTGGGGTTTTGAAGCTTTCCGGCTAGCGACTTGCATAGCCCCTCTGCCCGTTGGTGATCACTGCAGTGGTTCCTTGCCCCCGCGTCCCTGCTGAGCCATCACTGATCCTCCACCGCGCCGAGTGGCGTCCGTTTTCTGTTTCGCAGGTCATCACCAAGTCTCAACCAGCAAGCCGCGATTCCAAACCCTACCGTGAGCAACACCGACGAGACACCACTGCCGTTGCTCTCGACGCTACGCCATCGCTCGTGCACCGCCGCTCCCAACGCATCGACGCACCATCGATCCGCAATCTCGATCCGCTGCAAATTCAAATTAGGAAAGAAATCTGCAAATCAGGTAATTATCCTATCCCAATTTGATTTGAATATTTGGTTGCCTATTTTGTGCTTATTGATATCTAATTTTGCATATTTGAACAATAGGCATTATTCCAATTAGGATTTTATTTCTTTTTTTGAAATCTTGGATATCTATTACTTTTCAAACTTGGATAAAATTTAGAATTTTCAAAATCCTTTGAATATATCCAAAATCTTTGAGATATCTATTTTTTTAAGATGTGATCGATTAGGAAAATTTCCTAATCCGCAACCGCACACGTGGAAATAAATCTATCTATCAGGCTTTAGATAGAATTATTTCCATAGCGGGTATTTTGAATTTTAGAATCGATTTGTCAGGCTTCAGATCGAAACTTAATTCGAAATATTTAGCGGTTATTTATTTTTTTACTTGATTTTAATTTCGAATTTTGATTTTAAAAAAAATACCAAAAGATCACTCTAGAATAGGTTAATTTCTTTAGTTTAAAATTGCATGTTTAGATAATTGGCATTTTTAATTTCGAATTTCATTAAAAAATACAAAAAAAATAATAATAATATGCACGTCATTAGAAATAGGTCACGTCGTCGCATGACATATAATTTACATGTTAGGTTGCATTAATCGCATGTCAATTTTTGCACGTCATTACATATAGGTTAGTTTTCATTTAAATAAGTGAAAATAAAAAATTTCTGCACCTTTAAACTCTAAGTCAGGATTTATCAAAATTGCCAAATTGAGTATTTTTCTTGAAATTGGTACCGAAAGGGCGTTAGGGAATCTAGCGTAACCAAGTCCCCGAATCTATAATTTCTGGTTCGTAGAAATAAAACAGTACTCCCGCTATTTTATTTAGGTTTCTAATCAACCTACCTTAAATGATTAGTGGCGACTCCTATTGAAAATATTTGCATGCTCATAATTGGACCTAAGTTGCTATTTGGTAGAGTTTGGGAGAACTCGAGCTAGGTTAGTTAATTTAATTGATCTAGTAATCCATTAGCCTAAGATCGAAAACACGATTTTTTTGGGTCGCGACACTCTCGCACACATTTTTCGTACATAAAAAAAATCCTATAATCTTACTCATAATAAAGCATTATCTCGGAGCTATAAATCACTTCAAGGACAATCTTCAAATCGAAATCAATAACTTACTTCTCATCGAGGTTAGAATCACCGGAAGGATTTGAAGCATTGGAATAACCAGCGACTGACCGTGACTTTCAACTTCTTCGCAACTCACATACCTTCTTCTGAGCCCTCTTCACTTTGTACGCCTCAATTTCTTCCTTTGTAATAGCCCTTGAGCTGCGCTTCCCGTCGCTACTGCTGCTGCCATCCAAGTCGTCAGAGTAATGACTAGAGCCCCCACGACAGTTCCGGCTACGGCCCGGTTCCGGCAACAAGTCATGGCTTTCGGGCTCTGATTTTAAATTGTCCGATCTTCCTCTTCTTCTATTTCGATTCTGGTTCCTTTCCGAAGAAGACGCTGCTTCTTTCTTGCTTCTATGTGACTCATGGCCACTTCCCGCAAACAGCTCCGAGTGGCAAGCAGTTTTGTAGGGGGTTCAGGCGACAGACCAAGGAATGACGCAAGTCGTCGACACATGCTTTATATATCTTAGCTAATTTCGTTGTAAATTTTATGACACAAAAGAAAAAAAAAAGAATTTATAACTTGTCACTGTTGTCGTCCATATATTATTCTTATTATATGTTTTTGGAAAATAAATAAAATCAATTCAAATTGATCTTTTGGAATATATATTACCCTAAAAGTGAAAAGGACCATGGCTTTGCAGATAAAAAAAAAGATATCATAATTCATTTGGCATAGAAATAACACGAGCGTAATTCATCTAGCTTGCACGATTGATTTAATTTTATATAAATAAAATTAATAATTAATTCCGCATAGGAGCTTGTAGATCTGTGAACGATCATGAAGTAGAGGATATAACTAGGGGCGTAAACGTGAAGGACGTGGCTCACCAGGACGAGGTGGTTCGGGTCCTCACCAACACTCTCGAAACTGCTAACGTGAGCCGTTTCTCTTGATGACGATGTTCATCGCCTTCTCTTGTTCTTTCTATTCGAGCCCTGTATATGTACGTGCATAATCAAGACTTTCGAACCCTTTTCGTATTGGTTTTTCTGATGTCGCTGCACATTCGGAATCAGGGGTTTTGCATTGTAGCGGGGCGTCAGATTTTGTGGGTCTTTGATCGGATTTGGGGAGCTTCAGAATCGATTAATCATGGGAAAAGACAATACGGAGATATAAAGATGAGCAAGCAAAAGAAAATGGAGGAAGAAGAGAGTTTCGGAAACAAAGAGGGAGAAAGAGACATACAAGAGATGGGTTAGAGCGAGAAACAACTGCTGGTTTTAGTTTAAGCCCTTTTTAACTTTAGGGTAAAAACTAAGGTTATTTTTGGTTCAGTTCCATCGAAATAAACTGAATTGAAAAAAAGAATGGTTAGTTTTGATTATCCGGACCAAAAACCGAACGGATTCGCTTTGTATCTTGGTTCAGTTTTTCAATTTGGTTTTGACACTCCTAGATATAACCCGTGTAAATCTTATTCAATATATCTTCTTATTCTAAATTGAGCCAAGAGAAAAAGGAAGTGATGCACAGTCAAAAGTATAAAAAGAACAAACAAATGAAACCGGTCAAAGCATTCTCCTAGTTTCCTCCATTAAAAGTTGTGCTTGGTGTTAGATAGTTAGAAAATTAAAACCACGGCACCATTAAACTAGCCGAGTTATATTTGGAATCGTATCTAAGAGTTGAAATGTAAAATATCTCTGCCCATATCCTTTTCAGAAGACCGCATTACAGAGAGAGAGTTTCCCTTCTCTCTCAAAATTTCCGCCTTGTCTCTTCTTGCCTCTCCTTCTTCATGGCTCTCATCACAACCCCAGTTTCTCTCCCAACACTTCCATGTTACGCATATGTTTGGTCATGTCCTCTGCAACCTTACAACGAATGACAAAATATCATTAGATTTGTCGGAGCTGATGAGTAAAAGAAAGATATCGCAGGAGGGCACAAATTACCTTGCGTGGAGGGATCAGATTAACCCTCCTTCAAAGAACGATAATAAATCTCATGAAACCATCGTTCTTTGCAGACAATTCTGGTAGTAAAGAAAATGAATTCAAGACAAATAAGATTTCAAAGCATCTGAAACTCTTGAAAATTGAAATAGTGGAAGATCAATAATCATCATCCAATATTGTTTTTTCTTAGATAATAGTCCAAAAGTCTTTCAAAGTAAATGTCTTCGAGTCTTTATGAAAATCTTTCAAGTTGAGCTCCTCCAATTTTATTCTCTAAGCTTCTTCCTGTAGCATCCTGAATTTCGACCTATTTCCAGATTCAATGAAAATGATATTATTTCTCATTTCATTTTAGCAAGTCTCGCCCGAAACTGATCATTCTCAGGATACTAACCAAACGGGAATGACTAAATAGGAAAATGGTACGTGGACCAGGAGCTCAACCATGAAATGAGCACCGATTCCGAGAAACAACGATGAAATATTTTAGGTCAACGTGAGTCAATCCTAGGAAGGTGACGGATTTGGTTTGACTAACGACATATGATCAGATCGCAAATGATTCTGCACGATCGAGAGTACATGTGGCGAACAAATCCCGAACTTAATTCAAACGATCGCGACCTCTAGAACTAGCGATAAATTCTCACGTTCTCTTGGTAATTGATACCATTGTGACTCAAATAATCCTAGGTTGATATGCGTAATTTCTAAACAACCGTTCGTTAGTGAGAGACCCTAAAATTGAGATTGAGCGATTTTGATCGCGAAAATTGGATCTGGACTTGGACGTCGATTTTCGTGGACGTACGTGACTATTTTTACAAGGACGACGTCATTTTAGTATGGCCAAATATATTAGGGATCGGGGGAGCTGAAAAATGGAAATTCAGCCCGAAAACGAAAAATGACGATTTTGCCCCTAGTCCTATTTGGTTATTCCGAATTTCGGGGATGATTTGGAGATTATTTTGGGATTAAATATTGGATAAGTCAAGCCCAATAATTGAGCTTTGGGAAATGACCAAAATGCCCTCAAATTATTGGATAAGAAGGAAGGAGAGCCATTGGATGAACGGTAATTTGGTCAAGCCATTGGATTTTTTATACTTGGCATCCATTATTCCCCTAATAAATATTCCTTATCCCCCTCTCTCTCTCTCTCTCTCTCTCTCTCTCTCTCTCTCTCTCTCTCTCTCTCTCTCTCTCTCTCGCTGGCTTTCTTTCTTGGCCACCACCGCCGTTGCCACCGCTCACCGGTCCCGCCGGCTGGCCTCACGCCGTGCCACCGCCATCCCCCCTCCCTCTCTCGGCTCACCCTCTCTCTCTTGGCCGTGAGGGTTTGGCCACTCCGAGTTGCCACCCAAGCCACCACTGCCCACCGTGAACCGTTCGCCATCGCCGCCGCCACACATCGCCGCTAGATCGCCGGCTTGCCGCCGCTTTCCTCTCTAGCCGCATTAGTCTAGAGTCGAGTAAGTTACAATCTAAACCCTATTTAGGATATCGGATATTATCGGATTCGTCTAAACACAGTTTAGTTGGTTTTAGGGGTTGATGGAAACGATTATAGATGGATTGAAAGTGAGCTTGACCCCTTGTTGTGTTCATGGATGTTCATGTGGCTGTTGGATGTTAGTTTGGACATGATGGGATGAGTTTTGACGGTTGAAATTCAGTAGAAATCAATTAGGGTTTGAATCCTTGAGGTTTTGTGTGATTTTCGAATTCGCAGTTACTATACCCGTCTAGCTTGCTATTTTTGTGAAGAATTTTGTGGGCCAAATTTGAGGAAGTTTTCTCCATGAAAGTTGCTCTCAACATCTTGAAGTATAACATATTTTAAATTAGAATTTTTGGAGGCCATTTGGATTGCACAAAAACCCATTTTCAGACTGTCTTAAAACTGCCCGGAACACTGTTCATCCCGACCTTCTTGTCTTTCCGAATTTTTATAAAATTTTCCAGATCCATTTTCAATAAACTTTCTTCACAAAAGTTGTTGGCGACTCTCTTTTCTATGACATATAAAAATTTCAAAGCTTTTCAAGGTGACTTGGGTGTTGAAAGAAATGTATTTTGAGGACAAAACCGTCTGTTAGAGCAAACTGATTTTGGTCTGATTTTGAGGGATAAAAAGGCATGGTTGCAGATTGAACCGGATTTTGTGTTCTTCTTAAGAAATGTTTATCGAGATGTTTTTTTATGATATATCCAAAATTTAGAATTTTTAAAGTTTATTTATTATTTATTTTGATGGGATTTGTGGTCATGTATGTGGCTATGAATGTGGGCCGTTGATGGCCTTGAATGCTAGTTGGTGTATGAATTCTTTAATTGAAATGCGAGTTGTTGTGTGCACGCATGGGCTGAATTGAGTGGATCATCATTTGGCAATGTTTGGGCTTAAGTTAAGCATGGAAAATACGTGAGAATGATGTATGCATGGGCCGAGTGTAATCGGCAAGTAATTTGGCTTGTTGGTGTGTAAAGTGTGCAGGTAAATGAATGAGAAAGAATGTGAAAGGTCGAGTATGAGGTTACGAGAATCCTTGAGGCGGTACCATTACGTGGAGAATTGTGCCGTCATGAGGTGGTACCATTACGTGGGACGATGCCTGATATTACCGGAAGACTGTCAACCTGAGATGATACCATTACACAGGTTGTGCAATAGGTGATAGGTGTTGAGCTTGAGACGGTACAATTACGCGGGCAAGTTACATGGCTTGAGGCGGTACCATTACACGGGCCGAGAAGTGTTATGAATTTGGTCAACAGAGGCAGTACCATTATGCGAGTTGTACACTAGGTGACGGATATTGAGCCTGAGGCGGTTCCATTACGCGGGCTATGGAGTGTTATAATTATGAGATGGTCGTAGTGCACCTGAGGTGGTACCATTACGCGGGTCACTGGCGAGTTGATGGAAAGTAGTGCGATGAGATGTGTACGATCGAGTGGAATGTGGAAACGAGGTACCGTGTGCTTGATGTGTGCTTTGGGCGTGAATTTAATTCAAAATGTACATGTAGTTGTGTGTATTGCTTGATTGTGTGTCTGGATTTGTCTGAAAATACGTGGTAGCCTAGGTAGGACTTAGGTTGCAACTTATTGAAAAGTGTCTCATGGTTGTTTCAACCAAACCAT
Source organism: Syzygium aromaticum (assembly GCA_024500025.1). Lineage (NCBI taxonomy): Eukaryota > Viridiplantae > Streptophyta > Magnoliopsida > Myrtales > Myrtaceae > Syzygium > Syzygium aromaticum. The sequence goes on along the minus strand of CM044891.1, from coordinate 382,248 downwards.
TTCAGAGCCCCCGCCTTAACCATGAACAGATTGAGGCTGACTCGGAGCCGTCAGGTGAATAGACAGCTAAGGAGGATTCAGGTGGTGCTGAGGACAGTGAGTCAAAGTGGACGCCTCCGATAATGCATAGGGGTTAGTTCTGGGAGGAGGATGTGTCCTATTTTTTGTATGGTGCTAACCCAGTAGGCTGCTAATCTTTTTGTGATATCGATGGTGTGTAGTTGAGAATTTCAGTGTGCATGTAAATTATATTTTGTGGTTTTTGAGGTGGATATTGTAAATATTTGGAAGTGTAATATAAGTTTGGTGGTTTGTTAATTTAATTTCTCCTTGGTTCTCCAATATTTATTGTTCGGGATTGTATGTTTGCTTCCACCATGATTAAACTCTGATGGAATCATTTGGGTCGGCGACATTTCCTGAGATGTCGTACTAGTACGACCGAGCTAGAGGGATGTCGCGTGTTCGATGGGGTTCGGGGCGTGACACTTCCTCCATGGAAGCACAAAATTAGGAAAAGATAAGTTCGCGAACAATGATGAGGCCCACCATCAGGACCCCCTCACCTATGTTTCTTGGATTAGCTTACCTACTAATTCTAGATTACTAAGTTTTAATTTACCACGTCCAATAAGCATCACAAAAAACGGCAAGCACAGGTTATATGTTTAAATTTCATTAAGATGAAAGAGCTTTTGCAGAGTATGCCATAGGAACAACTTCAAGAGCCCTTCCGCAATTCAGTCTTATAAGGAAACGACCGACTTCCTAAGATCAATATCATAATGGTTTAACTTTGATTTATCATTCGTCATGATATTGCCTTACCACAATATGCCATGTGAAAGGTGAAGATGATGTCAAGAGCAGGTCCTCATTAAAGCATTTGTGCAAGCCCTACCACAATATCCAATGTCGATCTTTAAAATTCCTGTTTCGATACGTAGGAGCATTGAAAAGAGGATAGCAAATTTCTGGTGGAGAAACAATGAACAAAAGTCGGGTTTGCACCGGAAACGTTGGGAGATTCTCAAAAACAGGAAAGACAATGGTTGACTGGGCTTTCAAGATTTGATATCCTTTAATAAGGCGATGTTGGGTAAACAAGCGTGGTGTATGATCCAATCCCCTTCTTCTTTATGGTGTCAAATATTAAGAGATCTTTACTTTCCGCATTGCGATTTCTGGACAGCTGGTAAGGGCAACCGACCTTCGTGGGGTTGGCAAAGTATTCTTGCGGGAAGAGAAGTAATTCATTCTTCAGTGTGTTGGGCAGTAGGGAACGGGGAAAATTTTAATATTAGAGATGTTGAATTGAAATCCATAATCCCAGTCTCAACGTCAATCCAGATCCCTCGTGCGCTATGGACAAAAATCTGAGGGGCAAAGATAAGCCCAAACATTAAGTTTTTTCTTATGGGGAATATGCCAAAATGCGCTACCCTCTAAGGAAAACCTGGCTAGAAGAGGAATTTGAGAAAGTAATAATTGTGACCTGTGCAAGCAGAACCCAGAAATCGTGGAGCACCTCTCTTTACTATGTCTCTGCACGCATAGGTAGTGAATGATAACCATTCTGTTCTGAAATGAGTTCTTAAACCAGAAATAGATTTTTCTATTTTTGACTCCTGGATGAGTTTCTGAGAAAAAAACCCATTTGATAACGACAAAAAATTTATATTTCTAGAACAGAAACCCGTTTGATAACAGCACAAAATTTCTATTTCCTGAAATAAAAACCTGTTTGATAAACAACAGAAAATTCTATTTCTAGGAACAAAAATCCATTTTTTTTAAAAAATAGAATAAAAATAATAAAAAATCTGAAAAATTCATAAAAATCCTTAAAAAAATTCAGAAAATCCCAAAAAATTGAAAAATTCCAGAAAAAAATCATCAAAATGTAGAGAAAATAAAAAAAAATTCAGATTTCGGGAAAATAGAAAATTTGTTGAATTTTTTCAAAAAAAAATCAAGAAATGAAAATTTTCAAAAATTTACAGAATTGCTTAGAATACTTGTAGCCACCCACTTTGAGTAAAATTTAAATTTTTTGAGGTATCCAAAAAAATTAAAAATAAAAAATAAAATAAAATTTAAAATTTCACAAAATGGCTTAAAATACCTGTGGTCACCCACTTTTTGAGTAAATTTTAATTTTTTTGAGATGCCCAAAAAAATTTAACAAAATTAAAAATTTCAAAACTTCTTAAAATGGCTTAGAATACACGTGGCCAACCATTTCAAGAGAAATTTAATTTTTTTTTGAGATTTCCAAAAAAATTAAAAAAATTAGAAATTTCAAAACTTCATAGAATGACTTATAGAATACCTGTGGCCACCCACTTTGAGTAAAATTTAAGTTTTTTTAGGTGCCGAAAAAAAAAATCAAAAAGTGAAAAATTTCAAAACTTCACAAAATGTCTTATAGAATACCTATGGCCACCCGCTTTAAGCGAAATTTAAATTTTTTTAGGTGCCAAAAAAATCAAAAAAATAAAAAATAAAAAATTTCAAAACTTCACAGAATGGTTTAGAATACCTGTGGCCACCCACTTTGAGCGAAATTTTAATTTTTTAGGTGCAAAAAAAATATAAAAAAGCAAAAATTTCAAAACTTCATATAATGGCTTAGAATACTTCTAACCACTCACTTTGAGTGAAATATAAAATTTTTTAGGTGCCCAAATGGTATTTTTGATTTTTTGCTTTTTCAATTTTTAATTCGTCACCTAAAAAATATTAAATTTCACTCAAAGTGGGTGGTCACAGGTATTCTAAGCCATTCTGAGAAGTTTTGAAATTTCTCATTTTTTTTATTTTTTTCGGCAGCTAAAAAATTTAAATTTTGCTTAAAATGGGTGACCACAGGTATTTTAAGCCATTCTATGAAGTTTTGAAATTTCTGATTTTTTAAATTTTTTTGGGGAATCTCAAAAAAATTAAATTTCTCTCGAAATGGGTAGCCACAAGTATTCTAAGCCATTCTGTGAAATTTTGAAATTTTTAATTTTTTTCGACATCTAAAAAAAATTAAATTTCACTCAAAGCAGGTGGCCATAGGTTGTGAAGTTTTGAAATTAAATTTTATGTTGGATTCGTAACGTTATGTACGCCCGCACACAAATTCCAGTCAAATTAATGCAAATGGCCAAGCACTGGAACGGGTCTTCAGTATTCAACCACTATCACTCTCGATATTTGCTCTCAATATTTGTGAGTATGCATCGTTCCTCATAATATGGCAAATGCTTATAGAGAAAAGTAAACCAAGCACATCACATTACAAGAGCCAATATAGGAGATCCCAAAATACTACGTCACATTACAAGAGCCAACATAAAAAATCCTCAAATACAAAATAATGAAAATACATTAGAAAAGTCGGAAACACATTTTCATGGAATCTCTGCCATATTATTATCAATTGCCAATTGATTGGCAATTCTTTTCCTAAGCATGTTGATCTCGATATCCTCATCAGTCGATGTATCGTCAATAACCTCATCTTGTGCACTTCCAAACGAGTACTCTGAATCACCATATTGGGAAAAGTTCTTATCCATCTTGTCTTGATCACGGATGTAATTATGAATAGCACAACATGCAATTACAATACATGACTGCTTTTGAATTGAAAATGAAGGCATGTGTCTCAAAATGAAAAAGCAATTCTTTAACAACACAAATGATCTCTCAATAACATTCCTTAGTAAAGAATGCCCATGGTTGAATAATTCTCTTGCTATTGTTGCCTACCTCACTCTACCCCTGAAATCATTAATATGATACCATTCCCCTTTGAAAGGAGTCAAAAATCCCGGAGCTACAGCATAACTAGAATCTACCATGTAGTATTTGCCTAGCAAGAGATATTCATATATTGATCATGATTGGCAAATGCAATACAATTATAAAGAAAATTATCCCTTGAAAAACAAGCAAATACCTGGTGGAGGTCGAGGAAATTGTAAGCGATGTGTCTTGAGTGCTGCCGAGAGCACCCGACAATCATTGGCAAAGCCTTCCCAACCAGCATACACAAATGTAAATTTCATATCAAATGAACAAACACACATCATATTCTGAGTGGTAATTCTTTTCCTGCCTCTAAATGGGATCTGTTTCGACATCGGTACAGAAGCATGAATGTGAGTGCCATCAATAGCGCCTATGCAGCCCTATCATTTCAGCAAAGACTAGCATTATGCAAGATTATCAACAAAATGTAACTGACGATGTAAAGGAATGTATGTAAATCTTACCTTGAAGTAAGGATTATATTTAGGATTGATAAGAATTTCTTCTGGGACAACATCAAATGAAGGTGGTATGATAATTTCTCTTGCCAAATTCAGAACTACTTGCAACACTTTGGCAAAGTACTTGCTGATAGTTTGTCCCGAATGTTAGAATCTCTCACATAAATCTCTATTCAAGTTCTTGTGACAAATCATAGATAAAAATATCCCAACTTGTTTGTCTACCCTAATATATCGACTATCTGCCAACCAACCCCTTGCCTTCATTAAATCACAAAGGTTGAGAAAAACATGCCTCTCCATTCGAAAAGCTTCATATATCCTATCTGAATGTCCATAAAGAATCTCTCTTATCCATTCAGGCCCTAACAATTTACTGTCCCTAATAGGTTCTTTTGTGTGCATAGACATGTTCATCAAAACAGTACACATCCATGCTTTCAATATATTAAGTTCAAAATCATCGAAGACCTATTCAATTGTTTCAACTAATGCTATTGGACCATTATTGCTGCTACTTTCACCCCCCTCCATATTACCTATGCCCTCACACAAAGAACACAAACACAACAAATAAGTCAGGAATCAATAGTAGCCACAACGTCATCATAGTTCCATAATTAACAATAGCCATGTCATCATAGTTGCATAATTAAAAACAAACCAAAGACATCATAGTTCCATAAATAAAAACAAACCAAAGTATCTCAAGGACACAAGTCATTAAGTGAAAATAAAGAAAACATGAAAAAGTCATCGTAGTTCTCAACATCTATTCAAAGAGATTCAAGAAGATCGTGTCTCCTTTCAGGTAAAGATAGGACGAAACCAGTTGGCACTAAGGCATGCTTGGTTCATAGCTTTGTTGTAAAGATTCTGCTCTAAGTCAGGCATATCATTTAAAATGGCAACCACGGCTGCCATGGAGTAGGGATTCTCGGGTGGGGGGGCATGTGAGGTGATGGAGCCACTTGTTGATTGACTCGCCTTGGACTTGATCATATTTTGAATGGCTTTGCAGGTGCCAGCAATATCATAAGTGCTACTCTTTCTCTTCCTCTTGGAATTTGGAGTCCTATCCAACTTGTGATTCTCACGAACTTGCGTGGCACTCACGTCAGATGTGAAGACTCCATCACTAAGTTCGTATGGATCACCTACCAAAGCACCACCACCATTGTTACCACCACTACCATTGTCTTCACCCTCCAACACCACCAAGTATTATGCATTTCCTACTGCGTAATCCCCAGTAGCATATGTATCGCCAAACACGATACACAAATCGGGATACTGAGGAAACCCATCCTTTCGGAATTTAGCCCATTCGATGTTATCCTGCAATTTCAAAAATAGTGACATACGTGAGCAACATAATCGAAACATACATCCACAACAAGAACAAAATGACCCAAGTAAACTGATACCTTGATGTGATCATCCCATACACTTCGATCATCCACAATAACCGTTTTGTTAACATGATCCCATCCAAATCCAGATTGTGAAAGAAGCTTCTTATAACTCGTATACTATCTCCTCAATTTGTTTGTCCTGTTCTTCAACTGAGCTACAGTAAACTGGAGTGTTGTTTGTTTATTGAACTCGGTAACTATGTTATTCCACCCTATTTTGTTGTAGGTAGTAGTGGTGCGATTTCCCTTTTTTACCTCTTCAACCATTAAGCTTACAAGCAAATTGGTTAAAGGCTCAGTCCACTTTGCCATTTACCCTTAACATGTTGAACATCAAATGAAGCACATCATATGGTGTACCAATTCAAATGCGGAAGATTTGATGTAAAGAGCCATATCATTTACAATTTGAACCGTTTGATGTACACGTGCTTTAATGTTGAGTGTTCTGATAGATAATTAGCGCTAACTTTATTGTTTGAGAAATTCAGAAGAACTCAGCAGAAGTGCAAATGATGTAGGAGTATACTAATATATTCAGGCAAAACTTCATAAATGGAAAACGAAAAGGAAAGTAAAAAGCCAGGCTTTATTTGCTAAGAACACTTGAGCAGCTAGAGTGTGGAGAGAAGTCCAGGTGGCCCTCTCGAGTTCTCATTTACTTACAGGTGCAGCAGCGTGTACCTGAAAAAAATATTTAGTTAGAGTTTCAAACAGGCAACTAATCTCGACGAACTCAAAATTGAAAGTACAAGACCGGAACAGAAGGATAGGAAACCAAAAAACCAAACAGTGACCACTGCCAATGGTTTTCCACAAGAGCAACATGATTAGCATCATAATGATTGTTAGTAATGTCCAAAAGGGGGGAAGAAATAAAAATATTTGCACAAAGAAACCGGATAGCATATGAAAAGGGATAAGTATATAGCTCATTAATAACAATAATCACTGGAAATTTTTGCATATGATCAAGAAATGAAGTTTGCTTTTTTCCTCTCCCCTGTTGTGCTTAATTATAGTATGAAGCTACAGTTGCACTATGGCAGAAAAGTATAAGAGAGAAAATGGCATAGTATTAGTCATCAATCATATTTCAACATTCTTGAAATTCAATAAGGTTCACATGCCATAAGAACAGCACCATATGAAAGTTACAGCAGCAAATAGAGTTCTGCAATGGTAGCTAGTAATGACTTATGCACATAAAACCAACTTTTTCTGCTTGTTTATATTTTCTATAAGATAAGTAAAACAGAATCCATCGGTAAAAGACTTGGATGTCCTTATAAATGACGAAGCATAGATAGCAAGTTGCTGCTAGTGCAGCAACTACAACAAAGGGGATAAATAGCAAAACTGAATGTTGAAATTCACACCAAATTTCAAAGGAAAACCAACATTTAGGATTTGCAACTGTAATATGATCCATCCATGGGGTAAGACAGTTCAGAGAATTACAACTAAATAATTGCAATTAGGCCCTATGCGAATGCCAAACAGATCATGTTACACTCTAAAATCTCACCATAGCAATTCAATCAACTGAAAAAACAGGGGACGCATACAAAGCAATCACAACAGCATCAGCCCCCAAATCAAACACTAAAAACAACCAAGTTTTTCCCAAACTGATCGAGGGAAAGCAACGAACGTCGAGACTCCTGGGAGGAGGGGTGAGGCTCGACAACCTTGTAGGGGTGGCAACTATCTCTTTCACGATCTTTCTTCCTGCAAGAGATATGAAGGCCCTGCGTGCGAGCAAAAACCCACCATGTAAAAAAGCCGGCAACTTTTCCAGATGTCAACCTTGTTCGCACGCACCCATTCCGTAAAAATTAAGGAAATCGAAATTCAACGAACAAAAAAAAAAGGTAAAAAACCTCCATGGAAATGGTGAAATGCCGGCAGTCGAGCTCGCCGTTGCCCAGATCTGGGCGACGGCGAGCTCGACCGTCAGACCTGGGCGAGGCCGCTCGGCCTCCCCTGGGCAACAGCAAGCTCGACCACCGGCCATGGCGAGGCCGAAGCTGACCCTCCCGATCACAGCGACTTCCAAATCCAAAAAAGAGAGAGATGAGAAGAGATCCAGCGCATAATCGGAGCTTGCGTGGAGCAAGAGCGAGCGGCCCTGGCTTCCTCTCGGTCGGAGCGAGTGAATGAGCGGCCTGACTTCAACGGGGACAGAGAGAGTAGAGAGAGAGACGGGCAGATCAGAGAGATGAGAGGAGACGAGAGACAAAAGAGAATGAGTTCTTCAGAAATGTTTCTGACTTTTGTGCAAGAATTGAAAATCAACTTTTTTTTGGTTCTCATTTCTGATTCAGAATCAGTTCTGGAACAAAAACTTGTCCCGGAAATAGAAAAATTAAATTGCGTTAATAAACGGGTTTCTGGTCCAAAACTGATTTCAGGAACAAAAAACCAGTTCTGGACAGAACCAGAATGGTTATCATGCGGTACCATAGTGTTTGGTCGAGCCCTGTGTTGCAAATCACTATTTCACCCATTGGTCTCACTCAAATCAAAAAATAGATTCTAAATCTTCAACATACCTAGTTGTCCCACATTAATCGTGGAATGAACTAGTGGTCGGTTTATAAATGTTAGGGAAAATCTCACAATTTGAGTTAACTTTTGAAGTAAGAGAGACCCAAGACCACCCATTAATTCAAATGTATTGTCTTCATTGGAAATATAGTATTATGCATATTCCTTGGTTGCTTGTGTTTTCTATGTTATTGCTCCTATTAGATAATGTGGAAAGAGGTCTTCTCAATTACTTCCAAATTGCGATTTTCCAATTACATTTGAGTTTTAAACTAAACACAGTCTATACTATTGATTGGTACTCTTCTGCGAGGATAGATTCATTTTTTTAATTCGCCCCCGGGTCACTCAATGAAGATACCATCAGATATAAGAATAAAAAACAGTGAAGTAGAGATCATGCTCGGGAAGAAGGAACTGACAAAGAAGACGATGGAGGCGGTGGTTAGCTTGGACAAGGTGCCAGCAACTTCACCGGAGGCGACGGTCAAGGGAAGCGCCAAGCTCGAGTAGGGTGGTGACTAGACGAAGGATGAAGAGAGACAGAAAACGGGACATGTATTTTAGTTTTATTTTAATTTGAGACAAGTGTCAAATTGTAAGTTGATTTATTAAAAATTACATGTCACCTCAGCTAGTAACACGATGCTCACAAACTTCTGAATATTTTCTTTATTATATATATTATTTGCCTCTAATTATCAAAAGCTTTGCAAAGATTCATTAGGTACTTTCTTTGACAGTTCTGCATTATTTTTCCTCCACAAAAGAAAAATCACGTGAGAAAATAACATAGAGTTTTCTCCCTCCGCATGTTTTGTTCTGTCGCATGATTCGACCCTATCAAAAGTGAAGAGGCAAATGCTCAAAATGGATAGCGTGTGGTCCACGACATTGATTTACGAGTTGGCCTTATATGATGAGGTTCATTCTTTATGTACATATTTGAACTGAGCTTTAGATCTTTTAATTAATTTGATTGGATGTTGCACTTTTATAAAAAAAAATTACAATTAAGCATTAAATATTCTAATCGGTTCGATTGTGTCCTAAAATTTATGTCGAAAAAGTACAATTTAAGGACATAGCATAGCAGCAATTTTTAAGCGACACTGATACAATTTGAGGTATCGGTTTTGAGTGACACTCCGACAAGTTTTTTATTTTTTATTTTGGGTTGTGGTTCTTGTATGGCTTTTAGATGAACCCTCTGCCCCTATTTTGCACTTTTATTTCTCGTCCATCTCCTTTTAATTTTCTATGGCATTTTATAAATGGTTTCAAGATTAGAGTATTTTATTATTTTACGAAGAAATTCAAGATGGACGCTGTGGTCTTTTGCACGTCTTGATTTGGCTTTGAAATGAATCAAACGTTTTCTATCTTTTAAATATATATTTCACATCCTACTCTCTTTTTTTTTTTTTTTTATTATTTAGGTAATATAACTATCTAATTGACGATTGGCAAACTTCAGTATGCGACGCAAGTGTTCGAATATGAGAGAAGTGAAGGGAGATGAAATAATAAAGTGTTTGATAAATCCGGGCAATTATCCCTTTTTTGCTTGACTTTTTTGACTTCAAATTTACGTCCACTTTGCTAAAATATATTTTGAGGCCAAATAAAATGCAGAGCAAGTTTTCCACGTTCTTACCTAATAATCTCTGTTTTTTTTCCCTTTTTTATTAATTATTGAAATTTTAGGTTAAAATTTTACAGGATTTACGATAAGTTTAAAATGACATTCGCATTTAATCTTTTTTAATTTTTAACATTTATCAGTTCCATTCGAATTCATAACTATTTGATAATGCTTCGTGAACTATACAATTAAAACTGTATCCATACGATATTTCGAAAGTATCCAAAAATGGACATATCGATGGGTCCAAATTGATTCAACCCATGGTTTTAGTATAATAATTACGCATATCGTTCTCCCAAGCTCCCAATATTTTAAATGCTTTTAGCAAAATGGGCATCGGAAAAAACAAAATAAAAAAGGTAGAAAAAAAAAAGCTTGAAGTATTGATGTACCATAGGAAAAGTTTAGGATTTCTTGTGAAATTACATATTTATAATAGTTTTCTTTATAGACTTCCTTTTCTATTTTCTTGATAAGTATGGCGACGAAAGGGCAAATCTCTCTACGATCTTGATAAGGACATACGACAAAGGCACCCAATCTTTGATCTAAAGAGTTTTTTTTATATAATTTTTTTCTGGTGTAAATCCTTAGAAAATAAAATATTTTTTAATTAATAGCCTAATTTTCTACGTGCTTGATCTTAGCCAAAAGGCCGAGAACGGTCTTATCTCGTTCATGCTAAAAAATGAACTTCTTTTTTTTTCAATCAATTAGCAATCAAAAGAGAATCAATCAACTTTTAATTCCATAGTAATTCAAGTCTAAAGAATATAAATACGCCACATGCGTGTTGACAATAGGACTCTGATTAGTTTAGGCGCCCAATACAAGCTAGCTGATACGAGATTGTGTTTCTATTTTTGAAAATACCAAATAGATATTTGAATTTTACCTTTAGGCTTACTTTGTACCTTGCCATTAATTATCTTTATGTCTTTATTTACTACTTTCTTTAAACTCCCAAATATCCAATTTCTCACAGACACTCAAAACCAAGTAGAAACTAGGTCACCAAATTCCAAGCAAGACGATAAAATGATTATTCAAGGAGGGGCAATTTGATCCTTTTAAGGTGGGATTTCACTAAAAGGTATGTGAAGGGTATTTGCAAAGATAGATGTATGTAAGTGGTCATTAGATCATAGCCGAGCTACGATAATTTTTTTTCCTAAGATATTTTTATGTTCCAGGAAATGTAGGAGGGAAAAAAAAACTTGGTTGCATTAGGCTTCATATCCCCATTTGCAAATAAGCTCTTTATATTTCTATTCTATCAGTCTTCTTTTCAGCACATGCTTGATATTTAACATAAAAATCATTTCAGGTTTCCATTTTTCCACCATAACCAAATAAAGAAATGATAAGTAAATCCCCTTTGCTAAATTTCACTCGTACTTTATTCCATCTATCCTATCAAATAGTGGAGCAAATGGGTCACCCCTTGTCAATCTCTTTCTGCCAATTGACTTCAGATTGTTTGTGCACTGGATTCTATTGGAATGATGCAGTCAAAAAGAAAATAAGAAAGAGCGAGAGAAAAATCAAGAGAGAATTCAAAAAAAAAAAAAAACAAAAACAAAAAAAGAGAGGAACAATAATAAAAGGTGTTGCAATATGCATATTTGAGAAGAGGGGTGGTGTGTAAGCGATAAACGTAATTCTTTTATGCTGAAAATTTTTGAAATTCAGGATCTTAAATTTCCATGATTTTCACAATAAGAGGGATAAAGATATATATTTATCAATAACGTTACCCTTAAAGATAATTATTTCAGAAATAGAAGAAACGTAGAATTCTGATTTTTTTTCCTTAACCCACTTTTCTCTTAACTTATTTTATCTGATGGAGGATAAAGTACAAGCGTTCATTCTCTCGTGCGTGGAGAGGGGACGAGACTCTATTTATACATGCTATTAACAGGTGCCTTCCATAAAAAAAACATTCCATTTTGTAAGAGTCACACTTCTTCATAGCCAACACAGTTATTATAGCATTTAAATAATTATTAAATAATTAATTTAATAACATCATGTAGGTCATAATTATTCTTACACGGTGATGACTGATGAGCTCTGAATTGATGGGTCCTTCCCACGCTTTGATGGGACGAGCACCTCATTTTTGACTTGGGGAAATCTGTGGACACTTTGCATTTGGACATGAAGATATCGTAAAAGCCGGAGGATTCACTCGGCAGACACCTTTGATCATCTCCTCCGTTTCAATCTCTCTACCTCTCGTTGTTGAACTTCTTGGAGAGGAAAAGTCAGATTTCAGTAGCTAGTTTGGTTGCAACGTCCACGTGACTAATGTTACCTACCTGCATACACACATTTATATGCGTTTTGTTTAATCGGTTTGTCTCTCATTAAATACCTCTCCTTTTTGGAAGTGTTGTTATATATATTATCAAGGAGGATCGCTCTCGGCACATCTCAATCATTAGATGCACGAGACAGTTATGCACTAAATATCTTATTTTGAGTATGCTCGCTAACTCAATTTTCCTGAGAGAAGAAGCAATTTAATCTATAAAAATTACCTTATAAATCAATAGTTCATCATTAATTGACACTCCGAAAATCAGGTAAAGATTTTTTCTTTCTTGTGCTTAAATTTTTCTCAATTAAAAATATTTGCACAGGTGATTTATTTGTTGTTTTTTTATTTACATCCTTATGAGGTCTCCCTAAAAAGCAAGTGAATTTGCCTTTTAACTTAACTAAAACACAATCAATTCCTCATCTAGTTGTTGTAATACCTTTCACATTATTTACCTATTACGCATTTAACTATGCATTACATGGCTTGTTTATTTGCAATAATTATTGTTGCGCTTACAATCTTAATCGTAACCCAAACTAAAATAACTATTAAATAGAGCGTCATATAATAGTATAGCGAATCCATTACGATGTAAATATAACAGAGTGCTCCTTATATTTCCTCTTCTCTCTTTCCTTTCTATTTAATTAAAAAATAAATCTATAACGTTACAAAAGGATTAAGATCATAATTGTGAGGATATAACTGTCTTCTGTAAATAAAATATAGTAGAATTATCGATATTACATACTCAGTAAACTTGATACTTCGATAGTTTATATAACCACATTAATCATGACGAAAAAACAACAGTTTTTGGTACACAATGAATGAAAATTGTGGTAACAGAGCTTACAAATTAAATTTTGTAACAAAGATTATAAATTGAAAAGATGCTCAATTTTGGTGTTGGTTCAAGTGGCTGATTGTGCACATCATTGGAGCGAGCCAATTAGGATGACATGTGGTGATTTAGAGGCGAGAATGGGCATAATTTGCAACGGGTGTTATCTTTATCGTAACAGTGGGAAGTTAAGCTTTTTTTGACTTTTGAAAGATTGTGTTTTTTTTTTGTCCCAAATGCAAAAGAGCGGCCTTTTCTTTAGGACTTTTTGAAAGGTTGCGCTCGTAAACGTACGTGGATGCACATGAGGAATGGGGATATGGGATGTTAGAAACATTTACTACACTCCTTTTTACTTGATTGTACTTGTCAAGAGTTAAGGCATGTTAATCACGATGATAGCTGCATTTGTAGAAATACTAATTTAGATGCTTCATTTGTGGTTTTGTCACACTTATACGCTATGGAATAATAGTGCATTGCGATGACGTGTGCGATTATTTTAACCCGATCTTTTCAATATATATTAACGTCTTAATTCATTTTTAAACCCTATCATTCTGAGCAGGTTAAGCTTTCTATAGAAGCTGCAAAATAAGTTGAGCGTGATGCCTCCCAAAGGTTATTTATGGTGCTTTAAATTTTTTTAAGATAGGCTACGTAGCTGTTGATAGGTTATCTTCGTTTATATTTCAGGGTATTTGAAACTTGCCATGTCATTGTACTCCCATGTCATTAAGAATGCGACATGGGTCAAGGGGGGCTCACTTTTTTATTTTCTCACTCTCTCCCCTTTGAAACCTCTTAGCGTTGTCTCTCTCAAGCTGCTCTTCGGGAATTCTGGACTCCAGGCCAAATCCAACCACACTCAATGCTTCTTCTTTAGCAGTGGCACAATCTCTCTCTCCCAATTTAGTATTGAAAAAGTCAATGTGACTCATGTACCGGAGGGAAACGAAGAGAAAGAAAGGAAACAGAAAAAGAAAAAGTCTAGTAAAAAAAAGTGGGATGCTGTATTTTCAGGATAGAATTTCATATTCGAATAACCCTCGTAATAGTAAGAAAGTTAGTTTTTTAGCTATGGGCCTAGCAAAACAAATTGGAATAAGATCCTATAGGATCTCCCCCCTTCAAAATCGGACATGAAAGTTTCCTTTCATCCTGCTCAAGTAGTTATCTTCCTATAAAAGATATGAAGGTTAAAAACTGCAAAATCACGAGCCAACCGCAAAATCGTGGCAATAACCTCCTCAGTGATTCGCGAGTGGATAAACACTAGCGAGCTTTTCCGTTCCTATTGTAAATCTGTTATCAAGTGCTTTTCCATTCGAATTCTTTTCTTAAAGATTCTCTTATAGTATGTCGATAGGAGGTAAGGAAACTAAGGAAGAAGAAAATTAGAGAAAACCATCAGTAATGGGGGCAAGGAAAGAAATATGGACGACACATTCAGCGAGAATTATTGAGGAAGGCTACCATTATTAGGTAGAGCTCACTCCCATTTATGCATGCAATCCATTTGCCCAATCCATCCGGTCGACAGCACGATGAGGAATCGGAGGTTCGTGCAATTCCCAACGAGAGATGACAAGGAGGACGAGCCTCATCCCAGGAGTCGAGTCTCACCCCTCGAAGAATCCCACGGAGAGCGAGGCCGAGTCTAGGAGCAAGCACCAGACAGTGGTGAAGCTCGTGGACGAGGACAGAGATGGAGGTGAAACTAAGGTTGATCAGGAGGGTAGGCGAGAGGAGAAGAAGAAGGAAGAGGAAGAGGAAGAGGAAGAGGAGAAGGAGGAGGAGGAGAAGGAGGAGAAGGAGGAAGTTGGCGAGGATGTGAAGCCGATTGGCGAGTTGGTTAGGTTTTCCGGCAAGGGGAGGTAGTGGAGGAGCCATTACAAGGCATTTGAATACGATGGAAATCAATACGAGCTGGTGAGTATTTACTCTTTTATCAGTTTTCCCTCGGCGATCTACATTTGATGGGATCGTTAATTTTCTCTCTTATTTTCGTTTCAGGTTGGGTGAGATCTACATTAAAAAAGGCTGTTGTTTAGTTGATTTTATTTCTTATCTACATTCAACATGATTTATTTCGAAACATCTTTCCAGGAGTTGGATCATACAGTGTTATGTGGTGATTTTGAAATTTTCTAATGAAACTTTGCTAGAATGATGGAATATTTTTTTTTTCTTTTTAGTAATACGAGAGTAACGATATCTATTTTGGTCCTGATGAAAATCTGTTATCCACCTTGATGAAACCATTCATGCTGGTTATTCTAACGGAGAAGTACTTCTTTAAATTAATTTTGGAAGAAACACGTGTCACCCAAATTTCGTAGAGTAAATAATCTCTTAAGGTGCTTGATATTTAGGAGGTTTCGTGATCGTCGTCTATGCTTTTGCTTTTCTTTCCCTAGATTCTCCCCTCTTGACTCTATCTCTCTCTCTCTCTCTCTCCCTCCCTCCCACTTCTCCGATCAGATCTCCGGCAGCTCTCGCCCCGAAAACTCCGATTCGCTCAGCTCGCTCATCCATGACGCTCGGCTCGGGAGGATCGGGAGTCGTCGGTGAGTTCTCAAAGCCCTTCCCGACCTGGATTTCCAGATCCTCCCTCCCCGGGGCAAATTCTCTCCCCCAATCGGGACCGATTCCCAGATCCCCCACCTCCCCGTTCCCCACTTCCAGATCAACGGGTACTCGCCGTCGAAAGGGATCGAGGTTATGCGGTATGTGTCCTTGTTCATTGCTCTGGCGAGCGAGAGATCTGACGAGAGGGGGCTTTTCTTTCTTCTTTCTCCCTTTTGCTCCGGACTCGCCTGTCGCCGGCGTGTCCGGCGCGTTGACCGCGTGTCCGAGCGTGTCCTCCGCGTGTCGGACGTGTGTCCGACACCGGCACGGTGGCCTCCGGAACGTGTCGGTGCAACATAGATTGTGGCTCTAGAAGTTCCTTAATTTTGGTGGGAGGTGATCCTGGTGTTGGCAAGAGTACACTGTTGCTGCAGGTAATGTACTTAAAGGATACATTAAATATTCATAAAATATGTTTAGTCCTCTATATATCTATTTTCCTGTCTAACCACTGTGCTTCCATCTCGTATATTAGTATTTTTCCATTAGAAGATGGCTGCAATGATTGCTGCAGGGTGCGATCTTGGCAGAACTGCTCCAGTGGTATGTCTCTGGGGAAGAGGTAAATGGAGTTCTCTTGTTAGCCTGATACTGTCTTTGCTGTCATGCAGTTTCATTTCTGTTACCGGATCAAATTTGTTATTGCTTCTCAGACGGGGTTTTTGTTTGTAAATATAGGCTCTTCCATAAAGTCTGTCTCAGGCTTTCTCTGGCTTGTACCATATCATTTAGCCATGCGACAATTTTACTCGAGGAGTCTTGATAGAAAGCTACATCACATAATGAAGATATAGATTTTCTCTGATAGGCATCTGCTGTATGTGTTGCTTATCTTTTTTCTGGCCAACCTGTATATGTCCTCAACATATCACACTTACAGTCTACCATTTCCCCTTCTGAGGACTCTCTTTGATTTTGTGGTAGAGTGTGGAGCAAATTGGAAGCAGAGCTGACCGTCTAAGTGTTGGAACTGAAGTACTGTATTTGTACTCAAGCACTGATATTGAGGTGAGTGCAAAGTCAGGAAGTTTGCATTGAGCAGTTATTTATATCTCTCAAATTGCTTTTACAATTTTGTCCTGATTTTTCGTGTATAAATCGGATTGGATCCTTGAGCTGGGAACCTTTTTATGGCTTGTCTACATAAAAAAATTTCTGTCTTTTTGGATATACAAATTCCAGAACTGCCGCAAATTCAAAAGTGCAGATTATGCATTTGCTCTGTGTGAAACCTGGCATGCGTTTTATTCTGCAGACATACTAGAAAACGTTAAAGTTCTTTCACCCCAAGCTTTGATGGTCGATGCAATTCAGACAGTTTATTTAAAAGGAGTGGCTGGAAATGCTAGAGGTTCATAGGTAACATCTTTGCAATCTCCTCACTGGCAAGAGGCAAAAATGATCTGAATTCAGGAGATTAGTGATTGGGTTTAGGGAACTCTAATTTGTGAAGTGATCTCGTGTTGCCAAAAGTTCTTTTGCCTTATGTTTTTTCACTTCTCTTGTGAGATTGATCAGTATTACTAGCATGTGGTCGTTGTCACATATTCAAGTGAGCTTTTCTGATAATTCTATTGGTTAACCAAGCAGCTTTACCTGATATTTAAGAGTACTGATATTGATTGCTTCATCTTGACTATCTCTGTAAATGAACCGAGGACAAATGTGTGATTGATCTTGACATTGATTTGTGGCTGGTGAAAGAATGTACATCAGCATTGTTTCGTTTTGCAAAGAAGACAAACATTCCCGTATTATTGGTATTCGAAATTTAGTAGTGTCATCGTTTGTTTTGTACGTGGTAAATAGCCTGCATATTTGGACCATTCCTATATGATGTTATGCATCTATGTCAGCCCATACAGCTTTACTGTCTTGGTGATATTTAAGTTGCTGTAACAACCAATCTTTCAAGAAGATTTTGCTTATGTGAATCCCCACTCTTGTTGATTGTATGTTTCAGATTGGACATGTGAAAAAATCTAGAGAAATAGTTAGTCCTAGAGTTTTGGAGCACACTGTGGATGTCGTTTTGTATTTGGAAGCTAGTACCTTTATCAACGTTTCTTTTGTTGTATTGCTAGTGGATTTGCTGAAGCTGTGGCGTAACTGTAGCATCTCATTTTAGGTCTTCTAGAGTCACTTACGCTCCATTCGTTTCGCGGAAAATAATTTCCGAGAAAACGTTTTCTGACGTTCCTTTCACAGAAAATGAACTAACCATAAAAAACATTTTCCCTCAATGGACAAAATACCTCCAAAAGTGTGGAAAATGTTTTCCTCTTTGAAAGAGGAAAACATTTTCCCCTTCCATCTTTCACCATTCATTTTAATTATTTTAATTTTCTTTTTTTAAAAATTCTAATTTTTAATTATTTTTTCTTTCTATTTTATCTTTTCTTTATCTTTTTTTTTTCTATCTTCTTCTCCGGCTGGTCGTCGGCCACAGTGAAGGCCAATGACTGACCACAGGTGCCACTTGAGCGTTGCCTGAGGACGGCGAGGTTCGGGCCTGCCAGATCAGTCTCTCGAGCGTCGCTAGAGGTCGACAAGCTCGCGAGGCGGCGGCGAGCTCGCTTGCCAGAGACTACATTGAACATTTTCGTATAGTTCAAGGACTAAAGTAAACATGTATCAAAAGTACAGAGACTATATTGAAAATATTAAAAGTTCAGGGTTTACATTGAACATTAAGTTAAATTTCAGGGACTATATTTAATAAATTAAAAGTTCAGAGATCAAATTACGTATTAGGTCAAAGTTCAGAGACTCTTTTGGTCATTATCCTAATAAAAAACTACTCTGATGGATGTGCAGTGCACTTGATAAGGCAAAACTAGAGATGAATTTGTTGGGGAAAGAGTAGACTTGGCTCCAATAGAGGAAAAGTCGAGAGAAGCTTGTTTAAACTAATTCGGTCATTTCGACCAGAAAAAAAAACTAGTTTGGTTATCAAGTTTTTTGGGAAAGGTGAGGACATGGAGTGTTCAAGATTGAGGTGTGAATTTCCTAAAAGGCTACACACTCTTGTTTTATTCATCGTCTTGAGAGTGTTTATTTTCTGTTCTCCTCGTTGTTTTGTCATCAATTGATTTGTTTTCTAGGTTTATACCCGTGTTCCTCAAGTTATTGTATTAGCTTGATGACACGTTCTAGAGGAACGAGTACAGTAGCATTAAATCGGCGCGATTGTCTCTAACAGTGTGTACGTCTTATCTAAGAACCTCATGCACGTCCTCATCGTATACGTTAGAGACTCCTTTGATATTTCAGACAACCGAGACCCGAGACGTGGGTTCGACCGTGCTCCATCTGAGAATGATCTCCAGTTGGGGAGATAAACATCAGAGAGGTAAATGAGGCCAATAGAGAATTGGAAGGCGAAAGGGAAAAAAAGGTACAAGACTTATTCGAGTTATTTCCTGTTATGAGTTACATGAGTCAAGGGATCGGGTCAAAATCTAAAGGGTGTGCCATTTGCTTGGGGGTTCATTGAAGGTGAGTTTTATTGGGTCCTTTCTTTGTGTAAGCATATGTTTCACTCTTTTTGCATTGATCATTGATTAATGATTCGTTGTTGTTCCCCTATGTGTCGAAACTTTATTTGACATGATTTTCTAATCATGAGTAAATCAAAATTCTAGGTGGAAAACTGTCAGTAATCATTTGCCATAAGTCTTTCTAGAAAATGTGTATAGAAGATAAATAGCACATGCACAACAAGGGGATGAGATACTGGTGGCGTAGTGTACCTTCCATACATTTATTCTAAAATGACTTATGACAAAACATTAATAAGAGTTTTCCACCTAAAATTTTGATTAACTTATGGTTAAGTAATCATGTGAAATATAATTTCGGCACACAGGGCTGCAAAAACGAATCATCAACTAACGATCAATGTAAAAAGAGTGAAACATATGCTTATACAAAAGGAGGATCCAACAAAGTTCACATTCAATGAAATCCCCAAGCAAATCGCACAGTCCTTTGATTCTAATGTGACCTCTTGACTCTTGTACTCACAAAAGAAATAACTCGAATGTGCACTGTACCTTTTTTCCTTTCTTCTTCGAGTTCATGTATTGTACCTTTTTTCCTTTCTCCTTCCAGTTCTCTTATGAGGCTTTTTGTCCTCTCCGATGTTTCTTTCCCCGACTGAAGATTATCCTGGGACAGAGCATGGTCCAACATATGTCTCTAGTCCTAGTTGCCTAGAACGTCAGGGAAGGAGTGCTCAACGTCTATGGTGAGGACAAACATGAGGTACATAGATAACATGAACATCTACCTCAATTAATTATTAATGGATTCATTGGAATAAAAAAATTCATGAGAAAATCAATTTACAATGAACTTCTCGCGTTGGAACAAATTTTACAATGTCTATTGTGGCTACATGACTAATAGAACTTTCTAATCAAAATCCATAGTTGGCACTAATTTTTCAACAGGAGGAAAAAAAAAGGACTTATGTTCTCTATCTTTTCTTTACAAGAAATATTTCGATGTCACGCAAGAGGAAAGACTAACTTAAATGACAAAAAACAAACCGGCCACCATTTGTGTAATTTTTGTACCTTCAACTCCAATTATCAGAATTGGGAGTGGAAGATTTGATACCCTTACCAAAGCATCCATGGTTTCTTGTTGATCAATGAGAATTTCATCCTAAACAAGAAGGAAAAACTACTATCAACTACACAAAAGAACATACAAAAGTTAAGAAAGACTGAATGTTTGTTTCCACTTTACGTTATTATGAGTCGAACCTAGTATATGCTATGGTTATATGAAAGTGATTGGCTAGCAAATTTGAGCAGCTCTATTGATCACTGGACCATAGGTCTCGCTAGGACAACATTGTGCAAGGTACCAACATAATAGCTATAATGCCTTTAACTCCTTCAACCTATCAACAAAGAGTTTTAATTGTGAATGATAGAATTAAATATGATGTCCCATAGGTCCTATTACCGCCCCTGCTCTAAAAGCAAGTATATTAATAGGGTTTTACAAACTCAGTTTACCTTCCTCGTAAGCATTTGGAATTCTATTCAAGTTAAAATAGTGATACAGTACAACATATGTCCTTCCTCCACATCCTCACATAGAAAATCGTGTATTCGAATTATAAAATGGTGTCACTTCTCCAACATCCATTACAACCTAAAATGTTGGCAACATGAATTTCTAAATGTATAGTCTTATAATATCAATTGATTATAAGGATAGAAAAAGCATGTCAATTGATAAACGACCATGCTTATGAGGCAAATTGAACCTACCTACTAGTAGAAGTTATATTTTTCTGAATGATGAATGTAATGCAAGGAATTTGGATTTCTAGGATTTTATATGAAACTGAAAGGTCCATAATTCATGTGGTTATGATGCTTTGGACTTTTCAGCTTCAAAGGAAGTCCTAGAAGTCCAGATTCTTTGCATTACAAGATCCTTCAAGAAGATACAAGTTCTACTAGTACGCATGTTAACTTGCCTCTTAAACATGATTGGTTGTCAATTGACATGCTTTTTCAATCTTTATACTCAATTGATGTCATAATGTCTATCCATTAAGTAATTCATTGTCAATATTTTAGGATATAATGAAAGTTGGAGAAGTGATATAGTTCTATGATTCGGATAGACGATTTTCAGCGTGGGGATATGGCGAAAGAACATATGGCGGTACTGTATTACACTGTTTTTACTTGAATATAAGTCCAGATGGCTATGAGATAGGTGAACTAAGTTTGTATAACCCCATTGGTATATTCGCTTTTGGAGTAGAAAAATAATGGAAGAGCATTTGGGACATCATATCCAAATTTATAATTCACAATTGGAACTCTTTGTTGATAGATTGAAGGAATCGAAGGCATTATAGCTTTTTATGTTGGTGCTTTGCACACTGTTGTCTTGGTATGACCACTTTATTTGGTCCATTGATCAATAGGACAGCTCAAATTGCAGGTCAAAACACTTTCATAACACCATACATTCTGCTCATAATAACGGTAAAGTGAAAACATTCAATCTTTCTTGGTTTTCATATATAATTTTTGTTTAGATAATATAAATCTTATTGTTTAGGATTGAGTTTTCACCGATCAACAAGAAACTTTGACAAATTAGTGAGGGCATCATATTTTTGACTTTCAATTATGATAGTTGGAGTTAAAGATTAAGATTTTACATAAATAGAGGTAGGTTTATTTTCTGTCATTTAAGTTGAACTTCTTATTGCATGACATCAAAATATTTCTTGTAGAAATGATGTAGAGAGATTAGCAATCTGATTTTTTTTCTCTTGTCCGAAACTTGGTGCTAACCATGGAATTAGATTAGAAAGCTCTATTGGTTGTGTAGCCATGAGAGATTGTACGATTTATTCCAATGTGAGAAGTTCATCATAAGTTGATTTTCTCATTTTTTTTTTTGGTAAGTATTTTCTCATATTTTTTTGTTCCAATGAATGCATTAATTTTAATTAATTGGGATAGATGTTCATGTTAGGCATATTGTTGTAAATCAAGGCGAGAGAGATTGAAAACCTGGCATTCATGGTAATGTTGTTAAGGTATATAGTTGGAGGATGTTAGTGTTGGGACTTAGTCTTGAATTTGTAGTTTCCATAGGCTTATTCATTTGTTTACCTATCCTACCTTTATCATATATTAGCATATAATTTTAAAAGTCAATTAATATACAATATTTATTTTAACTGATTAAATTGGGATCAAATAGGGCAATATTAAAACTTCTAGTTGGCTGATTCTTTGATTTTCTTCTTTTTTTCTTTTTATTTTTGGTGATTATAAGAAAGATTTTACAATCAGGTGTAACTTTATAAGAATAGTCTTGGAGATCCTGATAATTTTTTCATTTGTCTTCTTTGAACAATAACTTACACAAAATTAAGCTGTTCTTGGGAGGTTGGAATATATCAGTGGTTCAAAGCTCTTTTAAATGAGCTTTCTGGACAATTCCTAAACTACATGCAGGGTGGAGATATAAAACTACGCATACGCTTCTTTGAGTAGTTCTCGGCGAAGTGTTATTTGTGCCAAGTTGCTTGCACGTAACAAAGATAAACAAAGAAAGGATTACGTTCATGCTTCATTTGTGTAAAGCTGCTAATGAAGGGTTAAAATTATGCAAAGAGCTCCCTTTGTTCCTACAAATACAACTTCATTAGGAGGCTAATGCTAGGACGGTTGAAGTGGTCTGATTTGCCTAAATGTTGTTTTTCTAATGGATAATCATACAGTCAGTCCCTGAATTTTGGCCTAATGTACAATGTGGTCCATGAACTTTTAATTTTCAAGAGCAAAAAAACTGTGAGAAAATCATTTTCGCAGAAAATGACAGATTTTCTCTGGGATAAGCCGCGTGTCTCTTCTAAGAAGGTTCACCAACAGCTTCTTGAATTTCCATTCTCCAACGTCCAAACTATTCGTCGGACCACTTAGGATCTCCACCTGTTTAACAAGCGATGAAAGGCCACTAAGAAAAGTAGGATCTCTTTAGAATCTGTATAAAGAATGGTTAGCCCATAATAAACTACAATAAGACAAAGCTCGTCTTCTTCAGCTTCACAGGGGCAACCTGCTTCACATGGCGTCACCTTTACAGAAGTCTTCACCGCCTTTGCCTTTGCTGGAGAGAGATCTAGATGGCCCTCAAAATCTTCCATTACGAAATCTCAATGTAATCCGATCTCCTTTTTTACTTAAAATACATGGTAAAATAAAATCAACTGTAGTTCCCCTTTTTTTTAAAAAAGCTTCTGATCCTGCGCATAACGGACAGATGGCATCCTCTTCAATCCCGTTTGGCCCCCTTCACCCCTATATAAAACTGGATCGGAAATCAATTCCACCTCCGGAGGAAAAGCCAAAAGAGTGTGACGAAGAAGACGAAGAATCTCTCTCCTTTCTCACTAGGTCTCTCTCCTCTTTCTCTCTCTTCTCTCACTCTTCTACACGATGAAAGAGATCGGGGATGGATGCGAGTCACTTCGAGTTTCGAGCAGCTTCGCTGTCCCCGCGAAAATGATTTCCTCACAGTTTCTTTGCTCTTAAAAATTAAAAGTTCATGGATCACATTGCACATTAGGCCAAAGTTCAGAAATTGTTTGTGTTATTATCTCTTATAAGCACTACTTAGGAAAATCAGACCATTTCTGCCCTCCTAGTTTTAGCTTTCTAAAGAAGTATTTATAGGAACAAAAAGAGCTCTTTACATAATTTTAACCCTTCATTAGCAACTTTATACAAATGAAGTATAAACGTAATCCTTTCTTTGTTTATCTTTGTTGTGTTCAAGTAACTTTGGCACAAATGACACTTTGCCGAGAACTGCTCAGAGAGGCATATGTGTGGTTTTATATCTTTAGCTTGCATGTAGTTTAGAAATTGTCCAGAAAGCTCCTTTAAAAGAGGTTGAAGTACTAATATTCTCCAATCTCCTAGGAACAACTTAATTTTATGTAAGTTATTGTCGAGAGAAGACAAATGGAAAAATTATCAGGATTTTCGAAACTATTCTGATAAACTTACACATGATTGTAAAACTTTTCCTATAATCATCAAAAATAAAAAAGAAGAGAAAAAGAGAAACAATGAATAAGCTAACTAGAACTTTCAGATATGATATTGTCCTCTCTGATCTCAATTTAATCAGTTGAAATAAATGTTGTATATTAGTTGGCTTTTAAGATTATATGCCAATTTATGATAAAGTTAGGATAGGTAAACAAATGAATAAGTCTATGGAAACCGATGAAACTACAAATTTTCAAAAAAAAAAAAGTTGGCCTTTTAAAATTCATCCCACTCAATTCAAGCCTACCAATAGCCCATTCACGTATGTTTTTAGGTTTGCAAAATTGGAATTCACTTAAGCTTACAAGAACACAAAAGCTCGGTCCAAATCTTTATTTGTAGCCTTTTCCTTCTCTCTGTCAAAAGGAGCATGTGAGAGGACAATGAAGGAAAAGCCGTGATCGATGGAAGGAGAACTCACGATCTATGAGTAAAAGAATAAGGAACATGATCGTGTCTCACTATAGGTGAGGTGAGCGAATCCAAGGGAGCTTCCAAAAGAAGTTGAGTTAGAGAAGACTAATAGAATTAGTTTTTGAGATTCTCGGATAGAGAATAAAAAGGCGGGAAGAGAGATACCGAGGGCAAGTTAGTTGAAGGAGAGAAAAATTGGGAAGGAGTTTTTTAGAGGAGTGTTCTGGTTCCCTTGATAAGGGATTTGCCTGATGAATCTCCTCTTTGCTATTCATTGAGCCGTTTGTCAATGCCAGAGATAGTTGAAGCTTTCTAATCATTAGTGGTGATGTGGGGAGGTATCGCCACCATGGACGAAATCTGAAGCTAGAAGATTGCTTATATCATATGATCACACCATTCGTCAATAACGTCGTCAATTGTAGATTTGTGAATTTGAACCAGCTATGCACTTTCTCATCCACCAGAGATTTTTCCCGCACCAACAGAGCCCGCGGTTAGAGGCCACTTCAGTTAGTCTATCTCTCACGATTTAATTTGCATGTGTTTCATGCACTAGAATCAATTGAGTTTCAGTTTGTGATTTTTGAGCTTGAAGATTTCTTGCCGAAGTTGGTATGGCAACGTAGAAACCGTCGGCCAACTAGTGGGCGGTGGTTATTTGCCGGCAATGATTTAGTGTCGTTCATAATAGCTGATTAACGAGTAGTTTGGCAGTGATCAAAGTTCTGACGTGAGGTTCACGATGAAGAAGTGTTCTCGGTGAAGCTTCAATGAAGAAGAAAATAGTCATTGGGTAAGAAGACCATAAAAACAAAAGAAAAAGAAATAAAAAATTAAATATAAAAAAAGAAATAAAAAGAGTCAAATATTATAGAGATCAGGTCACATTTTGATTTGAGTGGAGCAGAGGTACAATGGGCCCTAGGTCAAGTCAGGTAATGAGCTCATTGTTAGTGTGACTGGGCTGAATTTGAATTAGGCATAAGTGCATAAAAACTGAAATATAAGAATTTTGGCTTTTAATATCAAGCCCATCAGATTCTAGTCATACTCGGACTATGCCTTGGGCCAGTTTGATTTTCGAACCCAACCCAAACCTGTGGTTCGGGTCAAATTGGCAAATTGGATTGGGTCAAAGTCCATTTTCCCATAATAAAATAATAATAAAAAAATTTCGAAAATTAAAAAATTTAGAAAATTTGGGAAAAAAAATAAAGTGTGGAAATTGCTAAAAAATGTAGTATTTTCTCAGTTTAATGCTTTTAATAAACATTCTATGTTTGAATAAAATTTGTACCCAAAATTGAATAAGTCTTTACCTTAGGGAGTTTTGATTTTTTTTTTTTTTTTTAGAAACAATGATAGGTTACTGCTTGTGCATTTTCATTGTGTTTTCATTTCATTGTGCACTTTAAATACATTTTTTGATGTTTTTCTCTTTAGAATGGTTAGGACTAGATTTCAAGATTCTCGATTAGTAAAAAAGACTACCTTGGCATGTTGGTTAACAAATAGTTGAGTTTAAGTACCTAAAGGACATTAGTTGGAAAATTAATGTAATCAAGTTTCCGATCCCTAAGAAACTCTGGTTGTGTATACATCGAGACAATACTCCCACATCTTGATTTTAAGGTTTCTAGCCAACCCTTAATCGTGATTAGTGGCGACTCCAAATAGAATTTGATGGACTTGAGATATTAAAAAACCAAATTCTCATATTTTAGTTTTTATGCATTTACGCCAAATTCCAATTTAGCCAGTCAAACTAACAATGAGCTCATTTACCTGACTTGACCTACGGCCCATTATACCTCTGCTTCACTCAAATCAAAATGTGATCGGATTTCTATTATATTTGACTCCTTTTATTTCTTTTTTTATTTCTAATTTTTTTCTTTTTTTTTCGGTCTTCTTCCCTTATGGCTATTTTCTTCTTCATTGAAGCTTCATCGAGAACACTTCTTCATCGTGAACCTCATGTCGGAGCTCTGATCATTGTCAAACTACTCCTCGTTAATCAGTTATTCCAAATGACACTAAATCATTGCCGGCGAATAACCACCGGTCACTTGTTGGTCGACGGTTTCTCTGTCGTCGGACTAATTCCAACAAGAAATCTCCGAGCCCAAAAATCACATAAACTAAAACTCAATTGATTCTAGCGCATATATATATATATATTAAGTTGTGAGAGATAGATTGACTGAAATGACCTCTAATCGCGGGCTTCGTAGGTGCGAGAAAAATTTTCGGTGGATGAGGAAGTGCACGGTTGGTTCAAATTCACGAATCTACAATTGACGACGTTGTAGACGAACGGCGTGATCACATGATATAAGCGATCTTCTAGCTTCAGATTTCGTCTATGGTGACGATACCTCCCCACATCACCACCGGTGATTAGAAAGTTTCAACTATCTTTGGTATTGGCGAACGGCTTAGTGAATAGCAAGGAGGAGATTAGTTGGGCAATCTCTCGTCAAGGGAACCAGAACACTCTCCTCTCAAAAACTCATTCCCAATTTTTCTCTCCTTTGACTAACTTCCCCCTAGTATCTCTCTCTTCCCGCCTTTTTATTCTCTATTCGGGAATTTCAAAAACTAATTCTGTTAGCCTTCTCTAACTCAGCTTCTTCTAGAAGCTGCCTTGGATTTGCTCACCTCACCTACAGTGAGACGCGGTCATGTTCCTTGTTCTTTTGCTCACAAACTGTGAGTTCTCCTTCCATCGGTCACATCTTTTTCTTCATTGTCTTCTCACGTGCTCTTCTTGATAAATAGAAGAAAAAAGGCCAAAAGTAAAGATTTAGACCGGGCTTTTGTGTTCTTTTGAGTTTAAGTGAATTCCAATTTTGCAAGCCTAAAAGCATACATGAATGAGCTATTGATAGGCTTGAATTGAGTGGGATGGATTAAAAAAGGCCAACTTGTTTTCTTTTTTGAAAATTTGTAGTTTTCTCGATTTTCATAGGCTTATTCATTTATCTACCCATTCTAACTTTATCATATATTGACATATAACGTTAAAAGCCAATTAATATACAACATTTATTTCAACTGATTAAATTGAGATCAAAGAGGGCAATGTCAAATCTGAAAGTTTTGGTTGGCTGATTCTTTATTCCTCTTTTTCTTTTCCTTTTTATTTTTGGTGATTATAGGAAAGGTTTTACAATCAGGTGTGAGTTTATCAGAATAGTCTCAGAGATCATGATAATTTTCCGTTTGTTTTCACTCGACAATAATTTACACAAAATTAAGTTTTTCTTGGGAGGTTAGAGTATATCAGTGGTTCAAGCTTTTTCAAAGGAGCTTCTTGGACAATTCCTGAACTACATGCAGGTTAAAGACATAAAACCATGCATACGCCTCTTTGAGCAGTTCTCGGCGAAGTGTCATTTGTGTCGAAGTTGCTTGAACACAACAAAGATAAACAAAGAAAGGATTGCGTTCATGCTTCATTTGTGTAGAGCTACTGATGAAGGGTTAAAATTATATAAAGAGCTCTCTTTGTTCCTATAAATACAACTTCTTTAGAAAGCTAAAACTAGGAGGGCAAAAGTAGTCTGATTTTCCTAAATATTGCTCCTGTAAGGGATAATGACACAAACAGTTCCTGAATTTTAACCTAATGTGCAATGCGGTCCATGAACTTTTAATTTGTTCAATATAATCCATAAACTTTAGTCTAATATTCAATATGGTCATTAAAATTTTAATTTGTTCAATGTAGTTTCTGGACTTTTGGTACATGCTAGATGTGCACTTACACCAGAAAAGGCAAAACTAGAGATGAATTTATTGGGGAAAGAATAGACTTGGCTCCAATAGAGGAAAAGTCAAGAGAAGCTTGTTTAACTTGGTTTTGTCATTTTGACCCAAAAAAAAAAAAACAATTTGGTCAATAAGCTTATTAGGAAGGTAAAAAAAAAAGGTGAAGATATGGAGTGCTCAAGAGTGAGTGAGGTGTGAATTTCGTAGGAGGCTTCACATTCGAGTTTTATTCAGAGTCTTTCGTCTTCCAGTTCTCTATTTGCCTCTTTTAGCTCTCCAATGTTTATCTCCCCAATTGGAGATTGTCCTCATATGGAGCATGGTTGAGCCCACTTCTCTGGTTTCAGTTGTTCGAAACATCAGGGAAGGTGTCCTTGACGTATATGATGAGGACAAGCATGAGGTACATCGATAAGACCAATATGCTGTTGGAATCAATAATGCCGATCTAATGCTTCCGCACTCGTTCCTTGGAACGTGTCGTCAAGCCAACACAATAGCTTTTGGAACACGGCTATAAACCTAACTACACCTGCTTAGTCGTTGATTGTAGAAAAGATATCAATCAATGACAGAACAATGGAGAGAATAGAGAGTAAATAGACCTTTGAGACTGTGAATAAAACTCGAGTGTGCTGCCTCTTAAGGAATTTACACCTTGGCTTGACCTTTTTGAGTTTCCGTTCGGGGGGAAAGGGAAGAAGAGTTTAGAGGTATTGCCTAAAGGCGGGCCAATGGCCCTCGATTAGGCGCGGGCTCTCCCAAACCCATATCTCGCATTACATTGGATTTCGTTTCGAGTTTTATTTAGCCTATGGGATTCTAGGAGTTAACACTAACTTTTTGGGATCGGCGAGAAACCAAATGAGATATGAGAGTTTTGTCTCATTTTCTAGCGCTACTAAGTTACTAAGTCGAGGGGTCTAATTAGCACCATTTTGGTATCCTAACTTAATTGATTTGTTACCTAAATGATTCAGGCAATATTTGACCATATTGTTAAGCTATGCCACCAAATAATGTCAATGCATGAGCGTGCAATTAAGGAAAGCAAATAATCACAATCAACACAATAAAAATAAAGGGTAGGAAAGTAGATCCAATAAAACACCAATTATGGAATATACATGAACTTGTTATTAAGCCTTGGGACAGCAATCCCCATGAGCTAGATTCAAATTGAGTCCAACCTCTTGCCTAAAAGATCAATCCAGTGAGGCATAACTATATCAAAGGTACTCACTAAAATCTTGAAACTAGATGTATGCTAGCTAATTAAAACTAAGCTACATTTGTCACTAAAATAGAACGACGTAATCAAAGCCTGCTTCTAAGCTGTCTTTTGAATTTTATAATATTCAATTTTTTTTATTTATGTTTTTTTGATTCGTAATTAATTAATTTGGGCCTGTGGGCCTGATCTGAATGCTAGTCACACCTGGACGTTGGTCCATTAAATGAAATTAAGACCGAACTCTATTGAAATCTTCCTAATTCCACACTAATCATATGTTGAAGTCCCGTTTCCTATTTTAGTCAAAATAGGCCCATTTTTCTATTTACTTTTTTTTTTTTTGGTTTCTGCTCGTTTCTTTTAATTTTTTTCCCTCATTTATTATTATTATTTTGGTATTTTCCCATGCCTTGGACGCCTCCAGTTTCTCTGGATGTTCATCATTCCCAGATTTACCTCTCATCAAAGCCTAATAAAACTTTTAACGAATATACACCTAAACCGATACACAAACCAGGATTGACTTGGCCTTCAACATTGCTCATTCTAAATTATCGCCGAGTACCATTATCACTGGCCAACATCGTGCTAAACACCGCCACCACTGCTCACAGCCATCGTCAATCACCATCTCAAAGTTCAGTCATCCAACATTTATGACCACAATATCACAAGAACGTATAGCAAATGATCAAGAAAGCTTGTGACAAAGAGAGGAATTCACTCACGAGCACGTGTTTCAGATAATTTCAAGCATGGCCATCAACTCCATGTCATTCCTCGCCGGTGGCCATTGTTCATCGCCACCACTTGTACAAACAGATCTGGAGATGGAACAAAAACATGGAGTCAGCAACACTCTCAATATTAGTGACGTATGGCAGGAATCATCATACTCGGTAAACCGAGACGAATTCGGTTCATGCATTTCATCGAATAAATCGTAGGAGAATTGGTTGGATCGTTCATGCTCGAAATTTATGTAACTATTCATGCTAACTGCTTTGACTAAACCTCACGGGAAGCCTGAATCATCAACCCCTCCGCAAGATCACAACAGACAACGCAGATTTTCGGACACAACAGGTTTTGGGTTTTCTTCCAAAAGTGACAGAGAGTAGGGTGGGGAATTAATTTCGATCGCGAACGTACGTAATGCGAAAAAAAAACTCGGTGTGAGGAAATTCTGGAGAGTGCCGGCGGGGGATGATGAGCAGCAGCAAACGGAGCTTCTAGCGGGATTGGTTCACTTGGAGCCTTCTGGCCAGAGGCAGAGCAGACCGGAGCCCTCTTGGTGACAGTTGGAACGAGAAACCGTGACACCGAATACGAATACGAATGCGCTAGCGACGAAAATGCCCTCGAATGAAGGTAGGTTCCACCCTCTCGTACGCAGTGAAGATGAAAAGAAAAGGGCAAGGAAAAGGGTTATAGAACCGGGAAGAAGCACCAGCAGCAGCAGCATTCATATATGGTGAGGGAGTGCTCTGCTCGTGGTGGGCGATGATCAAGAGCGTCTGGTGACTAGTGTGGATGCGGTGTCCCAATCTCCTTGAGCGAGCGGCTGCGGAGTGACAAAGATTTTCTCCACGATCAGCCGCGTCTCTTCTACGAAGGTTCATCAACGGCTTCTTCAATTTCCATTCTCCCACGACCAAATTGTTCGCCGGACCACTCAAGATCTCTACCTGTTTAACGAGCGATGAAAGGCCATTAAGAAAAGTTGGATCTCCTTAGAATCCGCATAAAGAATGGTTAGCCCACAATAAACTACAATAAGGCAAATCTCATCTTCTTCAGCTTCGATGGGGGCAACCTTCTTCACAAGGCGTCGCCTTCGCCGAAGTCTTCACTGCCTTCGCCTTCACTGGAGAGAGATCTAGATGGCCCTCGAAATCTTCCGTTACGGGATCCCAATGTAATCCAAAACTCCTTTTTTACTTAAAATACATGGTAAAGTAAAATCAACCGCAGTTTCCCTTTTTTAAAAAAGTTTCACGGCGTCATCCTCTTTCGTTCCGTTCGGGCCCCCCACCCCTATATAAAGCCGGACCGGAAATATCTTCTCAGTCAATTCCGCCACTGGAGGAAAAGCCAAAAGAGCGTGATGAAGAAGAAGAAGAATAATGTCTCTCTACTCCTCCTTTCTCGCCAGGTCTCTCTCTTCTGCGCGACGAAAGAGACTGAGGATGGACACGCGTTGCTTCGAGTTCTGAGCAGCTTCGTTGCTCCTGCGAAAATGATTTCCTCGCAGTTTCTTCGCTGTGGGCTTTTAACTTCGGCTTCTCGGCCGCTTTTCTCTTCACACCCACCGTAGCTTTCGGCTTCGCAGCTACTCTGGGCTTGGCGGCAGCGGCAGCAGCAGCAGCCGCCTTCACCTTGGAAGAGAGAGAAAGAGGAGAGAGACCTCGCAAGAGAGGATGAGGAGAGAGAGATTCTTCTTCTTCTTTTTCTTTGTCACGCTCTTTTGGCTTTTCCTCTGGTGGCGGAATTGATCGGGAAGATATTTCCGGTCCGGCTTTATATAGGGGGGGGGGGGGGGCCGGCGCGCGAACAGAACGAAAGAGGATGAAGCTGTGAAACTTCTTAAAAAAAGAGGAATTGCGGTTGATTTTACTTTACCATGTATTTTAAGTAAGAAAGGAGTTTTGGATTACATTAAGATCCTGTAACAGAACATTTCGAGGGCCATCTAGACCTCTTTCCAGTGAAGGCGAAGGCGGTGAAAACTTCTGCGAAGACGACGCCCTGTGAAGAAGGTTGCCTTCGCGAAGTTGAAGAAGATGAGATTTGCCTTATTGTAGCTTATTATGGGCTAACCATTCTTTATGCAGATTATAAGAAGATCCAACTTTTCTTAATGGCCTTTCATCGCTTGTTAAACAAGTGGAGATCCTGAGTGGTCCGGCGAACAGTTTGGACGTGGGAGAATGGAAATTGAAGAAGCCGTTGGCGAACCTTCTTAGAAGAGACGCGGCTTATCTCGGAGAAAATCCCTGTCACTCCGCAACCGCTCACTCAAAGACTAGGATATGCGGGCCTTATCCAGAAGTTGTGTATGCTGATCTCGAAGATCATGGTTCCATAATTTAATATTTGATAAGTAAGCGTCGAAGAAATTTCCCTTCACTATGGTTTGACAAGACAACCAAATTGCTAAAATCTGACGAGGAACTCAATTAATATAACGAGAATAACAAGGATCAACTCAGGCACATGTAAATACAAGAAAAATTGGCCATCGCTTGCATAAAAATGGGTCATTGCTTCAAGCATTTGGTCACTGCTTCAAGCATTGGTGGGTGGTTCATCTTTCCGAATAGAATAATTAATGTCCATGCATTCCGGTTGAAGAAGGATTAATTCCTTCTAAACTTTATAGTTATCACCGTTTAACTCGGGAACATTAATATCAGAAATATTCATAGGTGGTAAAACTGCATAATAAACAAACATGCTTATGTAACAAAATTTGAGGCAAAATATACATAAATCACATTTTACCAATGTAAAACATGCCACATGACATGAGTCACATAACATTACAAACTGCCTGTATGCTAAGTTTCTAATTTATTCATAACTAACTTATGAAGAAACTACCATATTATATTCATTTTCTCAATCCCTATGGTTAAATTAAGAAAAATAATATGATATTTCATCATAATTAATCATATTAATATAATAAAAATTCATGTGAGAAAAAAATTATTATATTGATATGACTAATTACAATTAATGTTCGTTTACTCTATGTGACCTTGGACCATATAGTCCAGGATTTCGTTGGTGGCATCGGAAGGAAGAGGGGCTTGGAGAACGAAATAATGATTGAAGAGAATGACGCTGAGAAGGAGCTCATAGACAGTTGGAGTATGCGCCGCTTGGCCAAGTATTAGCCGGTTGGGCGGTAGCGGAAGGAGGAGGGACTGGGAGAAGGAGGAGAAGGAAGAGGGCGGAGGCGGAGATGAACCTCCGCCATGCTGGCGGTGGATGTGAGATCAGAGGCAAGAGCGAAGCGAGAGAAAGACGGAGGCTTGTGGGCTTGTTCGCCTTTTTCCAGCATTTGCAACTTCAAGATCTTGTATATGCCAAAAAAACATTGTGCCAACTTAACCATACCAGGCCGCTTTTCCTTCTCGACAGGTAGCTACAACTGCAGCAATGTGCGTGCATGCAGAAGCAGATCAGCGCCCTTTAACGACGGATGCCGCTCAGCCACTAGTTCCTCCGGCTAAGAACTACTCTAGGCTCGATCAGTTCTTCCAATTCCTTGAGATTTTAGAATAATGCACATAGCCCCAGGTTGGTAACCGGGGCACAAGGGATTCCTAAGACAAAACATTTTCCTCATCGGAGACATGCAGAATTCAGAGGGACCATTGAATACACCAGACAACGTGCGAATGCGGAAGAACATCACAAAGGAATATAGCATGCAAATATGAAGATCTTCACTATCGAGATTGTGCAATCATTTTCCTAGATTATGATATGCGGGCCTTTGTTAAAATATGTCTCGAGTTTGAGCCCGAAGCGAAAATCTAAACATTTTAAATTGGATATTTTGTGGTCATCCAAAATCAAGCAAAGCAAAAGAGAGGTGAGTTTCCGGATTGGAGTTGGAGTCCGTGGCTTCAAATTGGAAAGTCCGAGTCGACTTTGATTTACACAATGACTCGGTCAATGTGTCAGAAGAAGAAAGAAATCAACGAAAAACAGAATTATTTCCTCTGTTGGAGTCGGCAAGAAATAAAAGAAAGAACATAGAAACAATAGAAGTATTCTTTCCTAATTCTAGTGGGATTCACAGTTAACAGACGGAAAATCCAAGCCAATCCAGGCTTCCAATTTTGAGTCCGCCGTGTTTTCTTCCTGAGTATATATTCACGCCTTTGTTGATGTATACGTGAAGTAATTCTTGAAGCGCCGCTTGCTTACGAGTGCTTAGTGCACGAAGACGCGCAGAGGGAATTCGTGAATTACATCCATGAAGTTAGTGTTGAAGCCGATTAAATCTTGTAATAAGATTTGTGTATAATTCCTTCGTGAGATTGAGAGATTATTTTGTGAGGAATTGTGGGACTAAACACTGCGTGAGTTATTAGGTGAAATTGGGGCTTGGAAAACACTTAGAGTGTTTGAGTGACTTGAGTATGGTTGTAATCTCCATTGTATGAGTGTGGTTGTAATCTCCATTGTATTGCTTGATCTATAGTGAAATTCCATGTTGTTCTCCCCGTGGACGTAGGTCATTACGACCGAATCACGTAAATCTGGTGTTCGATTTGTTTTTTTATTCTGTCAAATTTATTGTTCGATCGCTTGGTTTCCACGACAATTGGTATTAGAGCTAGGCTTGCTTAAGCTGAAGCGAATCGATGGCGATAGAAGAAGGAAAAGTGAAAATCGACAGATTTGATGTGAAAGATTTTGGTTTTTGGAAAATGCAGATTGAGGATCATCTATATCAGATGAAACTGCACTTGCCCTTGTCTGGAGAGAAGCTAGAGACGATGAAGCATGTTGATTGGAAATTGCTGGATAGACGAGCTTTGGGTATTATTCGGTTGACATTGGCTTGTAATGTCGTGTTTGACATTGTGAATGAGAAGACCACTACAGATTTGATGAAAGCCTTGTCAGACATGTACGAGAAGCCCTTTGCGATCAACAAAATCTATTTGATGCGACGTCTGTTTAACTTGAAGATGAGCGAAGGCACATCGATTGCTAATCATATTAATGAATTCAATGTGATTGTTGGTCAATTGAGTTCAGTTGATATTGACTTTGAAGATGAGGTACGTACTATGATTCTACTATCCTCATTGCCTGATAGTTGGAATACTACTATTACTGCTGTTAGTAATTCCTCTAGGTCGACAAGTTTGACATTTGATGGTGTTCGAGATTTAATTCTGAGTGAAGACATTCGTAGAAGAGAATTTGGCGAACATGTATCTACTGCTTTAATAGGTGAAAGAAGAGGAAGAACTGGTACACGTGTTAGCAGAAGTAGTATGAACTCGAATAGACAAAGTCAGTCTAGGACTGGTGTTATTGTCTGTTGGAGTTGTGGTAAGAGGGGGCAAATTAGAAGGGATTGCCTTAAGCTGAAAAACGACAAGGGTAAGGGAATTAGAGTTGAGTCTACGGATGATGTTGATGCTATAGCAGACAGTAATTCGGATAATGCCGATTGTGTTTTGTCTGTCACTGTTAATTCGTTGTTTGGTGGATGGATTATGGATTCTGGTTGTTCTTTTCACGCTACACCAAACAGGAACTGGTTTACTACTTATCAATGCATGGATAGTAGTAAAGTGCAGTTGGGGAACAACGCTGAATGCGATGTTGTAGGTGTTGGTGACGTCAGAATTAGAATGCATGATGGTATTGTGTGGACATTGACTGGAGTGAGGCATGTTCTCGAGTTGAAGAAAAATCTAATTTCCTTGAGTGCCCTGGATTCAGCTGGATGTCGGTATTATTCAGAATGTGGACTTTTGAAAGTTGTTCGAGGTGCCTTGGTGATAATGAAAGGAATCAAGTATAGTAGCTTGTATGAGCTTCAAGGTGAGATAGTGACAGAATTCGTTGCGGAGACGTCGGATACATCTATTCGAGAGTCTGAATTGTGGCATATGTGTTTGGGACACATTAGCAAGAGAAACCTGAAAGATCTAAGTGAAAGAAATTTGCTATGTGGTTATGTAGCTAACGAACTGAATATATGCAGGTGCTGTGATTTAGATCAATGGCGGAAAGTACAGTTTAGTACGATTGTCAGAGAAATCACGGAAATTGCAGAATTGATTTATTTGGATGTTCGCAGGTTGTCGCGGTTTCCTTCAAGGAAGAGTGCTAGATTTATGCTAACAGTTGTTGATGACTACTCGAGGAAGACGTGGGTGTTTGTGCTAAGGCACAAATTTGATGCTGTTGTCAGGATCAAGCAGTTAAAAGCTTTGATCGAAAAGGAGATTGGTAAAACGATCAAGCAGGTGCGGACTAACAATAGTGTGGAGTTTTGCTCGAAGCTGTTGAACGAATTCTGCACGAAGGAAGGCATAGTGAGACATCGCACTAGTGTCAATGAACCACATGTTGCAGAGTTGATAAGTAGAACATTACTAGAGACGGCCCATAAAATGCTCTCTAGTGCTGGTATGGCTAGAAAGTTTCTAGCAGATGCGCTTAGCACATCGAGCTACTTGAAGAATAGATCCCCATTGACTGCGATTGAATGTCAGACTCCCGAAGAAGTGTGATCAGGTAACGTTGCTGATTATTCTGTTCTTAGAATGTTTGGTTGTCCATGTTATGTTCGAGTTAGTGATGGTAAGCTCGATGGAAGGACAAGAAAGTGCATGTTCCTGGTTATGCACAAGGTGAGTGGGGCTATAAGTTGTGGTGCCCGGAATTAAATTCACATATTATCAGTAGAGAAGTTATATTTGACGAGTCTCCAATACTTCTAGCTAAGAGTGTTAATAGCAGTGTTCAGACGGATCTAGACGGTGTTCAGCTTGAGATGGATTTGCAACCAGAAACTCTTGAGGTAGCGGATACTAGTGAAGTAATCAACACAGATGGTACTTCTAGCGAGGTGGAGCCTATTGAGCCAATAGTTGCTGTAACTGCTAATATTGACAAGATGCGTATTCGATCTCCGAATAAATATGGATGTAATGATGGTTTTACTTTATTTGCGATTAAGTAGGTTGTATCGGAAAATCCTTGTGGAGCAGTTAAAGGTGCATGTAGAGTTGGTGTTCTGATGAGGTCCATGGCTATGGCAAAGTTCAAGTGAGGCTTGGACTTGGAAGACATTTGTGGCGGTTGAGCCCATTAGGACTACGAGAGAGTAGTAGCGAAATTCGAATTCTATCAAAGCGATTATGACTTGACTCAAACGTCGAGTCAATGTGGAGATTGTTAAAATATGTCTCGAGTTTGAGCTCAAAACAAAAATTTGAATATTTAAATTGGATACTTTGTGGTCATCCGAAATCAAGCAAAGCAAAAGAGACGTGAGTTTCCGGATTGGAGTTGGAGTCCGTGGCTTCAAATTGGAAAGTCCGAGTCGACTTTGATTTACACAATGACTCGGTCAATGTGTCAGAAGAAGAAAGAAATCAACGAAAAACAGAATTATTTCCTCTGTTGGAGTCAAATAAAAGAAAGAAAATAGAAACAATAGAAGTATTCTTTCCTAATTCTAGTGGGATTCACAGTCAACAGACGGAAAATCCAAGCCAAACCAGGTTTCCAATTTTGAGTCCACCGCGTTTTCTTATATTTACGCCTTTGTTGATGTATACGTAAAGTAATTCTTGAAGCGCCGCTTGCTTGCGAGTGCTCGGTGTGCGAAGACGCGCAGAGGGAATTCATGAATTACATCCACGAAGTTAGTGTTGAAGCCGATTAAATCTTGTGATAAGATTTGTGTATAATTCCTTTGTGAGATTGAGAGATTATTTTGTGAGAAATTGTGGGACTAAACATTGCGTGAGTTATTGAGTGAAATTGGGGCTTGGGAAACACTTAGAGTGTTTGAGTGACTTGTTAGTGGTCTGCCCTAGAAATCAATCAATGTTGATACTCTAATATTAGTTATGGATTAGGTTGTATTGGAAAAATCGACCTTCACTATACTTAGGTAGTCATAATGTCTTACTAGAGACCGCTTATGACTTGTGGGTCAAAAGGGTTTTGAGCACACTGCTAATGTTTAGTGAACTTACAAGGTCGCACATAATAGCGAACGGACTTAATATTTTCTATGCGCCTTGATCTACTTAAGAAGTAGATTTTAATTTATTATCTTATTTAAATTATCTATGCGGTCGTGCGAATTATGAGATAACGATTAAATGTTGGCCCAAATCGCCCAGCCCACTTCTTTTAATTCCACTGGATAATGAGGTTATATAAATAGATAGAGAATCGTTCTCTGTCTAGGGTTTTTTCGACAGAGTATCGAAAATAAAAAAAGGCGTTCGAGAAAAAGGAACTTCAAGATCTTTCGCTAGCACGTGGATCGTTGGAAAATTCTGTTCGTGTGTGTGGATACCGGTAGAGGCACAACACTTGGGACGCTAATTCAGATACAATCAGTTGTCGATTTATCCTCGATCTGCAAAAGGTGTGTTTCGAAATTCCCTTTCGATTTCAATATACGCATGGATCCTATCTAGGGTTCTATATTCCGCTACGTTATTTTTGTTGATGAGCCCTACAGTGGTATCAGAGCAACTTGTGATATATTGAAGTTAAATCGGAAACCCTAATTGTTGATACATATGATGTATGCCTGAAGAATTTAAATTAGGGTTAGATGAATTTGAAATATGAATTGATATGATCAATTGAGAAGGAACGAAGCAGGGATAGGTCGATCATGTTTCGATCGTGCTTGGGCTGTTGCCCAAGGCGGGGCTGGCGTTGCACTTGGGACTGTTGCTCGAGGCGGAGGCGGCGTCGCGCCTGGGCTCGTTGCCCGAGGCGGAGGCAGCGTTGCGCCTGGGTTCGTTGCTCAAGGTTGAGACGGCGGGCGGGGACGGCGGCGCGCTAAGTCAGCCGGTGCGTTGAGGCGCTCGGCCGGAAGGGCATGGCAAGGGCGTGGGGAGTGGCAGCGACGGATAGTCTCCCGAGAACACAGAATTGAGAATTCTGTTTATGTTTTCGACGCTGCCCCTTCGAACCCCGCTCGCTGATCGGTCAGCAAGACCACCACAAGGGGCTCTGCCCCTCGACCCCGCGAGGGGCGCTGCCCCCTTGACCCCTATATGGAATTGGTCGTTCCCGTATGATTGATGTACTTTTATTATTATAAGTGATGTTTCATTTATGTTTATCACATGCATACATTCATAAACATTAAGAGTCCCTAATAAAATTAAGTAATAATATGATGCCTTTCCAATTATACACCTATTAAAACTTGAATCGTCAATAGATGGGCCTACCAAAGCAGGGTGTCTTTAACTATTTGAGTAAAATAGGATGGATAATGGTTATCCGTAAGTCAAGCTTGGTTTACTTAACGAGGCTATCAAAACGGTTTTGGGCCTTGAGACATAGTGTTTGGGGATAAGATATGAGATGTCAACCCTAACAACCAAGAGTTATATTCGATACAATTAACAAAAAGTTGTCTACCTAAATAACTTAGTTTTGAGCGGTAAGCCAAAGTTTATTCGAGTCTTGGTAAAATATGGATCTTGGTTCATTATACTTATTGGGACACATATTATAAAAGTATAGTGGGAGTTTATTATAAATAATATTAATGAACAATTCACTTTGCATATTTGTTGTAGATAATGGCAAATAGCTCTGCATAACACTTTTCACTGCGATCTGTCCTTGAGAAAGACAAATTGAATGGTTCAAACTTTTTGAATTGGTATAGAAGTTTGAGAATTGTTCTCAAGCAGGAGAAAAAGGATTATGTCCTAGAGAAACCACTCCCTCAAAAGGCACCTCCTTCCAATGCTCCCCATGCTGAAAGGAATGCTTATCAGAAACATAAAGATGATGCATTGGATGCATCATGTCTAATATTAGCTACCATGAACTCAGACCTTCAGAAACAATTTGAGAATGTGGATGCCTATGATATGATCATGAACCTGAAAATTTTGTTTCAGGAGCAAGCATGCACTGAAAGGTACCAAACGGTAAAGGCTTTAATTGAATGCAAGCTAACAAGTGTGAGCTTAGTTAGCCCACATGTCATAAAGATGATAGGTTATATTGAAAACCTGGAACAACTGAGCTCTCCCATTAGCCGAGAATTGGCTACTGACATTATTTTTCAGTCATTGCCTCAAGATTATGACACGTTTGTTATGAACTATAACATGCATAATCTGAATATGTCTTTGACTGAACTGCATGGGATGCTCAAAACTGCTGAGCAGAAAATCAAGAAGGACCCTATCCTTAATGTTCTCATGGTTCAAAAGGGGAAAGGCTTTAAGAAGCCAGGTAAGGTTAAGGGCAAGGGCACTAAGCCTAAACCCAAATCCAGGACCAAACCGGGTCCAACTGCTGATGCTGTATGCTTCCATCGTGGTGAGAATGGACATTGGAAAAGGAATTGTAAGAAATATTTGGAGGATCTGAAGAAAAAGGGAAGTGAGACTTCCGATTCAGGTATTTATGTTATAGAAGTAAATGTTACTACTAGTTCTACTTCATGGATATTGGATACCGGTTGTGGTACTCACATTTGTATGAATGTGCAGGGACTAAAACGAAGTGGAACACTTGCAAAAGGTAAAGTGGAACTACGAGTTGGAAATGGAGCAAGAGTTGTTGCATTAGCCGTAGAAACATATGATGTTGCTTTACCTTCTGGCATAATTTTAGAATTGAATAATTGCTACTATGTACCTGCTATACGCAGGAATATTATTTCTATTTCTTGTTTGGACAAGGAAAGTTTCTATTTTGATATAAAGAACAATAGTTGTTCTTTTTATCTTAATGGATTATTTTATGGTAGAGCTCATATTATGGATGGGATATATGTTCTAAATCTTGATGTGCCAATCTATAATATAAATACAAAAAGGTTTAAATCTAACGATTTGAATCCAACCTACCTATGGCATTGTCGATTAGGCCACATAAACAAGAAACGAATTCACAAGCTTCATAGTGATGAACTATTAAATTCATTTGATTTTGAATCATTTGATACATGTGAATCTTATTTAGTTGGAAAAATGACAAAAGCTCCTTTTACTAATCAAAGTGAGAGGACAAAAGAATTATTAGCCCTTATACATACTGATGTGTGTGGACCACTAAGTTCTATAGCCAGAGGAGGTTATCAGTACTTCATTACATTTATTGATGATTTCAGTAGATATGGATATGTTTACCTGATGAAACATAAGTCCGACTCCTTTAAAAAGTTCAAGGAATTTCATAATAAAGTACAGAATCAACTTGGCATAAATATCAAGGCTCTTCGATCTGATCGAAGAGGAGAATATTTAAGCCAAGAGTTCAATGACCATCTTAAAGAGTGTGGAATTGTTTCACAGCTCTCTCCTCCTGGAACACCACAATGGAATGGTGTCTCTGAGAGGAG
Source organism: Syzygium aromaticum (assembly GCA_024500025.1). Lineage (NCBI taxonomy): Eukaryota > Viridiplantae > Streptophyta > Magnoliopsida > Myrtales > Myrtaceae > Syzygium > Syzygium aromaticum. Next base: position 340,420 of record CM044891.1, on the reverse strand, counting down.
AAATCGAACTTTGTTAGACATGGTTCGATCAATGATGAGTCATTCAGATCTTCTATTATCTTTCTGGGGATATGCACTTGAGACAGCTGCGTTTACACTAAAAAGAAGTCCATCAAAAGCTGTAGAGAAGACACCATATGAGATGTGGACAGGAAAAGTTCCTAGTATGTCATTTCTAAAGATTTGGGATTGTGAAGCTTATGTAAAACGTTTACTTTCTAATTAGCTTGGACCCAAATCTGATAAATGCTTCTTTCTGGGATATCCTAAAGAAACAAAAGGATATTACTTTTACAATCCATCAGAGAACAAAGTGTTTGTTGCTCAAAATGGTATCTTTTTAGAGAAAGAGTTTCTTACTAAACGAACCAGTTGGAGTAAGGTAAACCTAGAAGAAGTTATAGTGCCACAAGAGGGTGTTCCAATTCATGAGGAACTTCAATTAGATTTACAATTAGTTGTAGAGTCTACTCCAGTGACACCTATAGTTCGTAGATCTGAAAGAACACATCGTGAGCCTATGAGATATGATTTTCACGTGACAAAACATCGTCATCTATTGTTAATAGAAAATGACGAACCTACGACCTATACAGAAGCTATGATGGGCCCAGACTCCGATAAATGGCTTCAGGCCATGAAATCCGAAATGGACTCAATGTATCAAAATAAAGTTTGGACTTTGATTGATCCACCTGAAGGCGTCAAACGTGTAGGGTGCAAGTGGGTTTTCAAGAAGAAAACTTATATGAATGGAAATGTTCACATCTATAAAGCACGGCTAGTAGCTAAAGGTTTCAAACAAACTCATGGTATTAATTATGACGAGACCTTTTCACCAGTGGCCATGCTTAAGTCCATTCGGATTATCCTAACGTTTGCTGCATATTATGACTATGAGATATGGCAAATGGATGTAAAAACAGCTTTCCTTAATGGAAAACTAGAAGAGGATGTGTATATGACACAACCTGAAGGCTTTACGTCACCAAATAACACTGGAAAGATATGCAAGCTTCATCGTTCTATTTATGGATTGAAGCAAGTATCACAGAGCTGGAATATTCGTTTCGATGAAACTGTCAAAGAGTTTGGCTTTATCATAAACAAAGAAGAAGCTTGTGTATACAAGAAGTCTAGTGGGAGTGCAATTGTGTTTCTAGTGTTATATGTGGATGACATACTACTCATTGGAAACAACATTCCTATGCTTCAGTCAGTTAAGACATCGTTAGGAAAATTTTTCTCCATGAAGGACATGGGAGAGGCAAACTATATCTTGGGGATCAGGATCTATAGAGATAGATCTAAGAGACTTATTGGACTGAGTCAAAATACATATGTTGACAAAGTCATCAATAGATTTAATATGCAAGACTCCAAGAAAGGTTTTCTCCCAATGACACATGGCGTAAGTCTTAGCAAAACTCAGTGTCCTTCAACATAAGATGAGCAAGACCGCATGAGTAGGATTCCTTATGCATCAGCTGTGGGATCCATCATGTATGCTATGTTGTGCACTCGTCGCGATGTTGCTTATGTATTGAGCATGACAAGTAGATACCAGTCAGATTCAGGGGAACCTCACTGGATTGCTGTAAAAAATATCCTTAAGTACTTGAGAAGAACCAAGGATTTATTCTTAGTCTATGGAGGTGAGGAACAGATCACTGTAAGTGGTTACACTGATGCTAGTTTCCAAACCGACAAAGACGATCTTCGATCGTAGTCAGGTTTTGTTTTTTGCGTGAATGGTGGAGCGGTGTGCTGGAAGAGTTCCAAGTAGGACACTATTGCAAATTCTACGACAGAAGCTGAGTATATTGTTGCTTCATAAGCATCAAAGGAAGCTGTTTGGATTCGAAAGTTCATAGAAGAACTGAGAATCAGTCCCACAAGTTCAAATCCAACGGACCTTTATTGTGACAGCAATGAGGCCATAGCTTTGGCTAAAGAGCCTAGGTCTCACCAGAAGACCAAACACATACTCAGGAAGTATCATCTCATTCAAGAATTCATTAAAAGAGGTGATGTCAAGATGCACAAAGTTGCAACGGACTTGAATACAGCTGATCCGTTAACGAAAGCTCTTCCACAATCTAAGCATAAGCGTCATTGTAACGCTTTAGGCCTTAGACACATTAGTGATTGGTCTTGATGTGAGTGGGAGTATATGTGATATACATTTTCATTGTTCATTGATAAAATATATATTATATTTGATTTCGATTTAATTTTAGTATATAATTGAATGTGAAATCTTTATCTCCTGAATATTGAATATCCTTAATAGATAATCAACTATGTGATTTGATCGTAAAACTCTATTAATAAAGTGGATATTAATATTCTAAATATCCCTAGTCAATTGCCATTGTGCATTGGGAAGCAAATGGTGTTTGAGACTAGCATGTGAGTCAACTGATGACCAAGTTTCACGGGTCATGAATATAGAGATATAAAGTTGATAACATGAAATACATGTTAGAGAACATTGTATTGAATGGACCCACTATGAGAATACTGTAGGATTGTTATATAATGTCATCGGTATTTCTTATCACAACTATTGAGTATAGTCCTTCGACCTGAGTCTGCCATGGTTTCCTAGACGTGGATTAGCATGCTTTAACATTGCCAAACGTTAGCCGTAACAGGTGATTATAAAGGTAATGGCTGAGCATGTCATAAATCGTGCTGAGTGATGTGAGTAGACAAGATGGGATTTATCCCTCTCATATAACGATGGTATGATTTCCTAGCCTCCCGTAGAGTTGAGACTGTGAAATGCATGGCCATGCTCAAGTGAGTTGAAAAGTCAACTACTTGTTTTGACAGTCTAACTACGGTATCGGGAAAATGAGTTTAAGCTATATAAGGATGACACTTGTCATGCCTTATGCTTAATTCGAAAATCAAGTGACAAAGGGACTTAGTTTATATGATTGGTTCTAGTGCAAGTGGGAGATTGTTAGTGGTCTGCCCTAGGAATCAATCAATGTTGATACTCTAATATTAGTTGTGGATTAGGTTGTGTCGGAAAAATCGACCTTCACTATACTTAGGTAGTCATAATATCTTGCTAGAGACCGCTTATGACTTGTGGGTCAAAAGGGTTTTGAGCACACTGCTAATGTTTAGTGAATCTACAGGGTCGCACATAATAACGAACGGACTTAATATTTTCTATACGCCTTGATCTACTTAAGAAGTAGATTTTAATTTATTCTCTTATTTAAATTATCTATATGGTCGTGCGCATTATGAGATAACGATTAAATGTTGGCCTAAATTGCCCGGCCCACTTCTTTTAATTCCGTTGGATAATGAGGTTGTATAAATAGATAGAAAATCGTTCTCCGTCTAGGGTTTTTACGACAAAGTATCGAAAATAAAAAAAGGCGTTCGAGAAAAAGGAACTTCAATATATTTTGCTAGCACGTGAATCGTTGGAGAATTCCGTTCGTGTGTGTGGATACCAGTAGAGGCGCAACACTTGGGGCGCTAATTCAGACACAATCAGTTGTCGATTTATCCTCGATCCGCAAAAGTTGCGTTTCAAAATTCCCTTTCGATTTCAATATGCACATGGATTCTGTCTAGGGTTCTATATTCCGCTGCGTTATTTTTGTTGATGAGCCATACATGACTCGAGTGTAGTTGTAATTTCCATTATATCGCTTGATCTATAGTGAAATTCCGTGCTGCTCTCCCCGTGGACGTAGGTCACTACGATCGAATCACGTAAATCTAGTGTTGGATTTATTTTCTTATTCTATCAAATTTATTGTTCGATCGCTTGGCTTCCGCAACAGTCTTATTCAGAAGTTGTGCATGCTCATCTCAAAGATCATGGTTCCATAATTTAATATTTGATAAGATAAATAAGTGTTGAAGAAATTGCCCTTCACTATGGTTTGACAAGACAACTTAAATGCTAAAACCTGATTAGGAACTCACTTCATATAATGAGAATAACAAGGATTAACTCAGGCCCATGTAAATACAAGAAAAACTGGCCATCACCTGCATAAAAATTGGCCATTGCTTCAAGCATCGGTAGGAGCAGGTGATTCATCTTTCCAAATAGCATAATCAATGTCCATACAACCTAATTAAAGAAGGATTAATTCCTTCTAAACTTTATAGTGGTCACCGTTTAATTCGGGAACATTGATATAAAAAATATTCATAGGCAGTAAAATTGCATAATATACAAACATGCTTATGTAACTAAATTTGAGGCAAAATCTACATTAATCATGTTTTACCAATGTAAAATATGCCACATGATATAAATCACATAACATTTAAAACTACATGTGGGCTAAGTTTCTAATTTATTCATAATTAACTTATGAATAAACTATCATATTATATTCATTTTCTTAATCCTTGTGGGTAAATTAAGAAAAGTCGTGATAATTCATCCTAATTGATCATATTAATATAATAAAAATTCATGTGGGAAAAATTTATTATATTGATACGGTTAATTACAATTAATGTCCGTTTACTTTATGTGATCCAAAGCTCTTGGTGTATATAATTTAAGATAACTAGAGATGCTCTGTCTATTCTCAAATTAAGCAAAATTATATACAGATCACTGTACATTTAATTTCACGCATAAACCATTCATACAATTGCCTACAAGGGCAAAACAGTAACATTCATGGGGCCAGGACAAAACAAGGAAGTCAAGTGGGAACGGGCCGAACGGCAAAACAAGAATTTCAGTGGAGAAAGGGGCAAAATAGTAAATTAATGCAAAGAGGGCCAAAACAGTAAATTTTGAGGCAAAGGGGCAAAACCGAAATTTCAGAAAAGCCAATATGGCCGCTTGCAGAACACGCGCCCCATCGTGTGCACGGGCGCTTGGTGTACACGCACCTTGGCCATTGTGTAGGCCCGTGGATCACATGCGCTCGCAACTACTACGTGTGGCGCGCGGGTCATCCTTATTGCATGCATTCGGACCGTTCGACCACTCTGACGTGTCTTCCACAGCACTCCTCCAACAGCCCACCATCGACCAAATTAAAGATTAGGTGTCATGACCTACCCGTCCCGATCAGAGAATTAAAAATTGATTGATTAGATGAAGAGGTATTTGTTGATTGATATGAATATCTATTGGTTTGTTCAAAGGACAAACCAAAAGACACATCTATCTAAGGATGGAGGCGCTCCCAAATCTCATACCTCATGCGATGAAAAATGTTTAATCTACACTTTCAATTGGACTCACCATTAGCTGTAATAAAAGGTTGGCTAGAAACCCTATTCGAGATATGCAAGGATTGTCTTGATACGTGCGAAAACCAGAAATTCTAAGGATCAGAGACTTTATTACACTAGTAATCTAACTAGTGCTATTTTAGTACCTAAATTTGATCGCTTGCTAACTAACGTACGAGGGCAACCTATCGAGGAGTATAAAGCCCGTTGTAACCATGCTAAAAATGGAAATGGTTAATATAATGAAAAACCTTAAACTGGTACAGCTGTAACAATTTTATCATAAACTATTTTTTTGATCACAAAAAACCCCAAACTGGTACACCTGTGACAAATTTATCTCGACCTATTTTTTTAACTACCAAAAACCCCGAACTGGTATACTTGTGATAATTTTATTCAGAACTAATTTTTTAATATTATTTTTTATTTTTTCGAATTTATTTATTTATTTATTTTTCTTTTTTTTCTTTTTTTCCTTACTCTTCTTCATCTTCAACCTTTCGCCGGTCGCCTCCGACGATGTCACGCCCCAAACCCTATTGAGTGTGCACTATCCCGAACCTCGGTCGAATATGCGCAACGTCCCAGGAATACGTCGCCGACCCAATGTTCCCACCAGAGTTGATTCGCAATGGAAACCATTATTAAAACCCCGAACAGTAAAATTGCAGAACACCAGGGAGAATTCGATCGCCGAACCACCAAATATATATACATTACACTTCCAGAACATATACAATATCCACTATAATTTATAGGCACACCAAACCAGTAACTACTGACCTCCAAAACACAAAAAGATCAGTACCCTAGGTCAGCACTATCCAAAAATGGAACACTATCAAACCATTACTCCACATAAAGAACTAGTTCCTACGCCCTTTGGAAGGCATCCACTCGGACTCACTGATATCCTCATCCTCATCCTCGTCTGCATCCTCTTCATCCTCCTGCTCATCTGACGACTCTGAATCAGGCCCAACCTCCATCGGATTGTTCTCGTCACCTGACTCAGGCTAATCCTTAGCCTATTCATCCTCCTCTGAATCCTTTCTGTCATCCTCTGGCTTCTCTGCGGGCTCATCCTCCGGCTCGTCCTCCGTTGGCTCCTCACCAGGATTCTCACTGTATTCCTCCTCTGGTACTACCTCAAGTATTCCTGTTAGGTCTATATCCATCGGATCAAATCCAACATGGAACTCTTCCGGTGTTGGGTCTGGTTCGGCCACTGAAAAACCAGGTGCAGCCGGTGCAAGATGATGTCCAAACTGGGGCTATACTAATCTCCGCACTAGTCAATTCCCCATCAGGAGGAGGCATAGCTGCTGGATCTCAATCACCCACGCCATCAAACGGGCGGATGGGACCAAACTCGTCCATCCCGTTTTTGAATATCCACGTGGTATAAGTGTGAGCTTGCCAGAGGGATAGCCCTATATCTACCCAACATGTCGAAGAGTGCTTAATCCAAGTGTGGTTTTCATGTACGGGAAACTCTATAACTTCGTGGTCGGTGTACATGGGGATTTCAAAACACTGCGGTGGTAGCGGCGGGAGGTTTATGGCTTGGGTGGTGGCTCTGAAATGGTTTGGTTGAAACAATCATAAGACACTTCTCAATAAGTTACAACCTAAACCCTACTTAGGCTATCACGTATTTCCTGACACATCCATACACGAAATCAAACAATTCACACAAACACCAACCAAATAATCACACTAACTTGGACTCTTGGGCACAAGCATTCTACACATTAGTCCACAATCACAACGTTCAATTCTCATACACATTTCAAACAGCACGTACTTTCCACACCCATTCACATGCCAATACACGTCAATCACACCACAATTCTGACCCACATTCGCACTCGATCACACCCCATCACATCAGTTTCATTCACTCCTGCCTCGTCGTACCAACACTTGCTCAATCACTTTCTTAACCCGCATAAACACGCCTCTGTCTTTCACTTTCCCATCGCGACCTGCATAAATACGCCTTAGGCCCGATCTCATTTCCACTTTCTTTTCTCAGTCTGTGCCAAATGCGACAGACCTACGTGATCGTGACCTGAGCTTAAAATGTCTCGGTCCGATTCCATTCTCACACTTTCCTCAGCCTTCATCAAATGCAAAAGGCCTACATGATCAAGACCCGAGCTTATAATGCCTCGGTCTGATCCCGGTCTCACCTAAGCTAATTGTGTCTCAAACCGATCTCATTTCCCATTTTCTCATTCCTCAGCCAGCACTAAATGCAACAAGCCTACGTGATCGCGACCCAAGCTTATAATGCCTCGACCTGATCCCATTCTCACACTTGCACACACACTCGGGCATTAAATCCGTGTACACTATTGCACCCAATTTCCTCATTACAACTTAATCACATTACGAATACACGACCAACATACAATTTGGCATTTTTCGCACTCAAAATTGCAATATCTTACTCCTGGCCCTTTACAACACTCTTATGAAATTCCGAGCCGGACCTAACGGCGCATACCACACACCAAACAGCATATCAAAGCATGTCACAGCCATCGATCGACCTCTAAAATTCCGCCAAAACTTCCCGATTTTAATCCTCAGACCCGATAATCAATTCTGCCCCTAAAATTGTACAAATCCGTGTCTAACTAGGCTCGAAATAACCTGATATACTAAATAAGGATTATATTGTGACTTACCGAGCTCTAAACTAACGTGGCTAGAGCGAAAAGCAGCGGCAAGTCGGAGATCTAACGGCAGCTTGCGGCGGTGGTAACGATCGGCGGCGATCAAGAGGAACGGTGAGCGGCGGCAGCTTAGGCGGTAGCCGGTTGGCTCACGACCGAGAGAGAGAGAGAGAGAACAGCAGCGTTGACCCGACGTGAGGGCGGCGAGGCGATGCGGCGGCGATAGGCGGCATGGCACGGCAGCAACACGGCGGCGCGGCACGGCGGCAATCGGCGAGAGAGAGGGCGGTTGGGAGGGAGAGAGAGAGAGAGCCGAATGGGGAGATAGAGAAGAAAGAGAAAGTCTTGGCCTTAATGCCCAAGTTTTGACCAAAATGGGCAAATTACCATCTTGCCCTCTCTAATCTTTTTAATCAACGGTCCAGATTCGATCTTATCTTGAAATCGACGGTCCAGATCGAATCTTTTCCAAAATATCCAAGGGCAATTTGGCAAATTCTCAAAAAGTCCAAGGGCAAAATTGTCCTTTCCAAATACTATGGCAAAATGACCAAAATGCCCTTGCCCAATAAAACTAGCCCTTTGTAAATTCCCAAGGGTAAAATGGTCACTTTCCCATTTTCTCGCCGAAATTGAATTTTTTTGAAGGATTCGGGAACATCCAAAGCTGCACGTTTCAACTGCAACGCCGTCCTAATGTCCTATTGTGCTTCCTAATTTTCCGATGCCCAATTCGGTCTCTAATTAATAATTAAATTTTACATAACGTAACTTGAGCGATTCTCAGACTAACGGATGGCTTTTTGGGGAAATTCGCGTATTCGACTCGTAACTGATACTAAATCAAGTCACGTGCAAGTTCGTTCAAATGTGACGACCTCGGTTATCAATAAAATCGTGAGGATCGATCACTAGTTCTGATGGGCACAATCGTTCGGTATAGGTTCTGGATCGTTCGTCAATTCATTTTGTGGTCAAACGGAATCACCCGTGACCTACTAGTATGACAGTGACGAATCAGCCATTTACTATCCTAAGATCGGCCTACATTGGCTTAAAATGTCACATCGACGATTTTATGATCGAAAGTTTGTTCACGGTTGAATCTCTTTAGTAGTACAAATTTAGATACCTAATTAGCCTTTCTCTAATGGTTAGTATATCATAAATGATCAGTTCCGGACGAGAATCGACTACAAGTATATTAATAAAATCACTCATTTCATAAATCCCAAATGAGCGAAATTTCGGAATGTTACAGACGAGGTCGGCCCCACCGGCCGCTGGCGAGGGCTCGGCTCTTCCGGCAATTGGCGAGGTCGACCTCGCCCAGCCACGGTAAGGTCAAGTCTCGCCAAATCTAGCGAGGGCTCACTGGCCTGGTGAGGCCAAGCCCTTGCCCAGCAACGGCGAGGTCGAGCCTCACCAGATTTGGCAAGGGCTTGGCCCCACCGGTGGGGTCAACCTCACCGGCTTCCACCTCTAGCCGGTCGCCGGTCCGGCGATCGGCTAGAGGTTGAAGATGAAGTAGATTAAGGAAGAAAAGAAAATAAAAGAAAAGAAAAGAAAAAATAAAAAAAATTCGAAAAAATAATATTAAAAAATTAGTTCGGGTTAAAATTGTCACAAGTATACCAGTTTGGGGTTTTTTGTGGTCAAAAAAATAGTTTGGGGTAAATTTGTCATAGATATACCAGTTTAGGATTTTTTGTGGTCAAAAAAATAGTTTGAGGTAAAATTGTCACAGTTGTACTATTTTAGGGTTTTTCGTAGTATTAACCCTTACAACCTTACAACACTGTTTCACTAAGGAATTTTGTCGAACAAGTGGGGGGTGACTGAGAAACGGGGTCACAGGCTTGATTTTGACATAGTTCATGGCACCAACTCAACATATAACGATTAAAAGAATCTCTTTGAGTGTCTCGACACTAGAGATGCAGGGAAAAAACAGAGGAGGTGCGAGAGTCCCACCTGGTTCAGGTATCTTCCAATGGTGACGGCAACCTGCTAGCGGGCTGGAGGCAAGAACGCTGGCGATTTTTGGGTGGACTACGGGCGAATGAGTGGAGTTTTTCACTCTCCTTCCCTCTCTCAAGCTCTCGGCCAACCTTCTGTCCCTCTTCGTCGAGCCTCAGCTTCCCCTCTCTACTCCTTACGAAAACGACCCCCCAAAGGACTGTATTGCTTGCAAGATCCCACTTGACGTTGGGGCGTGCCGCTTTGTTCCTCGGCTGTTATTCCTCTTTGTCGCTTCTGCAGGGTCATGAGCGAATGTGGTGGGGGATGGGGAGATGGGCCTGGGCTGAAGAAGGGAAAAAGAGCAGTTGGGCTAAGAATAGGTGCAAAGCCCGGAAAAGATAGGAAAAGGAAGAGGACAGCTTGGGCCTAATTTGGGAAAGAAAGAGGAGGGGCACGGCTTGGTCGGGCTGAGTTGAACTAGCCCAGTCCTCCCCTCTTTTTTTTTTTTTTAAATAACTTGACTATTTCACCTTATTGTCCCCTTGTATGCTATATCGGTCCATTTGCATTTTAAGCACTGATTTATCGAACTGACAAAAATCAGGTAACACTAGGCTGACACGACCATGTAGGTTTAAGATTTGGTGAAAACGGTCAAGAAATTAGTACGAATCAAGCAAAATTCCTCCAAATGCAAAACCCTAACCACCATGACTTCCGTCGTGTAATTAGCCTCCGAAAATCACAATAATGCCAAATTAACTTAGTGTTTTTCTTTCCCATGATGGTGCAACCGTATTAGTCCAAAGCCGAGGGGTGGGTTGCTCAAATTTGGCAAGAATTGCCAATTTCTCTCTCCGTTAGAAATTGCCCTGATTTTTAATTCAATCAAAGCCTTACGAAAAATCATCAAGGCAGAGATATAAACATGCTCTGATATCAACTGTTAGAATATAAATTTAGCGGAAGACTGAAGATTTGATTTTGATGGATAAACAAAAATCATACATAATCAAAATTGATTGCGGAAATGTGAAGAATTCTATACAAACCTCTGGCCATTGATGAAGTCATAAACCAAATCTGTAGGGCCTTGAACGATTGTAAAAAGGAATTTCTAGCCAATTGCCTCAACTTAATGGTGTGTTTTCTAAAATCAAATATCAGACAGTAAGAGATCAAGAGAGGGTTTGGCTTAGATGGCCTATTTATATTAAGGGTGAGCAAGATGGACTGCCCGAACCAAGACCGAACCGGACCAATAAAAAAAAATATTTTTCTAATTTTTTCATATATATATATTTATGTACTTTTTAAAATTTTTGAAAAAAATAGAAAGCCTAATCTAATTTTCCCAATTATCTCTTGCCTTTACTAATAAGTGATTGGTCCCATTGGAATCGGACCGGACGGTCCGGTCCCGTCCACGGTCTTAGGATTAGCCGGTCCGGTCCCTAGTCCTAAAAATTGGGAACCGGTCCTCCTCCTGATTCTTGGGTTGGACTGGACCGGACTAGGAACCGATCACCCCTAATTTATAGCCCCAAACATACCCTTATAGATAATTTCTTTCATCAAAATAGTTATCTTAATATTGGGTGATCACCATTGTTATCACGCACATTAATGCGTTCAATAAAACGTCAACGAAATTAATTAATATGAGTAATAATAAATTGAATGTGGGATCACATTATCAATATTATAACATTTTCCTGATCCAAATATCTAAGATTAGATTGGGATTGTTGCAGTTGATGCAATTTTTCATTGGATACCATGGAAACCTTCGGTGCAAGAAAGGTGGTTTGGTTTCTAAGTGAACTTAGATACTTATTGTTCCTTTTATTTATTGCATGAAACTTTTGCCGAGGAAGCCGGTGTTCCGCTCTTACAAGCTATTTACCATCTAATTAAAGTGATTAAATGGACGAGTCTCCGTCTGATCATGAAAATGCTTTGCATACCCAGAGGAAAAAGACAATCGACTACAATAATATTGCACAGAGCTTGGCACCAATGGTGAATTTGAGGAAATAGTAACAATTCTTTCGCAGCCATTGCTGGTAGGTGGATCTGGCCGTTCTTATCTACGACGTTGAGTTGAGAAAAGCAACAGCAACTGCGCAGGGAATATTCCTCCTCAATGACCATCGAGAACAAAATTCTGCAATACCACATCAAGGATGCCCCCAGGTCACCCTAACATTAATTTCTTTTCCTCTTTCTTCTTTCTTTCTTTCTTTCTTTGGTGAGATTAGAGCTTCTCTGACGACATGAAATGTATTGATTTTAAAGTGACAAAAAGACATCTAAATAGAACTCCAAGCCACGGTTCCATATGCAGTGACAACATAGTAAACCAGAAAATAGGTCAAGAAGGTGAAGAGTAAGGACTGTAGAGCACCCAACATTATGAGAAAAAGGGGTTTCTATGTCTCCTTGAACGAAACACACAGTGCCTATCAACATTCCATTGCAGAAGATCGGATCTTGAAACAAAGCTGAATAGCCAATATTGAATATAGAGCATCTCTTGTTTATCTTCAGAATTGACAAAGTATAAAAAAGCATTCCTGAAACCTGGAATGACCAGAAACAATATATCTGGACTTTGAATCTCATTCTCTACTCTCCGGCCTCAACAAATCCTATGATGTAAAATTTTGAACTTCAAGCTTAAAGAAAGCACGACTCACCTAATTGTAATCCACCGTTAAAATAATAGTCTATTTTGAATCATAAAATACAAATAACAAATAATTAGAAATTATCGTTGTATTCACTCATTTAAAAATTTGTGCCTCACAACAAACTTTTACTTTTACAGTAGCTCAAAGAATGTTTTGTTAGCAAAAATCCCTTTTCCAATGAACTAGGCGTGCCTAAATAGACTTTTCTTTTTGCCTTTTGTTTTCCAAATCTTACAATAGATGCACTGCGATTTTTTTTTAAGCCCGTAACATATGTTTCTCATCGAGAGTTGCTCTAAACCAATAGAAAACGCCAAATGCTCTCTTATGATTGAGTATTTTTTTTTGAACAATCGAAGTTGAATTTCATTTATGGTTCCGTAGAGCGTGGAGAAAATGTTGAGTGTCAGAGACGCGGCAACAACTTGATTTGATGGAAGAAAATTTTGAAGGTGAGACAATTGCAATTCGCGCCTTTGTATTGCATATCTCAATTACAAGAGAAATAGATTATATATAGGCCATAGTTTGATTTAAAATAGGAAACCTCTTTCTATGAAACATATTCTAATTAGGAAACCTATTCAAAATAGGAAATCTAATTGATTTAGGAAACTTTCCTCTTTCGGGCTCAAACTATAATTAGCACTTAAAAACACGAAAAATCAAAATATGGAAATACAGACAGACTCAAAAAAAGAAATAAGTATCAACAAATTTGATTTAATTTCTAACACTCTCCCTTAAACCAAATTCTCTTCCATCGATCATTCCAAGTAGGCTCTTGAACTTTCGAAAAGCATCGACCTTTAGAGGTTTAGTAAAAATATCTGCTACTTGATCTCCGGTCTTCACATGCAATACTTCAACTTCATTCTCTTTAACCTACTCTCGGATGAAGTAATATCGAACATCGATATGTTTACTTCGTTAATGAAAAACTGGATTTTTTGTTAAAGCAATAGTAGAAACATTATCAACAAAAAATCTCCGTTACTTTCTTCTGCTCCATAAGAATATCTTTGAGTAGTCTTCTCAATCATATTGCATGACAAACACATGAAGATGCAGCTACATATTCAGCTTCATATGTCGACAGAGTAACACTTGATTGCTTCTTTGATGACCACGTGAAAGCAGTGTCGCACAAGAAAAATACAAATCCCGTGATGCTTTTTCGATCGTCGATATCTCCACCATAATCACTATCCGAATAAGCTCTACGTTTGAAAGATTCAGAGCAATAATAGTGTAAGCCATGAGAAATAGTACCTTTGATGTACCGAAATATTCTCTTTGCAGCTTAAAGATGAGATGATTTCAGCTTCTCCAGGTATTGACTCACAATTCCAACACTATACATAATATCCGGTCTCGTGCATGTCAAGTATCTCAAACTCCCAATTAAACTTCTATAGTATGTCGAATCAACATCGGCACCATCATCAAACTTCAAAAGCTTGGTTCCGTACTCCATTGGTGTATTAACCGGCATACAGTTCTTCATGTTGAATTTTTCAAGGATATTTTCTGCATATCCTTTTTGGGAAATAAAAATCTCATCGGCACTTTGCTTCACTTCGATACCAAGGAAATAATTCATGAGACCATTATCAGTCATCTCAAATTCTTTCACCATCGATGCTTTAAAAGTATCAATCATCGCTGAATTATTTCATGTAAAAACAAGATTATCAACATATAAACAGGCGAGCAGAATATCACATTTTTTTTGCTTCAAATAGAGTGCATGCTTATATGGACATTGAGAGAATTCATTTGCCTTGAAATATGCATCAATTATGGAATTCCATGCTCTTGGTGCTTGTTTAAGCCCATATAGAGCTTTCTTCAACCTTAGCACTTTGTCTTCATGACCTTTCACAACAAACCTCTTGGGTTGTTCAACATAAATTTCTTTTTCAAGTATGCCATTCAAGAATGCTGATTTGACATCCATTTGATAAATCCGCCAATTATTTTGAGCAGCAATAGAAATAATCAATCTAATAATTTCCATGTGGATGACAGGGGCAAAAACTTCATCATAGTCGATTCCGGCTTTTTGCTTGTACTATTTCGCGACTAATCTAGCTTTGCATCTTGTCACTTCACCTTTCTTATTCTTCTTGGCCTTGTTCACTCATTTAACACCAATCGATTTCTTGTCCTTCGGAAGATTAGCAAGCTCTCATGTTTGATTTTTCTCAATGGCTTCAATTTCTTCATTCATGGCTTTTTTCCACTTTTCTTCTTTGGCCGCACATCATAAGCAATTGGTTCATAATCTGCAAGAAGACATATAAGATGAAGCTCTTCGGTAGCTTCGTAAATTTCAGATAATCTTCTTGATCTTGGCACTAGCGGTTCATCAACACTATTTGAAGGGGATGGTGTTGATGAACTTGACGAAGATGTTGGAGAAGAAGGTGAAGGTTGATCCTTCAATTCCGTTTGATCGGAATCACCACGAACATTCGCTTCTTCTTTTAGATTTTCTCCCTACATTCCATCTTCATCAAACTTTGACATCTCTACTTACATATACTTTCAAAGTGTTAGGGTCAAATAATCGATAGGCTTTGGATGATGAGTCATACCCGATAAAGATGAACTTTTTGCTCTTGTCTTCAAGTTTCGATCTTTTTTGGTCCGGAACATGAGCATAGGCAATGCTCCCGAAAATTCTCAAGTGCAAAACACTTAGTGTTCTCCCGGTCCATGCCTCTTGTGGAGTTACGCCTTCAAGTCCATATATGGGACATCTATTTTGAAGATAGACAGCCCACGAAACAGCTTCAGCCCAAAGTTCCTTGGACGGATTTTTGCTCTTCAACATGCTTCGAACCATATCAAGAATAGTTCTATTTTTCCGTTCAACCACACCGTTTTGTTAAGGAGAATACGGGGCTATCAAGAAATGCCGAATACCACGATTTTCACAGAATTTGTTAAATATGACTGAGGTAAATTCTCCATCACGATCAGTCTTCAAAGCCTTGATAAAATAACCGCTTTCCTTTTCAGCCAGGTTCTTGAATTGTTTGAAAGTATCAAATACTTCTGTCTTTTCTTTTAAAAAATATACCCAAGTTTTCCGAGTAAAATCATCAATAAAAGTAACAAAATATCGATGATTATCATATGAGTGAGGATTGATTGGGCCACATAAATCAGAATAAATCAACTCAAGCGGCTTTTTCGCTCGATAAGTCGCCTCATTCGGAAAGCTAGTTCTGGAATGCTTGCCGATAACACACCCTTCACATAATTGATTGAGATGATCAATATGTGGTAAGACATAAACCATCTTCTTGCGAGAAAGCAAATTGAGTCCGCCAAAATTGAGATGGCCAAACCTCAAATGCTACAGTCATGAAGGATCATCTATGCACGCCTTTAGACATTGAAACATCTCACTCTTTATG
This sequence comes from Syzygium aromaticum, assembly GCA_024500025.1. NCBI lineage: Eukaryota > Viridiplantae > Streptophyta > Magnoliopsida > Myrtales > Myrtaceae > Syzygium > Syzygium aromaticum. The sequence goes on along the minus strand of CM044891.1, from coordinate 324,409 downwards.
TTAAGAATAAACATCATGTTATTCGACATCTTCACATTTGCAATCAGTTTATTATTTTGATCTCTCAACATAAGAATAAAATCTCTTATATGAACAGTATAACCTTTCTCTAGAGGTTGTCCCAAACTCAAGATATTACTTGACATTTTTGGAATATAATAAACATTAGTAATAAACTGACGTGCACCATTCTTTAAACGAATCAAAATTGTACCTTTCCCTTCAACAAGAATTTTAGAGTTATCATCGAATGAGACAGTCCCTTTAATTGTCTCATCTAACTCGGCAAACATCTCCTTTCTCCTGCATATGTGATTGCTTGCACCGGTATCCAAATACCATGTATCGCTTTGACCTTCTTCATATTCTTTGAATGTCAATAAGAGAACTTGATCAGCATCATTTACCAAGTTCGCCTTTTCGTCTGCTTTGCTATTTTCTTTGTTCCAGCAGTTAGAAGCATATGGCCAAGTTTATTGCAATGATAACATCGAATTTTAGATTTATCATATCATTGGCTTGTCGAGTTATTTCCTCTTCCACGAACACCTCTTTGATACTGGTATCCTCCATCACTTCGAGCAGGATCTCCTCTACTTCGTCCACGACTTCTTTCTTGAAAGTGACCTCAGCCATGACCTCGATCACGATCTTGACTTGTCCCGCGATTTTGAACGGGATCTCTTCTTTGCTCCTTCTCATCTCGAATAGTCAATTGCGTTTGGAGAACTTCCTCCATCGGTTCAATCTTTTTCTTTCTAAATCTTTCTTCATGGGCTTGTAATGAACCCATAAGTTCATCAACCATCATAGCATTCAAGTTTTTGGATTCTTCAATTGCAACTGCAATATGATCATATTTCTTGTCTAAGGACTGAAGTATTTTTTTAACAACACGAATATCGGAAACGTCTTCTCCATTTCTTTTCATCTTATTAACAATTGCCAAAATTCTCGCGAAATAATCAGCAATCGATTCAGATTCTTTCATATGAATTACCTCGAATTCGCCTCTCAAGGTTCGAAGGCGAATCTTCTGAACTTTCTGAACTCCTTGATGTGCGTTTTGAAGAATCTCTCATGCCTCTTTGGCGGTAGTGGCATTCGAAACTTTTTTGAACATGGAATCATCTAACGCTTGATAGATGATTGACAGGGCATATTGATCTTTCGTTCGAACCTTCTCCAAGGCATTCCTCTGGTTCTGGTTCAACGTGGCTTTATCCTCTGGCTCATCATAGCCAATGTTAACAAGTTCCCACACATCGTAGGCACCGAGTAGAGCTTTCATTCTAACAGCCCAGTTACCATAATTTTCTTTGGTAAGATGAGGGTATTGAAGAGGAAGCTAATTGTTCGTTAAGGTCATGATCACGAACCGTAGGCTCTGATACCAATTTGTTGAGTGTCAGAGATGCGGCAATAACTTGATTTGATAGAAGAAATTTTTGAATGTGAAACAATCGCAATTCGCGCCTTTGTATTGCATATATCAATTACAAGAGAAATAGACTATATATAGGCTATAGTTTGATTCAAAATAAGAAACCTCTTTCTAGGAAACTTATTTTAATTAGGAAACCTATTCAAAATAGGAAATCTAATTGACTTAGGAAACTTTCCTTTTTCGGGCTCAAACTATAATTAGTACCTAAAAACACGAAAAATCAAAATATAGAAATACGGACAGACTCAAAAAAAGAAATAAGTATCAACAAATTTGATTTAATTTCTAATAGAAAAAACCACCCAATTCATGATGTTATTATTGTCAAGAAAATTCAATTGCAAATGAGAGGATGGTATACAGACACCCAATTCAAAGGACGCTTCCTCCTTCTAACTTGGGTTGCAGCCCTATTTACACAAGCATTAACATTTCAATTAAACACGTGCACTTTCTTGAGCCATTTCTGCTAACAGACTCCTAATTTCAGCTACCACAGGTTCACATCTCCAAGAAGTCACTTGCTCCTGCTCCTATATAGCTTCAAAGACCAAAGTTGATTCGGTCTCCAATTCAGCATGCTCTCCTCATTATTATTCTCCTATTCAAATGCCATGCGAGGCTATTAAAACACACCCTCCACATGGATGCTTTAATTTCATGTGGACAAGCAATCAGCCCATTTCCGCAGCTTCTTATCAGCAGCTCCCGAAAAAGGACCTCTTCTTGCAGATTTCTTAGACGACTCTTTGAATAGACAGTAGGCAGACTGTGCAGATAGATCAAAGACCAAAGTTGATTCGGTCTCCAATTCAGCATGCTCTCCTCATTATTATTCTCCTATGCAAATGCCATGCGAGGCTATTAAAACACACCCTCCACATGGATGCTTTAATTTCATGTGGACAAGCAATCAGCCCATTTCCGCAGCTTCTTATCAGCAGCTCCCGAAAAAGGACCTCTTCTTGCAGATTTCTTAGACGACTCTTTGAATAGACAGTAGGCAGACTGTGCAGATAGATCAAAGACCAAAGTTGATTCGGTCTCCAATTCAGCATGCTCTCCTCATTATTATTCTCCTATGCAAATGCCATGCGAGGCTATTAAAACACACCCTCCACATGGATGCTTTAATTTCATGTGGACAAGCAATCAGCCCATTTCCGCAGCTTCTTATCAGCAGCTCCCGAAAAAGGACCTCTTCTTGCAGATTTCTTAGACGACTCTTTGAATAGACAGTAGGCAGACTGTGCAGATAGATCCCCACTTTCACCTAAGGCTACACTAGTTCATGTTCACCATAAAATAGCTTCTTCAAGTTTAGTGTCCTGTCTTCATGTGGTGTCGACATCCCGTTTTTCTTAGGAATAGTCCATTTATCTTCACAATAGCAAAATTTACTACACAGCCCAATTCTTGGTAATTTCTCTTCCATCTTACACACAAATCCACGTCCAAGATGCTTTTGACACCTTTCCTAGCCTTCTAAAACTCCTCATGAGGAGGATAACAACCCTTTCGACATGGTTATTTTTTTGACAAAGTCGCACTAACTTATCCAGCAAAATTCATCGAAACACGACAAATCTCTAAACCAGTCACCAGCATGTTTTTGCTTTACTGAGATCATCCCACTTTTGTCTCGTTTTGACCCAACATAACTTAGCAGGATGCTATTAACTTCTGACAACCATTTCTTTAGATACAAATGTAATTATGTTAATTTTAATGTGCACGTGTTTGTGAATTAGAAGGGTAATTTTGACAGGAGTCATTTCAAATACTTATTATTCGAATTTAGTTCCAGTTGGTCATCGTGGAACTCTTCAACTAAATCTCAGTAACACCCATGGATCTATCGCCTGCTTGAAGTGGTGTACGTTAGAAAGTGTTCTTCTGCTTAAGTTAGTTGTTTTGCTTCTTTCCTGGGATATCTTTCTACAAAATTGCATACTGGGTCAAGGAAATCTTTTGGACCTAATACTTCAACAATTTAGACAAATAAAAGACCTTTCAAAAGTACAAAAAAAAATTGTAAATGTTGGCTCTTTGTCTAATCCATTTCAGGTGCTCAATTTAAAACAATGCTCAGTATGCTCCTTTTCAAAGTGTTCTGGCCCAACGTTTAAGGAAAGATAGTCGTGAAGGGACCCTAATTACAGGTACCACCTCACCGGCTTTACCGTGCTGCATGTGTGCATGTTTGTAGAAAGATTAGGTAATAAGTCCTCCATACCTTCCAGATCCTGAGTATATTGAATTCCTCAAATTATTGGTAAAGCCTGTTGAGAATCTTCCCAGTGCGGAGATACAGCTATAGCGAAGAGAGGCAGAGGGATCCGTTCTGTTAAAGTTCTCTTGAATATCACTTTGAGAAAAGAAATCTTAAGAGGAGATGACTGGAACACTATTTGATCTTTCACTATGCTTTCGTAGGTGCTGCAGAAGGTGTTCCTATTGTCACGACGCCTCTAATGGATTATGTTCATTGAAAAAGAGCTTCTAAGGAGTTACAGTGGGCATTATTGGATCAAATAGATCTTTGCACCCATGAGGAACAAAGAATTTGGGTAATGTCTGGGCTACGTACTGTAGCCAAACTAAATTTACTTTACTTGGTATATGAGTTGTCACATGGTCAAATGTTGAGAAGTTTAGTGGAATGGAGGTAAAGAAATGAAACTGACTATGCTGTAAATGGATGCCAGCTATTGCTCAAGTTTTGTAAAACCTGAGCAGAATTAACCTAAATATGACGATTAAAATAACACATTAAGTCATAATGATCTGCACTTGGGACTTGGATGATGCTTTAGCTTGTTGAGCATGAAAATATTGATCATGGTTGGAAGAGTGGCTCGCGGTGAAGTTCCTTCGAAAGTTTACTTTTGTTGACAATGAAAGAGTTGGTTTCAGTGCCTGTGTTACCTGATTTTTAAATTATATTATTTGGGTTATACTATACCTTGTTTGATGTATGCATGCAACATGGATGTGACCTCCATCTGGCTCCAATTGTTGCATGGAATGGAACTACAAGACAATATTATGCCTTGTGATAGTGACAATTATGGGGTGTTCGTTCCGGGGATAGATTTGATCTTTTTTCCCATTTGTCAGAGTTCAAGGACAAGAGGCAAATTGAAGAGAAAAGCTGGGAAATCATCAGCCGAAACTAGGCCTTCATTATTATCTAAACTCAATAGCGAAAAGAGGATTTCCACAACAACGGTACTCATTTTATTGTTTATCAACATATGAAGCATTTTCATTATGCTTTTAATTAATTTCTGTTTATCTGTATATAGTAAATGGCAGATTGACCATAGAAAGGAACTTATGCTGTCTAAATCTCGGATTCCTTTCATCTCTCTTAGCTTCCTGTTTTCTTATCTATCTTAGCTGGTTCCACGTATGTTAATTGGTGTGTCATATGCACCCATCTTGACAAGTAGGTTTCTTCCCTAAAGTTAGTAGAGGATGTATCATGGGTTCAATCATCTTAACTTTTGTACTCTATGATACTAAACATCCTTCTTTTCCTTTAATGTCATATTTCCAAAAGTTTGCACACATGCTATTTCCAGTATAATCGGTAAGAGAATTGAAAAATTATCGTATAGATGGTTATGCTTTATTTTTCTTGACTAGTACTTGTAACTTGCTAGTTAGGGTATTTCTAATCTCTTCAGGCCTATGATTGGTGTTGCAACTCTACTTATCTGATGTGCACAAGAAGGAGAATGTGGTAAATTTTACAGTATATTGACATTTTTCTGTTTTTGGTGGCAGTGTATTCTGACTGACACTGCAAAAAAAAGTCGCAGCATAGAGAAAAAGCGACTTGCAATTTGATTGCAAATGTAGAGAACTTACTGCTTTCTAACAAATCTAATACCTTGGGGCCCATGTTTCAAGCTGAACTCATGGGTGGTCGGCAGTGGATGGCTAAGACATTGAATTTGTTCTTTGAGTAATGGCTATGGCAATCTATCTATTCTTAGAATGGTCCCTAAATTTATAGTTGAAAATCCATTATCTTAGGCAAAAGATCAGGTGCTAATATGTTTAACATATACAGTATGGCCCGGTGATTAGTTTCTGGTAGTGAACCTAAACAATTGGTTTGCTTATTGAACAAAAACCCGGCACATGTGGAGGGCTCTATAGGCCTGCACGTGATTGGCTTTACTGTTGGAGATGACTCTTTGGTTCAGTTCGGTTCCCGTTCCCAGTTCGGACTGTTCGTTTTGCACACTCGTAATTTTTCAAAATCAAAATAAAGGTTGCTTTCGCCCTATCCAAGATTTGTAATGCTTGTTTACCTTCTTTTTTAAAAAATCATTGGGCCTTCTCATGCAATGCTCCTGAAATTGCATCCTAATTGATGTAAAATCCATTATTTCATGAAAAGTTTAAGATAGCAAATAGGTTTGCCCAAAACAAATCAGGCATGTTTTGAAATTGCATTTGGCCATCACATGCTTTAGTGGGACTTCGGTCCATCCAATTGCAGTAGGCTTTCTATAAAAACTCATTCTCCAAACATATTTTCAAAGGTGCATAAGACCTCGATGCGTAGGGCCCACTGTTCATTCCATCTGAGTACACTTAGACAGTCATATGATTTAGCATTATTGTTAAACTTTTGTGTTGATTTCTTATATACCAAAATCTTGGCAAGAGATGAATCTAAGTCCTAAGTCCTTGTTGTGTGCCAAGCAATATTTGCTTGAAAGGTGCAACGAAGACCCAAGGGGGAAGTAAATCTTTGTTGCCCTAGTTTTACTACAAAGGTTTTCCTTTGGTATTTGATCTATTTTCTGTTGATTGTCAGGAATTCTTCTATGATAGAGGCCCATAGATCTCGAATTCACGCCAGATCACGAATTTGATATTTAACACCTGAAAGTCATGGAGGATCAAACTGCAAAATTGGAGGTGTAACATGGGGGCAAAGTTGCCTTGGAATGTTTTGCCCACCATGATGTGATTTGATAATAAAGGATTGAGAACATACCTTTGAGAAAAAAAGAAGGTAGTATCTGTTTGAACTCCACATGATTTATCCAGAACTTAACACATGTTATTGTGTTATGCAAATTACACAAACGTCACAGTAATGCATCAAAAGGGACAATCACTGGCAAATGCATTCTAGAAGAAAAAGACGGAATTGATGTCGGGCAAATCCCAGATGGATAAAAGGAAGAACAACCTGGATAGGATTGGCGCCATCTCCGAAAAAGAAAAGGGAATATTCGTTCCAAGTACGAATTGATTTAGTCACCCCTTCTTATAGATGGCAACAAAAGGTGGCAATCGTGAAGAAGCGACCGTGCTCTTCTCTGCAAGAAAGAGAGTAATAGCTATTAATTTTGAAACCTTGCAGCTTCGTGCTTAACACTATCCTCCCCTTTTTACATAGGTTGAGGTTGCTGAATATCAATTTTGATATTGATCTTGATTGAAGATATGATTGGAGATATCGATTTTGATATTGATCCTGATTGCGGATTAATTGATTCAATCAAGTCCGCAATTGATTTAGTAGATTAGCTAATGTAATCTTTTATATTTCTTTTCCTAATTTCATCTTTATTCATTGATCTTGATTGAATGTCCACTCTAATGCTAGTTGTTGCACAATTTCAAAACCGATGTTCAAATCTCTTAAATTATTATGATGATCTGAAAAAACTTTTGAGGGAATGCAGAAGAAGTATAGCGGGTTAAAAATCTTCCACGAGTTTAAGCTATCTCATGCGATCTGAACCTAGGGAGATATCGAGTGGAGATATTCATATCTTGAATGCCATATTCACCTAATGAAATATAAAAAGTTATGTTGTTGAATTAATCAAATAAGTTGCACCATATTATTATAAAAACTTTGTTAGTCAAGTGGCTATGTTGTTTTTTCTTCATGTTGAAGATGTTCAATTCTCCATGGAAACAAAGCTAACCTTTTGTTGGAAAGGTTTGGAAACCAGTTCCGGATTCATGGAACCGAAAATCCAAAGATTTCTTTCTAGAATAGGCCTTGAACCGGTCAGTGCAAACCAATTCGGTCCAATTCTCTAGTTGAATTGAATTCAGTGCACACCTCTATTCACACATTTTTGCATAAGTTTTCATCTTTATTGTCCGCAGAAAGTTTCAAAGTTTTCATTTATGGAAAAACTTTTTGCTAGATATAATTTTTAATTCATTTGTACTTTTTGACAACTGAATTATAGTCCTCAAATTGGGCATACATTTTAGTGAAAAAAAACAATAGAAAAGGAACAAAAAATAGATAAATAAATAAAAAAGCAAATCAACAAATATAAAAGAAAATAAAAGATAATAGAAACTAATAAAATCAATAAAAAAAAGGAGGTTTAATTCGGTCTCGATCAAATTTGTAAAGTCCACAAGAGAGCCTAGTCCAATTTGCCCACATTTCGAGTCAGTTCGTTGAAGAATCAAAATCTTCAATTCGCATCGGGCCCCAATTAAAACTTGTAAAAGGAATTCAACCGAAGTTTTAGAAACAAGAGGAAACCTCAATAGGTGATGGTGGGATTTGTTTTGGGCATTGGGAGGTTGGCCATTGGTGGCAATGTTCTCAAAATTGGAATAGATTGGCCGACTTGCTATATGTCTAACCATCTTCCAAGAGTTTATACAATCTCACGTGATATGAACCTCGGAAGATATTAATTGGAGATATTCATGTTTTGTATGTTATATTCACCTAACGAAATATTAAAAGTTATGTTGTTGAATTAATCAAATGAGTTGCACCATATTACTACAAAAATGTTGTTAGTCAAGTGGCCATGTTGTTATTTCTCTATGTTGAAGGTGATCCATTCTCCAAGGATGCAAAGGTAACCTTTTGTCATAGAGGCTTCGGCTTTCATGGAATCAGGTACCAAACCACTTGTCTCTGGAACGAGCCTTGAACCAGTGGATGCAAAGTTTTTAGAAATTTTTTAAAAGGTGCATTAAGTGAAAAACCTCATCGCTAGATATAGATTTTGAAAATATATTTATACCTTTTGACAGTTAAATTCCAATGGACACATTGGGCATTCATATTAATGAAAATAAACAATAGAAAGAGAACAAAAGACAAATAAATAAATAAGCAAATCAACAAATATAATAAAATAAATAATAATAATAAAAAAGAAAGGAGGTTTAACTCGGTGTCGGTCAAATTTGCAAAGTCCGCATAGAGAGCCCGGCCCAATTCACCCACATCCCTAGTCAGTTGGGTTGAGAAAATATTGGGTGGGCCTGTGATTTCACTGTGGCAAATTACGAGTCACTCACCGGGCGACACGTGTCGGCCGAGTCCCACCGCGTCAGGAGTCAGAGAAGAGAAAATTTTCAGACGAAGAGCAAGACTCTCTTTTCTCTCTGTACTTCGGGCTCTCTCTCCACGTCCAGATCTGTCTCTCCAACTCAACCTCTGCTCTCTCTCCTTCCCGACGCACGCTCCGACGAACCACGCCGTCGCCTCCGACAACCCACGTTGCCTTTGCCATCGACCCCTCCTCAGCGAACCACGCTGTCTATCTCTCGACTCGCTGTTGCCCAACTCACGTTCTGCGAATCACGCCGTTGCCTTCAACGAGCCATGCCGACGCCACCTCCGCCTCGAAAGGTACATATTTTCCTAGATCTACACCAAAATGTGTGTAATTTTTGCATTTTGAGATATATTTTGAAGGGTTTTTTCTTTTCTTTACAATCCTCTCTCTCGACTAGCTCTGTTCTTGCCGTCTCTACCGTCCGACGAACCACCAACGAACCACACTGCCGCCGCCGCTCTGTACCACGCCACCACCTCCTACGAAACCTCAAGAGGTATAGATTTTCTTAGATTTACTCAAATTGTGTGTAATTTTTGAAGGGTTTTTGTTTCCCCTTCACAGAGCGACGAATCTGCTCTCTCCTTCAAGTTAGGGTTTCGTTTGATAGAAGAGAGCGACGAATCTACATTGTGGTATAAATTTTTAGTGTCTACATTGCTGATGTGTGGTGCCTGGCTGATGTCTATCGGTCTCTTTGAACTCCAACTTCAATATCGGTTCATATGGATGAACACTCGGCAACGTCGTCTAAATCAGATTGCTTGTCATAGCTAATGACAAACAGAGGACCAAATCATTTGAATATACATCAAGAACCGATCGAAATAAACAAAAACAAGGGTTATCCTATCGAATCATACAGAGAGTGAAGCAATAAATTATTTATTCGACGACTTAAGCATGTGCTCTTCGTGTTTCCAAACAGCTACTCCACTATTGCTTGGGCAGCTTCACTCCACAAGGGTGTTCAGCTATATGACCGATACAACTGTAATCTGACTGGCTAAGTTCTTGAAAAAGATTGTTATTACAACAGGATTGGCGTTTGCATTTTAGGACCTACGTATCAGTTAGATGGAACAAACTGGCAGCTGTTTGTGTTTAGGTAACCGGCAGTGCATACAACTTGCTAGTAAAATTTCAAACTTTGTAATTGCTTCGGTCTGACTGCTGCCATATGCAAAAAGCTGTGAAATTGAAGGAACTGCTCAAGAAGAGGAAAGGGTGGAAGAAGAGATCATGGTCTCAAAGAGATGATGATGCTCAGCTGCTGTTTGCCCTCATAGACGCGAAATTATGTTCCATGGTTCCTAAGATGGAGAGGATCGTCAAAGGACAATTGTTCTGGTGCGAAGAAAAAAAAAGAAACTGGATTTGTCTGATGGGAAGTTGCATAGGGATCCCTCTGCTATTCTTTTTCCTTGTTAAATGTCATTGGAGAGATTGTTTAGGTGACTAGGCTTGGTGTAGAGACAAAAATACTCAAAAAGAAAAAAAGGAAAAATATGTTCTAATAGACGTTATTAATGCAAATACACCTAATACTTATATGCCATGCGATTTAATGAAAATATTTTTGGTTTTAGGGATTAAATTTTAATCTTAATTTTTATGCAATAAAATCATAAATGAATAGCAAAAATTTAGGTGTCAACACTTAATGAAATAAAATAACAATTTACCTGCGTCCATTGTGTTGCTGTCAAATTTTCCGTACACATGAATAGAATGGATATTCTTTTTTATGAGATCTTCTCCAGATTTGTTGCGGTTCAACATAGAGGCATTCTTCCATGTCAAATTTCATTGAAGACTCGGTTGCTTGTTGTTTGGTGACGAGTGTCAAACGAATCTTTAGCCACCAAATCAAGTTTCCCCTAACGTTAGCCGGTCATTATTCCCATTGAATCGGATGGTCGAGTGGAGAAAATAATACGTCAGATGTTATAGGTCCTATGAGCCGTATCGCTAAAACAAGCTAATTGCTTTATATCGGTACCCTTCGATAGCTATTCAATGAGGCCGAAAAAGAAAAATAGTCTAGGGAATGATCTAGGATAAGTGAAATTGATTGAAAAAGAAGATCCTGCACTAGATAAAAAAACGATTGCATTGCAGCTTGACTTTCAAGGTGGAATCAATTTTGGTTATTTGAAGTGAATGGCAAGAAATAATGCGGCAATGAAAGCACGAAGTGCATCGGAAGAGGAAAGGTTTCGTGGGGGAGTTCCTAAGAAGATTACCAAGCTTTGAAAAGGCAAATCTATCTCTTTGTCACTTTCTTGACTTTTTCGTTCTTCCTTTTTTTGACTATTTTCGAATTTTGCTTTACTTATATAATCATAGGGATGGGTAAATGAAAGCTCGAGATTGAGAAAGATCCTCTAGATACCGACCTCAATTGGGGCTTAAATCAAATGAGACATTCGGATGATTGAAATTTTGTCAACAGATTGAGCCCCTTGCATGGATCAAGAGCCCCACCACCCTGGTTGGATTAGTAAACTGTTCTTTTTTCAGATTACTCTCGCAGATCAATGTGGAGTAATGATTTTTCCATCTTCCCCCTCTCCAAAACTCAATGGTTTACGTGATTAAAAGTTAATGAATTATGATATGCCTTGAAGTGTCAAGGACAAATAATTGAAAACAAATAAGAAACGTGCAAGGAACTTCTATTGAATTAGAACAAATTATTGAAATTGTTGGATACATGCTTGGATTTGAACAATAAACTTCTCCATGGAAATCAATGGTGTGCATAGAGATTGTAAAAGGCTTAAAAGACACGACTGAAAAGCTTTTATAATCAAAATACTAATCCCAAGAAATCTAATCTACTTAAAGTTTCAAATTCAAAAAGTCGAGCAAAATCTTATCTAAGTGATCTTCTTAAAAAACCTGATGGTCTCCTTGATTGATGTTCTATGGTTCTTTAATAAAGCATTTCGTTATGCATCCGATTTTCTTAGCAAGAATCTCTTCCCGCCTTTTGACTTGTGCCCTACTTCATATAACCACTTCTGATCCTTTAGTTACAGTCATCCCTTGGTTCATGGATCCATCTTACCTCACACACTGAACTTTTTTTCATGCTTCAGTTAATCAATCATTGACACGTGTGATGAACTCCAGTTACCGTCCATGGTTTCGTGGGTCAATTGGCATGGTGTCAACGGACTGACAAGTTGCCCGCTTGCTCCCTGAACCAATATTTGTTTGGACCGCGAATTTTGAGCGTTGTTCTATTAATATAATGGAAACGAAATACCACTAAAGATTTCTAGCTAATGACCTGACTTTAGAGGTGGTAAATGGATCAAGAACCCATATATTAACCCATATCTAATCATTATGGGTTATAAGTGGATTGAGTTTAGTTTTATAAATGGACTTAAATGGATCATTAATGGGTTGCTTATTAACTTAATAGGTCTTAAATGGATATTAAATGAGTCAGTTATTCAATAAGCTTAAGTGAATTTTTAATGTTTTTTAATTTTCTGATTTTTATAATTTTTATATTCTTTATATTCTTTTTCTTTTCCTTTTTCCTTTTCCTTTTTTCTATTTTCTTCTTCCCCTGCCGATAGTCGGAGGCCGGCCATAGGCAAGGGACGAGCTCACTGGTGGAAAAAAGGAAAAGAAAAAAGAAAAAAGAAAAAGAAAAATCATTAAAATATGATTTTTTTTAAATAAAAATAAAAATATTAAAATGAATGCATAGAGGAAAATATGATTTTTCATACCAAATGGCGGAAAATATTTTCTAGTTTATTTCTAGGTTTCAGCTAAATATTGAAAAATATTGTTATTTTCTTGAAAACATTTTCCAGAAATGTTATATTTTTCGCGAAACAAATGGAGTCATGATTTTCTTTAAAAGATTTGTGTTGCATGAAGACGTTATAGCAATACAATTTTTTAAAATAATTATCAGAAATAAACTTTCCTAAATTTAGTTAAATGGGTCGAGTCGGATTGGATCATATCGAGGTTGGGTATAGGTCGAGTCGGGTATAGATCAAGATTTTTGCCTTGCGATAGATGGGTTAAATGGGTCAAATTGGGTTACATCATTTATGACCTAATTCAAATTTAACTTTACCCACCCGTTTAATAAGTCTACCTGACTTACAAGTTGTAATTTATTGCCACATTGGCTTTGTCATAAAGAATGTTGCGAATCACATAGGCCTAGCCACTGGGCCATGCTAGGCCCAGGACTCTTGGGTGGTGGGTCGGGCCTTGTTTTGTGTCTGGGCTGGGTCAGGTAAATGGGCCTTCATGGGCGGGCGCAAACTTGACATATTATTCTTTCTTATTGATTCATCCTTGTAAGTCGAATCAAATAATTTGGGTCTATATGACCTTATTCTAAATTTTGGATTGCGAACCTGGTGACCCAATCGGACCAATGACCAGCCAATCCCAACGCCCAACCGTTGGCCCTATATAGGGTCATTTGATCAGTGACCATTAGAGCCAAAAGGAAAAATTTAGATGTCTGTAAATTGGCCCCCTTCCTCGTACTTTTCACCATTCCCCAACTTCCAAATGCTCTCGCTCGCCCAAATCATTTGTCAATTTCAATTTATTTCCTTTATCCTTACAACGACTTAAGTTGTGTTCTATCTCAATGGAGAATAATAAATGCAACCCATGTCCGATTGTTCCAACTCAATCCGCTATTCATCATGCAATTATTGTGAGACTCGTTCAATAGTTCTGCGACAACAACTTATATAAGCAGGCTTTGCTCCTACAACATGTCGAATTTGATGATGATGAGACAGAACGACCCAGTGATTGTGAAGTATTACAGGGGAGAACTCCTGAAGCTAGTCCTTGCCAAGAAGCTTTCCTGAATGATACGTGTACCTCCAAGAAAACCCCTGGACATCTATGGCGTCGGTTTCATGGAGAAGAACGTTTGGTGGCTGGAAGACATTCCAGCTCGAGCTCAATGCAATGATGTCAAGAATGCCACGATATGTGGTGGCGTACTAAAAGGTGAATCATCAAATGGGACGAGCCACTTGAGGAGCTACCAACATTGATATGAGGAAGAAATGTCCAAGGCCAAGGGAGCTCTTTAAGTACAATGTCGCATACAAAAAGTCCATTCAAGTATGACGAGGCAGGGAATCAGCAGAAGATTGCATACTGTTATCTTGCCGCCGATCAACCCTTTTTGGTAGTGCATTTGGTGCTGACGATTTCGAGTCTCTTCAATTTCTCATTTATGCACTAGCCTACATTATGCCTATTGTGTCCATATCGACCATTTGGCCATGGATGGGAATTATGTCATCGACCTCTTGCATTTAAAAGGTAAATATTCCATGATTTTTGAATTATGACAACTGAAATGATGAGAGCTGTCAATGAGTTTGACATCTCCGATAAAAGTTTTCAGCATCACGCTTGATAATGACTAGGTGAACACCTCTTTAATTTGGAGTCCCGCCCAACAGCTAAATCCAATTTGCTATGGATTTCATCCATATGTGGTATGTATGCCAATGTATTGACTTGTGCATACAAGACGGTCTCCACTAGTTTTATGAGTCTGTAGCCTAAGGTATCGTATATACTAGATCCACCCTACTCAAGCATCACGATTTGGAGGTCCTATACATGGCACACGGAAGGCAAGCTAAAGAGCTTTCTCTAGAAGTAAGAACGAGATGGGACTTAACGTGTGCCGATGTTCTTCTTCACCACTCATAGCAGAAGTGCCATCCTGCCATTGACACAACAAGACGAGAGGATTGTTAAAAGTATTCCTCAACTAAATTTCTTTTAATATTTTCATTAAAAAATCTGAATTAATTATTAAAAAAAACCAGGCCCATGCCAAGCAGTGCCTAGGCCCAGCACGAGAGTGTGCTGGCCCAGGCATGGCCCAGTGGCCTCTCCTATTGATCACATACATTGAAATTATTTTTTCTAAGTTCTTTTTCTGTGAGAACATACTGAATACATGAATTTATATAATTGATAGTTGGTTCCCTGAAACTTACTGTTCTACTATTGAAAGATACCGGTCACAATGAAAGAACTTTTATCGTCATTGGTTGATATATTGATGATTACCTTTCTATATGAAAATCATTTACTTGTACGGATAAATTTATTATTAATTAGTTGAAACTAATTCTGTGTCAACATATAGAAATTACTGGTTATGTGTACGTTGGTACTTATGTTTTTCACGTAAAAGAAGTTCTGGTCGCGTATAAGAATTGCTTATTTTCTAGCCGGAAGTTACTAATCACATGTCTCATAGCCAATAAGGTGATGGATTGCCAATGAGAAAATTTTTTTTGCTGTTGTTGCCTACCAAGATTAGTGATGGTTATATCTAAAGGAGCAGCAGGCAAAGACTTAGCGGAGTGAATAGTTTCTTTGACTAGACTCAACTCGCAGTTCTAATTATAGCAAGTGAGAGACTATACATTGGGAATAGAACGCGGGCTTCTAAGCTATTCTGCTGGAAAAGCAGAATCGAAAGCCCTTTCGTGTGCATGCCACGCTGCACCATGGCTTGGCATTCTAATGTCCAGGTTGATTGCTTTTAGCAAAATCAAACACGAAATTAAACAGACCTGATGATTGCCGTTCAAGCTCCGCCCAATCATTCATTATCTCATAGTCCTCTCTTTGAATGACAGGAAAGAAACAGGGGCAAGAGAATGATAAACCACAGTAAAGTCCGCTAGAAAGGCCGCCGTCAGGGAGGCAGCGATTATCAAAGTTATGCTAGTGCCCAGTGATATAGATCCATGCAATAGTCATTAAGCAACTGAAGTTCCCACTGATTTGTTAGGCAGTTCCAACAGTCAGGAACACATCCGAGTGACCTGGGTTATGGCCGCGCCATTCCAAGTCCTTCCACCAGCTCTCTCGCCCCTGCTTTTCTTCAAATGCTCACTGGAAACTTCATCGGTCGAAAGAGACTTGAGACTGGGGCAGTCATAAAAACTCAAACCTTTCTAACCAGGTGCGATCCGTACCGCACAAGATATACTCGAAAGTCTAGGTACGTAATGGAGTGAACAACTTCTTCAACATAGGGAGGAAACAAGACGTCTCGAGGACTTTGCAAATAGAACTTTGGCAGCTAATTAGGCTTTTGATGGCTGGGCAGTCCTCAATAATGACCTATTCCAAATCGTTGAGTTTATCAAGCGTCTCTTGCGAAAAGATAATTGTCAACTTGGGGCATTTACACAATGTCAACAACTTGAGAGAAGATAAACATCCCTTCTGCTCTGAGCCCCTCCAAATGTTCCTCAAGTTTCTCATGCAATACATATACAGAAATTTGCTTGGCTGCTTGCCATGCTTCCTTCGCCGCTCGTTGCTTGCCGCCCTTCACTGATCGTCGCGCTTCGCTTCATTTCCGTTTCCCTCCTCTTCACCACAGGGAGGAAGAACTTACTTCAACCGCTAGGGTTTCAACATGTTCACGAAGGTAATGTAATCATTTGGATTTTCATGGTTTTTCTTGGGTGTTTTTGTGGTTGTGTCTGCTTGTTGAGTATGTAATTTTAAATGATTATTTTTTGAATTCAAGCGGCTTTGTTCCATGTTCAAGGTTCAAGTTCCACAAAAATTGCTTGGTAATTCAGTGGTCATGAGACAAGCCAGGGGATTTGGCAATTAGTCTTGGCACCAGTGACACTGTGAGTAGAAACTAAACATTTGCTATGTCTATGCATTTTTTCACATTTTCCACGACAAACCAACATAGGAAGATCCCTGTTTTAGGAAAAGAAATAAACACACTAATTTTATTTCTAAATATAAAATGTGGCAATTGATTAAACTGTTTCCTTCGCTATTTTATGCAATTGTCTGTAGTTTCATTCATTGATATGTCTGTATTGAACCCAAGGTCCACCATGCCGTCATTCACTTAGAACTAGCTCTGAAGAGAACCCTTTAGCTAGAATTTTTCTTATTAGAAATATGTTTGTAGTTAATATCTGTGCACAGAGCTGCCAACCGAGTTGTGATAGTAAACTTCTTGCTTGTCAGCATAGCATGTCTGCTTATCTAGCTAAACTTGACTCTGTTGAGTTGTATGATGATGATGTCTTGCTTTAAATATTGTATGTGTATGCATTACCTTTTATTGGTTCGAATGATTCGGCTGGAAAATTACTTAGCACATGAGTATAAAGTTATAAGAATTTGATTATTGAGTTTTGGCCAGTGTTTGATTTAATGTTTGATAGAAATATAACAAGTTATATTTTCTTTCAGTATTTGTTCTAATTCACATTTCTATAACTAATTAGTTGACATGTCGAGATCTAACGAGGAACAAGAAGAATAGTCAAATACAGAACGATCCAAGAGACGTAGAGTTGCATACTTAGTTCATGAGAATGAGGAAAATAACTCTATTTGCTCTAAATGATCGAAAAATGTGGTATGGTTTGAATTCGAAAAGTTCATAGATGAGGGTGGCAAGGAAAAGGCCAAGTGTAAGTGGTGCGAACTAACTTGCATGGCTAGTCATGGGACAAAAATTTGTTGCGTCATTTAAGTGCTTGTCCCAATCGAGAGGCCAATGTTGATGATTCCACGAAACGATTTGATCAAGTTATGTTTAGAGGTAAGCTAGCAAGAGCGATAATCAAACATAATTACACCTACTCTTTTGTAGAGCATGAGCCTACTAAAAAGTTGCTTAGTTACTCAACTCCAATGTGAAGCACATATCAAGAAATACAGCAAGAAGTGATATGGTAAAAGTTTATTAGAAAGAGAAGAGAAATTTGAAATCAAATTTAGCGTCACTTTCAAGCAGAATATGTTTGACTTCCGATTTGTGGACTTCTATCACAACGGATCATTATATGATTGTCACTACGCATTACATTGATGAGAATTGGGAATTAAATGCAAAGGTTTTGTGTTTCTCCTATGTGCCACCTCCATAAAGTGACGCCATTCTACTGGAAAAATTTCTGACTTTGTTGAGAGATTGGGGCATTGAAAGAAAGATTTTCAGTATTACATTAGATAATGCATCATATAATGACAGTATGGTTGATGTTTGGAAAAATACGCTTTCTATGAGATCCTTTTTGTTATGTGATAGGGCAGTTTTTTCATATGCGTTATGGTGCGCATATTTTGAATCTCATTGTACAAGAAAGTCTAACGGTGATTGATGGAGCATTACTAAATATTAGAAATTTTGTCAAATATGTGAGATCTACACAAGGGAGAAGAGTAAAATTTTCTGAATGTATATCACAATCATGCTTGGATACGGGTAAAAAGGTACGTCGAGATGTGGCTGCTAGATGGAACTCTATGTATCTAATGCTTGAAGGTGCTTTGGTCTTCAAACATGCATTTTCCCATTTGAAGTTAATTGATTGTAACTTTCTCACATGTCCATCACTTGAGGATTGGGTTAGGGCCAAGAAAATTGCATTCTTGCTACAACCTTTTTATGATATTTCCACTCTCTTCTCTAGAGTTAGATATCCCATGGCGAATTTGTATTTCTATGGAGTATGGCAGATCCAGTTTCGTTTGATAAAGACAAAGAGTAGTGAGGATGTAGCTATTAGATATATTGCTATAGCAATGCTAAAGAAGTTTGAAAAATATTGAAAGTGTTATAGTGTTGTCTTATCTTTTGTTGCAATATTAGATGCTCGCTATAAGTTACACTTGTTAGAGTTTTGCTATTCAAAGTTAGACATGGATGATCATGTGGAATATGTATGGAGCATTCGAGAAAGGCTCCATATGCTTTTTGATGAATATGTGACCTCTACGTCGAGAGATGATCACTTTACATCTTCAATTAGTCGAGGTAACATTTTAGTTGAGGACATCATTGATAACATTGGGGACAATCTTGATGAGTATGATGCATTCAAGAGTGAACACTTTGGCTTGCAATCTACTAAGTCACAATTGGATTTGTATTTGGAGGAGAATAGGCTTGATAGAAAAAAAATACCCGGATCTCAATGTCCTTGATTATTGGAAAGCTCATTCACATCGGTATCTCGAGTTGTCTCTCATGGCTTGTAATATATTGAGCATTCCTATCACTACCGTTGCCTCAGAGTCGGCCCTTAGCATTAGTGGACACATTCTAAATAAATATCGTAGTTCCCTTTTGCTCGAAAATGTAGAGGCCGAGCTGTGCACCAGAGATTTGTTATTTGCAGTTCCACCTAAGGAAGATTTTAACGACAAGTTTCTCACTGTTGACTTTTAAGACTATTTGCATTAGGTACTTTCATTTATCTCATTTTCTTGGTTTACTCACATGATTTAATGCAATTGACTGGCTAGAAGATGTGTGTATATACTTTCTTTTATCTCATTCTCTTGATTTCCTCCTTCCTGTTTCTCATCTTAGGTTCGAAAGTTTCACTCGCCATGATAATTTGTTTATCGCGCCGAGGCCTCTGAATCGAGCTTTCGTGGATGTGTTTTTGGCTAAGTTTTTGGTTGGAGTGTTCGTAGGAGGTTGTGCTCAAAATCTGAGTGGATGTGAATGTAGTGTGCGTTGATGATCAGGTAAAAAAGCAGGGGAAATAAGCTAATACCACGTAGCTCCAAGCTCAACTGGATGCTAACTCCATGTTGCTTTTAGAATATAGTTTTCCGACGTGGTTGATATTATTGCCGCTATAGATGAAGTGGCACTAGTGAGAACATCATGCACTGGACTAGTCTTCTATTGTGTGGAAAATAAAGGATGCGATTTGTACATCACATATTCAGTTTCAGGAATTTACTCTAGTGAGAACATCATGCACTGGACTAGTCTTCTATTGTGTGGAAAATAAAGGATGCGGTTTGTACATCACATATTCAGTTTTAGGAATTTACTCTAGTGAATGGTCTGTAGTTTTTCTATTTCAAACTATCTTTCATTCCGTTGGTGGTCATTTTAGGATGTGATATAGTTCTTGCAATATCGGTGATTTGCTCTTTCTTTGGATTGATTGGTTGTCAACTTCGCTTGAGTTACCCATACGAAATTGGGCTAGTTAAATCTGAGTTACAAAATGGGTTTGGCCTATAGTTCTTTATAAGTTACTTTTTAGGTCGAATTTATAAGCATTTCAATTTATAGGTTTTTTTTACATTTTTTTTACTTTATTTGCTAATTTTTTATTATTTAATTTGTTTTTTTAATTTGATGTGGAGTTTTTATTCAAATATCATATACATGTGAAGAGCTTAAAGTGAATTAAATAGGTGGGTAGAGTTTTCCTAAAATATTAATGTGCTCTAGTAATGTGGATTGAGTCAAGTATGAGTCACTATATTTGCATTGCATGAATATATGTCAAAACGGGTTAAATTGATCAAATATGAGTTGAACCATAATCAACCCAATCCAAATTTGACTTGACCCACCCGTTTGACATGCCTAGTACTTAATTCTTTTGTGCATTATGTCTTTTGTCTTTAAGATTTCGACTATCCCTTCAAACTGCCAATTGGACATCCTGCACTACAAAAAAACATGAAATTTGTAACGGAAATTTTTCGTTGCTAATTTGCGACAAACTTTGCAACGGATTTCTAATTCCGTCGCAAATTAGCGACGAAAATTTTCCGTCGCAAAATTGCAACGAATTTTGCGACTAAAAATAATTCCATCGCAAATTAGCAACGGAAAATTTTCGTTGCTAATTCCGAAGCAAATTAGCGACGACTAATTTTCCGTCTCTAATTTGCAATGAATTTTGGGATAGAATTATTTTCCGTTGCTAATTTGTGCAATGAAATTTGCCATTTTACGATGAAAGTAGTGACGAATTTTATATCCGTCGCTAATTTGTGACGGAAAATAAATCCGTCACAAAATTTGTCGCAAATTTGCGACGGAAAATTGGTTGTCACGAGATTGGACGATTTGCTACATGTCCAATTCTAAGAGAGATTAGTTATTACAAATTCAAATTAGATAAGAAGATCTATTATAAACTCATGATATTAGACAATCTCTTAAAATGTTCTTGTCCCAAATAAGCTTTTTTAGATTTGATAGGTGCAAATCTTATCTTATTTTTTTTCAAGGCTTAGATATAGATAACATAGATATCTATTTAGTTGAATATGGTGGTTTCCTCTGCACGTAGCTCTTATGTATGTGTAAATATATGGGCAAGTAAATTATAATAATTTTCAAATAAATCGGAATCAGGTGGATGTATGACATGTAAAGTCAATGTATTTATATGGGGATATCTATAAAGAGATATTCTTATTTAGACCTAACCAATTTGATCTAACCAATTAGATGAATTATTCCTAAAGGGTTACATCCGAATGATGAATGAATAGAGGGCATGCATTCTATTAGAGAAATATTTAAAAGATTCCCTATATTTCCTTTAATTGATTGTAATTGATATTTTCCCTTTTAGATAGTCATCCTATAAAACTGATAAATAGGTTCATGTACTCTTCATTTGACAATGATATATATTTTTTGTTCTTAATTCTTTTTATCACATTATTGACTTGGTATCAGACCCCTATTATTATTTGAGAAAGCGTCAATCGAGTCTGTTTGTAACAACGACATCCACATCAGTCATGTTTCTCCACAGTGTTCGTAATGCTAGTCACATCGGCCCATTTGGAAACAACCTCCCATAGTTGTTTGACATTCCTCCACTGCTCTAATGAAAAAAAAAAAAAAACATCACCGGACTTGCCGCCCTTAGATGAATTAGATCATGATATTTACTAATTCATCAAATATGAGTAATGTGTCATTGTATGTAAAAGTGTAGAAGTATATCCACTCAAGGTTCCGACGGAATTAGCGACAGATTCAAAAAATTGGTCGGTATAAACATTTCTGTCTCTAATTCCTTTGCAAATTAGTGACGGAAAAATAAATTCGTCGCAAATTAGCAATGGAAAATAAATCCGTTGCAAATTTGCAACGAATTTGGAAAATGCCTTTTATTTTTGGAATTCGTCGCAAAATCTGTTCCAAATTTACGACGGAAAAATAAGTCCATCGCAAATTTGCAACGGAAAATTAAGTCCGTCACAAATTTGCGACGGAAATATAAATAAGTCCGTCGAAAATTTGTGACGGAAAATTAGTCCGTTGCAAAATATAAATAAATTCGTCGTAAATTTGCGACGGAAATATAAATAAATTCATCGCAAGAAAATTAAGTTTGTCGCAAATTTACGACGGAAATATAAATAAATCCGTTGTAAATTTGTGACGGAAAATTAAGTCCGTTGTAAATTTGCGACGGACTTATTTATATTTCCATTGCAGATTTGACCAAAAAAAGTCCCGCCCATTTGACCCAAGAAAAAAAAAATTCCCGCCTGTCCTTTTGCCCCCTTCTCTCTCGTCCTTTTTCTTTTTCTTGTCTTCTTCCTCCTCCTCTTCTTCTTCTCTTCTTCCTCCTCGCGCGCACGTCCTCTGCTCCGACCTTCTCAGCTCCTTCTCCCTCTTCTTCCTCTTCCTCTTCTTCTCTCTCTCTCTTTCTTGATCTCTGCAGCCTGGCGATCTCTCCTCAGACCCAACGAGGAATCGCTGCGATCTGTCCCCCTCTTCGCTCCATCATCGGCCATCAAGGTGCAGCTCCACGTGTCTCCCTTCGTTTCTTTTAGCTGTTCTTTGTCTTTGGGCTTCCGGAGGTTGCATTTTGACTTTCTGCTGTTTCGATGTCCGCGTGCTTTTGGAGTTCTGGGTCTGTTCGTTTGCTTCTTCTTGTTGTGAAATTTCGGAACTTGAGGAGGTTCGAGCTGATGGGTGTGTTGTTTTTTTCCCCTCCATCGACTGTCTCGTTCAGGTCCTGTCATGAGCTGATCGCGTCTCGCTGTTGGGTCGTTCTTCCGGCGGAGGATTTTTGCGGGATCTCGAAGCGGAGTGAAGTAAAGTTGTTCCGAAGTTTAAGCTGAATCTCGTGCCTTTTTTGGGGGTGGATGAGGAATACCGCGGCAACCGGCGCCGGGGCGGCCCTGGTGTTTCTGTGCTTGTCCGCGTCGTTGGCGGCGGCGGCGGTTTTGGCGGCGAACTATGTGCCCACCGATAAGATCCTGCTGAATTGCGGGGCGGATCCGCAGACCACCGATACTGATGGTCGGGTGTGGACCTCGGACATCAGTTCCAAGTTCCCGTCTTCCACCGCAAACTCGATCACGGCCGCGGCCGCCACGCAGGACCCCTCGGTGCCCCAAGTCCCGTACATGACCACGAGGATCTTCCCGTCTAATTTTACTTACAGTTTTCCCATGGCATCCGGTCGGAAGTTCATCCGGTTTTACTTTTATCCCTCTTCGTACAATTCGTATAAAGCGCCCAATGCCATATTCTCTGTTTCTACTAGGGATTATACTCTTCTGAAGAACTTCAGTGTGGCCCAAACGACGGAGGCTTTGAACTTTGCATATGTTTTGAAGGAGTACTTGGTCAATGTTGAGGGCAGACGCTGACCAGTTGGTCGCAAATTAATGAACAAAAAAAAATTCATCAAAAATTAGCGAATTTTGCCATGAATACATTTTGTTGTAATTTTTAGGCAAAAAAAAAAAACATTTCGTCACAATTTAGAGACCAAAAAAAAATTTCGTGGCACATTAGCGATGAAATTTTGTGACGAATACCGCTTGTGACTAATTTGCAACGAATTTTGCCATGAATAATTAGCGACGAATACAGTTTGTAGCTAATTTGTGGCGAATTTTGCGACGGATAATTAGCGACGAATTTTGCGAGAAATGCCGTTTGTAACTAATTCTCGACGAATTTTGTGACGAATAAAGTTTGTTGCTAATTTGCGATGAATTTTGCGACGGATAGTGTTCGTAGTTAATTTGCGACGAATTTTTTTCCGTCGCAAAATTTTGCAATGACCTATTAGCGACGGAATTTTTTCCATCGTTAATTTCGTTGCAAATTCGATTTGCGATGGATTTTGCCAAAAAAATTTTCGCAAAATTCATCACTAATCCCTTATTTTTTTGTAGTGCTGCTTCCATGTTGTAGCTCACAGTGCGGTGGTATTGCAGGCTGAGACTATGGCAAAGAAGGTTGAGTGGTTGAACAAATTGAGAAATGTTATCCAGCCTTCCGCAGGAGGTTGAGTGAAGGGAGAATCTAGGCTCCCACTCCAGCAAAGCCTCTCCGATGGGTCAGATCGGGTATGTATTACTATATTTGCATTGCATGAAAATGGATTAAAACGGGTTAAATGGGTCAAATATGGGTCGACCTATATTCGATTTAACCCATCTGTTTGACGGGTCTAACTAAAAAGTACTTAATTCTCTTGTGCATTATGTCTTTTATCTTTAGGATTTCGACTATCCCTTTAGACTGCCAATTTGACATCCTGCTTCCATGTTGTAGCTCACAGTGCGGTGGTATTGAAGGCCGAGACTATGGCAGAGAAGGTTGAGTGGTTGAACAAATTGAGAAATGTTACCAGCCTTCCGCTGGAGGTCGAGTTGAGGGAGAATCTGGGCTCCCTCTCCGGCAAAGCCTTTCCGATGGTTCTCTGGTGAGTCATCTAGTGGTATTGTTTGGTAACAAATCCCTAAAAGGAGAGAGAAAATCAGTGGGCTTGTTTGATCCTTCAGTGAGTGCAATCACGATCAATTTGTTTCACTTTCGACTCTTCCAACTGTCCAGCGTTTCACCCGTAGGAGTTCTCTGAAGATAAGATATGCCAAAGGCTCAAAAAGACCTTGAAATAGGATAAATACCATGAAAATCTCCAAACTGTTACGTCTATAACAAATTTACCTAAACTAATTTTTTAACCATAAAAAATCCCAAAATGGTAAACCTATGACAAAAATATCCCAAATTAATTTTTTGACCACAAAAAACTAAAAACCAGTAGACTTGTGATAAATTTATCCCCTATTAAATTGGATTAATACCACGAAAATCACAATATGGTAAATCAATGACAAACAGAGCGGTAAAACCTTAAATTGGCATACCCGTCAACTGTTACGCGCCATCCAACTTAGTAATTTAATAATAAAATTTAGCAAATACCAACAGAGGATAAATTTTTTACAGGTGTACCAGTTTGAGGTTTTTCGTAGTATTAACCCCTTAGAAATATTATACACGTCTTTGTTTAGCCTATTCCTAACTAAATTAGCAGTGTGTTTTTGGTGGTCCCTGTATTTAAGGATAACATGCAAGAAGACCTGCAGATCCAGAGGAAGAACTTCGGTGGATGTCCCAAGAATTCCGTGGTTATGTCGAAGCAGTTCTCAACAGCCTTAATGCTAACGTTCCAAATGTCAGTTTTCTTGACGTGGTGCTGTTATTCTTTTGTTTGCTGAGACAGTGCCATTGCTTTTCATTTCACTAGCTTCTTATGTTGCTGAGCAGGCGGTTGTACCTTGCCAACTAAAGAAAGCGAAAGAGGACATGCTCAATCAATTATACAGTTCGATCAGGTTAGAATCATTTCTTTTTTTTTTCTTTTGAATATTTCATAGTATACTCATGTTCCTTACTACGTGGTGCAAATGGAAGGTACTCTAAGCATTCCCTTTCGGAGTGGTGGTTTGTCAAATACTGCAAGTAGCATCTATCGCATCTGACCATATATTGTTGGAAATGGTTTCCTATAATGAAAACATATATTTGATTATTGCATTGACCACATATTTATCATGTTCTGTTTTGTAGCCCTACACGTTCCAATTCTAGAGCACTAATGTGCTTCATATGTAACCTTTTTACAAAATTCTACATCATTAATGAAGGGTTGTTCTTGAATTATTAGTCATCCTTTCTTGTTTAAGTTGGATTGTTGTGCTCAAAGCCTGGCAAGAATTGAAGAACTGCTTTTATAGAGGATCAGAATGTAAAACGTATAATTCTTGTAAGTTGTGCCATGGCGCTATAATTCTATGGGAAATTAACTGACTCTATGGGAAATCCGAACAGCTTATGGAGTAGGACATTTGTGCCATGGCAGTATAATCCTTATACGTTGTGTCTGACTGGTTAAGAAAACCAATCTCTCGAAGGTTTTTCTGTTTCCAATTGATTTCCGGCCGCCAGTATGCCTTGGGCTGTTGGTAATGCTGCAAAGTTTAATGAAGTTTACCCTGTGGGAGATATTCTGTTTTTTTTCCTGGTTTATAGTAATAAAAACTAGATTGGCTAGTCTTGGGGCCGTGTCCAGTCTGGTCCAGCCCGGTTCCAATGAGACCAATATTAAATATTATTTGTGAACCGGGAACCGATTGTTCTGTTTTTTTCTTTGTAGTTTTGATTTGATCCCATAAGGCCATGGAAAAAATTGAAAAAATATATAATATATGAAAGAAATTGAACAATTGGTTCCAATGGGACCAATATTAAATATTTTTCATATATATATATTAAATATTATGTATATGAAAAAATTAGAAAAATATATATTTATTGGTCCGGTCCGGTCCGGTCGGTTTGGTTTCCATCCTAGAACCAGGAACCGAACCGTCTTGAAACCAGTTCCACTTTTAGAAACTTGGAACCGGACTGATATTCCCGAGAACCAGATCAAATCAATCGGTCCGATCCCAGTTTGGGCGGTCCATCTTACTTACCCTTAACTCTAACTCTCAACTTACTCTTAGATTTTTGCCCTACCTCTTATAGGATGTGGGAATCAAAATCCACATATGAAATTACACGTCCTCACTCCTAACTCTCCTGAGAAGATGGGGAATAGAATTCCCCACCTCCTCCTTCCCAAGTAGAAAGGGTGGTCACTAGGTTAAACTCAGTGGTTAAATCAGGGTGGGTTAAGTAGGGAAAATTTGTTCAAAAAGTTCCAAACTAATTGCACTTTTGCCAATTTAATCATAAATTTTTTAATTGTATTAATTGAACCATAACTCTTTTCACATTTTATCAATTGAGTCTACCCAACTAATTTTAGCTAGAAATCACTGACGTGGACACATCCAGCTCTAACGTTAACAATTTTAAATTATATTTTAAAATTTTTTATTTTCTATTTCTTTGTTTTTGTTTTCCCAACTATGGTTGATAAGGGCCAACAACCCTTGCTTAACCAGGCGAGGGAGTTGTGGCCCTCGCTTGGGTTTGGGCAAGGGCTTGATGCCCTCGCTTGTAGCCCTTGCCGGCCATAGGCAAGGGCATTGGGTCTTTGCCCAGATCCAAGCAAGGTCTACGACGTCCTCACTGGCTCACAATTGAAAAAAAATCAAAGAAAAGAAGGAAAAAAAAAGAAAAGAATAAATAATTTTGAAAAAATATTAAAATATTATTTAAAATTGCCTACATTAATACCAGCTATGTTATTTAGGAAGGTTGACGTCTATATTAGCGATTTTTGGTCAAAATTGGCCGATTGACTCAATTGGCAAAAATGTCAAAATGTTTATGATTCAATTGGTATAATTAAAAGATTTAGGACTTAATTGATAAAAATATAATAGATTTAAGACCTTTTTGCATAGGTTAGCCATTGCTTGAATGACAAGTGTGCGTATTAAAGAGAGTCCTTAAGAGGGTTGAGTTTGTAGCGTGTAGCTTTTTAGGCTTTTGTGGGTAATAACACGCTATATGATATTGTATCTTAACTACTGGAATTTGCCCTAATGGCCACCCTTCCTACTTGAAAAAGGGGAGGTGAAGAATTCGATTCCGTACTTTCTCATGAGGAGCTAGGAGTGAGGATGTTTAGTTTCAAATGTGAGTTTCGGCTCCCACACGCTGTAAGGAATGAGGGCAAAAGTCTAAAAGTAAATTGAGAGTTAGAGTATGACAAAAAAAAAAAAAAGATATTGCATCTTTCATGTTAATTATCTATCTCCTAATCCTAATTGTTAGGTTGACTTAGGCCTCTCTTGAGTATTTTAATCTTGACCTATAAATTTATACGATTTTTGCTAAATTCACATTTTGGATTTAATTTAATCCGAAAAAATACTTAAAACATTTGGAAATATTCAATTAAAATATGTGAGAAACGTCATTAACTTTTTTGTAACATGAATGCTTTAGTTGTACGTGTCATCTTAACTCCAAGTGATACATGAACCTTTTATTTCATTCGGAGAAATTCGAATGCCAATGAATTCGGAGATATTCTTGGATTTAATTAATACTTTAACTTAATTCATCGACCAATAATAACTTTTTACACATCATTCGTCGACCAATAACAACCTTGTGTTGATCAAGAGAAAATATGGCAATGAATTATAATCGGTGGATCGCTTTTATTCAGTTATTTTTTATGTTTTATGGGTACATGTGGGAATTACTTAAGATATTTCAAACCTGTGATATGCACTAGATACAATTTATTCAGGAAAGAGAATATAGCAAGTAGCATCTTCCATTCAAAGCGGAAAATATTGAAAGATTTCATTAATTATTTGCAATGTTATTCATTTAATTTATATGTCAATCTAGCATATTTCACGCATCTATCCATAACCCCAACAACTAAGGCAAATCAGTGTCCAAGGGCACCCAATTTCATCATCCTTGAAGATTGGAGATTTCTAGTAGTAATTAGATGGGGAAATAATAAAAAAGTCTTAAACCTATTATATTTGTGCCAATTAAATATTAAGACTTTTAATTTTGTCAATTTAATCCTAAACCTTTTGATGATTTTTTAATATAATCTTTTTGGCTAATTTTAATCGAAAAGCATTGACATGATTGTCTAGTCAGCGTGGGTTGTCATGGCCAACGTTGACTTAGGCAATTTTTACAAATTTTTTGAATTTTTTTTTCTTTTTTGCTGGTTGCTGGGTGAGGTTGCCCTCACGAGCCACAAGCTAGGCCAACCCTCACTAAATATGGTCGAGGATCCCCGAGCCCTAAACCGGCAGCAATAAATAAAAAAAAAAGAGAAAAAGAAAAAATACATACAAAATTAAAAAAATTAAAAAATTGTCCATGTCAGCACAGCAGTGTTACGTAGGACTAGGAGTATGCAAAGAAACCGAGAACTGCTTGGACAGCTCAGAATTGGACTGGACCGAACTGGCTCGGAACTGGCGGTTCCCATAAGGACTGGTCTGGTTACCGGTTCTAATTTACTAGAATGGGTTAGTACCAATCTTGTTCGCAGTTCTAGGCGTGGAACCACCCACCCACCCACCCATCCATACCGGACTGGTAATATATGTACATATATATAATTTTTCAAAAAAATTTCAACCAAAAAAAAAAAAAGAAAACAATTTTAGAAAAATGAAAACCATAAAATCCCTAATCTAAAACTCAACTCTCAACTCACGATTGCATCTTTAGCCATTCATCGCCTCCCACTCTTACTCCCAGTCACCTTCATTTGTGTGAAACTTGACGGGACTGGTTCCATGGACCCACTCGAGAACTGGACTAGATCGGCGGTCCAGTTTCCGAGTAGATCCATGGAACCGATGGGCAGTTCCCGGTTTCAATTTCTCAAAATTGATCTTTAGTAGGCGGTTCCCAGTTTCATGTCGGGAACCACTCACCCAGACCATGCTCACCTCTATGTAGGATGGCCGGCGTTTATATCGGTGATTTCTATCCAAAATTGATCGAATGAGTTACATTTGTAAGTTGTCAAAAGATTTAAGACTAAATTGGTCAAATTATAAAGTTTAGGACTGAATTGATATAAATGCATTAGGTTTAAGACTTCTTTGGTTATTTCCCCTAACCCTTTCATAAGGCTAGAAATTTCTTTTACCGGATTTAGATTTATATAACATCGATAAATAGTTGCCTCTACATGAGAGAGTAAGGATTAAAAAGGCAAAAAAAGAAAAAAAAAAAAGAGGACTAGCCACAAAAGATGATGATGAGAGTTGAGAATTCATTAAAATTCTTTAACGCATGAGTGAAATGTAGATTTTACCGCTTACCCATTCTCACCTCAACAAGAGTGGACGTGTTTTCATTACGAGTCAACCATTCGTTATTTAATATGATTGCGATGTCTTGTTGCTAACAAGTACGAATCCCATACACAGTAAGAGTTTCATTTTGAAAGGCAAAATACCTAGTTAGCAATCATCCTTATAATACGTACTCTATCATCATCTTCATCATCATCATCATCATCATCATAGGAGGCTCAAATTTCATTAATGTGGAGCTTTTTTGGGAATATAAGAAGTTAAAAATAGTTAAAATGAATTGAAGAAAGTCCCGATTTTATTTAGTACATTCATGGATTAACAGGTGTCCCACTAACTTTTTTTTTTTTGGTCTGTAGGTGTTCCACTAATTTGCAGATAGAAAAACACTCCTGGGCATAATTTATTAGACCCACTGCTAACCTTGCCAGTTTTCTCATTTAGAACAAACCCTCTCCCGCTCCATCCATTTGTTTCTGCACTTTTCTTCAATAAAGGGCCTGCAGATAACCATAGGCCATCATAAACCAATGAAAAGTCTGAAGACACACGTCGATGACTGCGGCCATGATTTTGGAAAAAGTTCAAATGTGCACTAAACGCATAATGTGGCCATCAGTTACTCCATTAAACAAGCATAATCTTCGCCTTTCCTACAAAAGTGACATGTACAAGAGAAAAGAAAAATTCAAGTTACGGCAAGTGTAAAATCAAGAACAATTTTATGGTTCTTTTGCATATTGAAATCGATATGTGCCCACATGAATCACTAAATGCAGCAGACAATCAGCAAACAAAAAGGTAGATGAACCAATAGCAACATTCTAAAAAATAAAGAGACATTTAAAATGAGCCAAAAGGCATGATGGCCTCATGCAATTAAATTGTTTGTTGTTCAGCCAAAACTGCACTGTAAATAAGTTTTCTCAACTAGTCTGACTCAGCGCAGACCTACCGTCATTTCTCCATCTGGTCCTGCAGTCTTTAGTACAGTTCCCTTCTTGCCATCCATGTCTTGCTGATTGGTTCTCTTTCATGGATTTCAAGCTACCTCCACTTTGTTGACCGCCTGTTTCAGGATTAGTTGCCTGAAAATAAGAAATCAAGTCAGTAGTGATAAACGACAACTTCTTCATAAGTTGAAGCACTAATTCATAGAGAAAAAAAGAGTTCACACCCTTTCAGTGTAGATTGCTCTGCATCAGCAGCTCTTCTAGAAGATCTAATTTGTAGCTCTTCTTCACACGCCGCCTTTCCAACCTGTTCGGACCATTTGAGGGGATCAGCCAGACAACATGAAGGACGTGGGAGTACGTCAATACCCTACTATACATAATCCAACCAATAAAACATCAAGATACGATTACAGGTCACCAAAAATCTATGCTTTCTTCATCCTATCTAGCGGTAAGTCCATATTCAGCCGGCAAAGGTAATGAACTTTTTTTAAGTAGTGGCAAATGTGCGCGATGTCACTAATAAGGACCAGGAAGATGAGCCCGAAACAGGTTTTAGTTAAAGGAAGAAAAATTAGCAGAATGACGCAATGCTATAGTTATACTCGCAACAACAGAGAACTCAAGTAGAAAGAGTACATAGTTATAACACAACCAATTTTGCATTTGACAATTTTATATAATACTAACATAAACCCCATATTGCATATAAAAACAACAAAATCAGGTATTCCTTGAGCAGGTAAAGCTGACTCAATGCAAATACGAAGGGCCTGTATGTTTGTTTGTCCAAGTCATTCCATCCAGCTCTTTAGCTGTTGGAATGCTTATTGAGGAGGCTCTATTTCTAATTAGTCCTGGAATGTTACACCGCTTTGTCTCATGTGGTGCAATTGCAAGGAACGCAAAAAAAGATTGTTTGAGGGTTTAGAATCTTTGGCTGCTTCTGTGCTGTGCTCTTTTATTCAGCTTTGGACATCTTGTTCTGACTTCGCATAGTCTTGTGATTTTCGATTTGTTTTCTGCTTTTCTTTCTTTCTTTCCTGGTACATTTCCGATCTATCAAAAAAAAAAAAAAAAAGAAAAACCAATATGTTGAAACTTAGCAGCGTGCTGCATATAACCACTCCCAACCAAGTTAAAGCATTATATTTTCCAACGCAGATTGTATGTCATGTATTGCTGCCCAAATTTCTTTCCCATTTTGGCAGGCTGGCAGTCGAATCCACATGCTAGAATGCCTCTGAGAAGTTCACATACTCTTTATTGATGATTCAACAAAATTTAAAATCTCATTCATCAATTAAAAGTTTGGTTAACAATGAGTGCGCAAGTTACATTGAAATCAGCCACATTAGAAATGAACTGTAATTTGTTCATCATCAAAATTTTTAACGGCACATAAAAAATTATTAGTTGATTGTAAGTTGGGAAAAGTTTGTCCCGCCATTTGGAAAGGGTGAAATAAACAATGGCTTCTTAGTTAGCACTCACTCCAATTTACATAATTAGCTCACAAACAGAATGTCGGCATAAATCCAAGATTTGTCGGTTACACGAAAAGCAAGCTAACAGAGCTAGAAAAGGAATCACAATTTTGGCTCTCATTCAACTCTATGAGAGTGGTTCTAACTTGTTAAAATACTCAAGCTTAAATTAATAGGTAAAAGGAGATCATGTGAATTTAAGGTCCGCTGGAAAACCATAGGTTAGTGCTATGGGATATTTCAACATCCCCTCTTAACAGTAAACATACAGAGCATGTTACGTGGAATTGACTAATCGAAAGCTTCACATGAGAAAAAAAGTGAGGGAAAACCTCGCTCTAATACCATGTTAGCATATCCTATACAAAGTTTAAACTAGTACGTGGAAGGAGATGGCATGAACATAAAGCCCACTGAAACCCCATGTAAGTTTCGGCAAGATAATCAAGGATTAAAGTTGCAATAAAATTATCTGCAAAAGAATCAACTCAACGATGCCAATGTTAGTTTGTCAGCATTAATGGATAGATTTCCAAAATTATGGATGCATTCTTCTCAGTTTGGTAAAACTAAAGATGAAATTAGCTACTTCTCATTCTTGATAGGGGGATAATCGCTCCCCCTCAACTCTATGATTCAGCATTGATCTGGCATATATCATTCCCAGCGCACCAAGGTATGCTACCTTCGCCTTAACGAAATCACAACAAAATCATACATGTCATTGATGCTCCACATTCATACATTCAAAGAGAAAAATGTTTTGATACGAGTACCATGCTTGTGTAGGAGGTTGCATTGGGTTTTGTCTGCAAAGAGAAAAATGTTTTGATATGGTTATCGTGCTTGTGTAGTTGGTTGCATTGGGTTTTGTTTATAATCTGGAAGGGGCTAAGAGGTTTGAACAAGAAATGATACCAAACGGCATGTTGACAGGTGAAGAATGATGAGTTGACTTTGAATTCGTCAATGTGAAGAGATAGATTGAGAGACCATCTATAAATGATCACATGTCCCATGAGGTTATGAATCGATATCGATTTCATTAAAAGAAATTATTAAACTGAGGGGAAGCTCTCTCACGAACTCTATTCAGTATCCCAAATTTAGTGACTCAAAATTCTGTAAAATATCTGATCCCACTCCTTTATGAACTTTACTCAAATTTCTAAAATGTCAAAACAAACAAAGGAGATTGTCTAGAAGCAATTTGATTTGATTTAAAGTCTCAATTTCGATGATGCTCAAGTTAGCATGAATGTAAAAGCTGGCATCTGTTTTACTTATTTTAGCATTCAAATATATAATTTGTAGAATATTGACTGATGTCGTTAGTTTGAGCTACAGGTTTTCATTATTGCAATATGACAACACTATGAATAAATTGAATTAATAAACTCAGTCTCCAAATTCAGTGTAAGATAGCAAATATAAATGCAAAAAACCAATACTTTCATGAGCCTTACATCGAATTGTACAAGAAGATTTAGACTGAAAAATTGATAGATGATAATTCACCGCTCCCCCACCCGCGGTCGCTCTCCTTTTCATCTCCATTGCCCTATCCACCGCATCCTCGGCCTCCTCGACAACTCACTGCCGCCTCTGTTGGCACCACCATCCATCTACAATATCGCTTCCACCGTCACTGCAACCTCCAGTTGAGATCGTGTTTGCTATCGCTGCAACCTACCCTCCCTCCATCTTAGTCATCTCCCAACAACACCCACGTAGTACTATAATGTCTAGCACTACCACCTTCATTCCATAGAAAATATACTCTCAACAAAGTTTTGAGCGGCAAAGATTCAACTCTCCAAGACATGGTCGTTAATAGCTAAAAGTTAATTAGATGTCCAACCACAAGAGAGAAGTTAAATACACACGACAAAAATGCTGGGTAAAAAGAACATTATGATGTTGAAGCTTTGTCTGCTTTGATGTCACCCTCATGTTGCAGGCTGTTCTCTCTACTATAAGCAGACTTAACATGTGACATTCCAAAATTCTATCAAATAGAATTTATAAAATAACTGAGTTTTATGAAAAGTGCTCGTAATAAATTTTTGTCCAGAATTGATCATTTCTAGGATGCTAACCATTAAGGAAAAACTAATGGGGGAAATTAAATTCGCGCGACTAAAGAAAATTTGATCGTAAATGGATTTCGACCATTTAAATCGCTAAGGTGATATTTTGAACCACTGTTGGCCGATCCAACGATAATTAGGGGTCAGTTTGCCACTGTCCTAGTAGTGGATCGCGGGTGATTCCGCTGGACTATGAAATGACTTGACGAATAATCCTGAACTCATACCGAACGATCGTACCTCTCGGATCAAGTGATTAATCTTCGCGATTTTAATGACAACCGAGGTTGTCACGTACCGAACGGACTTGCACGTGACTCGATACAGTATTAGTCATAAGTCGATTCTGCGAATTTCTCCAACAAGCCGCCCGTTAGCTTGAGAAATGCTTGAGCTGCGTTTAATAAAATTTAATTATTGAATTTAGCCCAAATTGAACACTGGAAAATTTGGAAGTCACGATGGAACGTTAGGACAACATTGCAGGGGACATGTGCGAATTATTGGTGTGCTCAAATCCTTCGAAAAAATTTGATTTGGGCAAGAAACGGAGAAAGTGACCAAAATACCCCTAAGATTTATTGAAGGCTATGCTTTAAGGGTAAATGGCATTTTGATAATTTTGCCCTAAAATTTTGATTGGATAATTTAACCCTTGGATTTTTGGGAAATTAGAAGAATACCCTTGGATATTTTTGGGCAAGATTCGATCTCGGCCGTCGGTTTTAAGATAAGATCAAATCTGAACCGTCGGATTAAAAATGTGAGTAAATGGCGTTTTGGTCATTTCCATAATTAGTCAAAAATCACTATTTAAGTCCAACATTTGAGCTCTCTCTCTCTCTCTCTCCATTCTTCTTCCCCCATTGCTGTGAAACACCCCCCCTTCGTGAGCTT
This sequence comes from Syzygium aromaticum, assembly GCA_024500025.1. NCBI lineage: Eukaryota > Viridiplantae > Streptophyta > Magnoliopsida > Myrtales > Myrtaceae > Syzygium > Syzygium aromaticum. The sequence continues at coordinate 289,273 of CM044891.1, read as the reverse complement.
CCTTGGCCGTTCCTCCCCTACCGCCGACGTCGCCGCTTGCCACCACCGCCGTACGCCCGAACTGCTGCCTAGCCGCCGTCCAAGCCACCTCATGTCGCCCCCATCGCCGTCCCTCGCCGTTTCTCTCTCTCTCATCCATCGTGTGGCCGTGAGCCACAATCAAGGGAGCCGGATCGCCACCGCAAGCCGATCGCCGTCACCAAGCCTCGCCGCCATCCCCGCCGTTCACGTTTAAATGCCGCTGCTTCCCGTTCTAGCTGTTTTAGTCTAGAACTCGGTAAGTTGCGCTCTAAACCCAATTGAGGACATTGGGTATCGAAGGATAATCATTTTGGGGTGAAATTGGGTATATGCATGTGTGAATTTGGGTGATTTAAGATCGGAAATGTTTGGTGGGCCTTAGAAAATTATTTTGAAATTTTTGGAGGAAAATTAGAGGTTGAAAATAGGCCATGAATTACTGTTCACAAGGCTGTGATTGGAAGATCAGGACGCAAGTTGGATTTTTAGGACCGGCAATTAATTGCGAAAAAATGTCGTAAAGAGCCGGGAGTGTGATTTTGTGATTTGAGGTGCGGAATTCACTGTTTGCTTGCTGTGATGTGTGGTGTGATGTGCTGCGAGTACTTGTTTGGCGCGTGAATGGTACCGTTAGATCCGTCTCTGAATTTTATGGAAGTCCCGTGAAGGATCGAAATTGATTTGACAATGTTTGAGTGCGGAAAAATGCGAATTGGTGCGTGAATACACGTTTGGGGTGTGATTGTGGATGCAAATGTGTGCATGAAAATTCATGTGAAGGTGTGTAAGTGCGAGAATGGGATCGGGCCGGGTATCGTAAACTCGGGCAGCAATCACGTAGGTCTATTGCATTTGACACAGGTTAAGGCTTGAAAAAGCAAGAATGAGAATCGGTTCGAGGCACAATTAGCTCGGGTGAGATCGGGATTGGACCGAGATATTATAAACTCGAGTTCTGATCATGTAGGCCTGTTGCATTTGGCGCGGGCTGAGTTTGGGATCGGACCTAAGGTGTGTGATGCTTAGGTCGCGATTGAGGCCTGAGGAGTATACGGGTACGCGAGCCTGAAGTGTTGTGATGAATGGTCGCAGTGTGTTTAAGGCGTGTACGTTTACGCGGGTCATTGGCGAGTGGTGTGGAAAAGAGGAAATGAGAATGAAGTGAATAGTGGAACGAGAATTGCACATGCGCGTGTTTGCATATGGTGTGATTGTGATTGAGTGTAGGGTGTGGGCATGTTTGAGTTTGGCGATATTATTTGATGTGCCTGCTATGTGACGATTCGATGTGCGTGAATGTATGTGTTTGCGTGATTGTCTGGAGGTACATGATAGCCTAGATTGGGTTTAGGGGTGTATTTGCTGAAATATAATTTCATGGTTGTGTAAACCAACAATTTTCAAAATTTCGACCCAAGTGATGAATCCTCCCCCATCGCCACCGGTACATTTTGAAATACCAGTGCACATGAAGTACGATGTGGCAGAGTTTCCGATGAGTGACGAGATGACCTGGATTAGACACACGACGATCGTGTATGTAGAAGTAGGATTGCCATTATAGAAGACTAATGTGTATACAACCTGGTATTTTAGGGATGTAGACGAAGATGAGTTTGATCCCATTAGGGGCTTTGACGTCCCATTTGACTTAGTTGGGGACTGGGACCCAGCTGCCATACCCCTGATCGACGGAGAACTGACTAGTACCGAGGTTAGCTTGGCTCAGTCTGGTCTGCATCCAGACCCCACAGTACAAGGATTTTCTGGGGCGGAACAAGAACCTGAGCCTGAAGTGTCGCAAGCCGAGGATGATTCGATGGATATCGACCTAGAGTCGATCCCCGAGGAAGAACCCAGTGTAACAGAGCCTGTAGGGGAACCTGAGGATAACCCTGTCGAGTCTGAGGAGCCCGAAGGTGAATCGGAGTATATACTACCTTTTGAGCAGTACTTGGACCTTAATTTTGAGCATGAGATTCATTTCTGGGACGTTTTAGCTGAGGAATATCAAGACGAAGTCCCAGCAGAGTCAGGTGACATCAATCACCCGATTGAAATTGAGGCAGAATCAGATTAATCGGAAGAGAAGACCGCTCAGGAGAGTTCATATTCGGATGGGATGGAGTTAGACTCTGAGTGAACGCCAAGCAAATGGTGTTAAAGGTTAATACATGGGTTGGACGGTAGGCTTTTTGAAGGGGAGCATTTTTGGAAAGCTAGTATGCCAGGTCATCAGTCTTTGTCTTAAATTTTGACGGTTTTAGGAATGCGTGCATTGGTAAATTAAGGTGTATAATATTGTAAATATTGTGGAGCAAGTTTCAATGAGAAATAAAAATGTATATTCTCCAAATTCTCCCCAATTTCAATTGTCAGGGTGTTTTGTAGTTTCCGTTGCGAAATTAAATATCTGATGTTTAGATGAGGTCGGTGATAACCAAGGACATCGCGATTACTCGACTGCAAGCAGGATGTCGCGGGTTTAAAGGGGGTTCAGGGCGTGACATAACACCCTGAGAAGTAAGGGACAAATTTAACAATATATCGAGACTGAAAATGTCTTTTTGTAATCAAGTGCATAATTTTTCCTAAAGTAAATGACACTCACTTGAAAGATTGTCCCACGCTTCTTCAAATCTCTAGCACGAAGCTTGAGAACTTCCTTGGAAGCATTAGGATCTTTAATAACTTGAGACAACAAAAACAACAGTTAGATTATTTTCCTATCAAATGACACTTATTTAACTCAGCTTCTGTCATCCTACTGTTTATCATACTGGAAAGTTATTGAAATTTCAAGCTTGCTTTTGCCCAATCATGCTATAGAGAAAAGCATGTGACATTTAATAACACGCCCCTCATTCAACCATCACAACACAAGCACTCTGTTTGAGTCAGAACCACAACTTTTGATAAACATCGCAACTAACATCTAGCTTGATTCAAATATATCAGAAAGAAAAAATATGTAACTATCGAGCATATAAAACAAATTGGCAGGAATAGGAAGAAAACAATTTTAAATTTCAACAGCGGCCCTCCTCCACTCACTCAGCAGTCATGGAGGTACAAAGGGCTGATCCACCTAAGCGTACTACGACCTTTTGTCCATCTGTCGACTTCAAGTTATTAAGATTTAGTTGACTTATTGAGCAATGCAAGTTTGAAGTCGAAAGGTTCCAGCTTTTCACATATCATCAGTCATGATTAGCTAGCCAAGGATGGGCTGAAATTCAAATGTCAAAAAGTTCCGGCTTCTCACATGTAAAACTCGAATTACTAATTCACTTTATAATACTGACATTTTATATAAAAAAAACTCGAATTACTAATACATGAAGAAATTCAAATGATACTAAACCTGATCACTCTTTGACCTTCTCACTAAACAAGATAGATCTGTATTTGAATATCTGAGAACTTTTGCTGTTCTGGTAAAACATGAACTCGAACTATCACATATTTACATCTGCCAGCTTGACACCATTTCGAGCAAATCCAATTTGAAGCATACGTACATATATTAGCCGGTCGATGTTGGAAGGGTAATCCTTAATTAAAAGCATTTATTTTACACATGTCATTTACAGGAGCCAGATGTTGGCTAAACATAGAGGCCAAGGGAGAAAGTTTAACAAGTACAACATTAATAGTTACTACAAAATCTTCCTAGAAAGTTAATTCCTGTGCTTGATCTAGTCTGTTTTATTTGCTTTTGCTCTTTCTCAGGGTGATGTTTAGATCCTGTGACAATGTATAAGAGATGATTTTGAAAAGGTAGATGGTATTTGATGTCTTAAATTTTATAAATGACATTTCAGTGTTGCCCAATGCATCGACTCTTATGCACACAATCATTATCAGATAATTACATGATTATTTATTGGTTATAGCTCAGTAGTGATGGCCACGGTTCAGAACCGGCGGGTCCGGGCCGGTTCTGGTTCAGGTTCGAAATCGGTTCCGGGCCAGTTCATAATTTTTTTTTTCTGTTCTTTTTTCCTTTTCCTTTTCTTTTTTTTTTCTTTTCTTCTTCCGCTCTGCCAACCATAGTAAGGGCTGGCGGAGGTCGCCGACCTCAGGCGAGGCCGCCCTCGCCAGCATCAGGCGAGAGCCACCCTCGCCTGGGTTGGGCAAGGTCGGCCTTGCCGACGTCGAGCGAGGCCGACCTCATCTGCAATTGGCGAGGCCGGTGAGGTCGAACCCTCGCCAGATCTGGCGAGACTCAACCTCACCGGCAATTGGCGAGCCTGACCTCGCCTAAGGCCGGTGAGGTCAAACCCTCCCCCGATATGGCGAGGCTCGACCTCGCCGGCGTTGGGCGAGGCTAGCCTCGCTAGTTGCAGGCGAGGTCGGCCTCGCCCAACGTCGGCGAGGTCGAGCCCTTGCCCAGCCTACGCGAGGGCGGTCCTCGCCCGACGTCAGCAAGACCGGCCTCACCTGAGGCCGGCGACCTCCGCCGGCCCTGGCTATGGCCAGCGGAGGAAGAAAAGAAAAAAAAAAGAAAAGGAAAAGGAAAAAAAAAAAACAAAAAAGAAAATAAAAAAAAATTAAAAAGTTACTGCTCCGATGACAGAATATTATTTAATATAAATTGTAATTAAATTTGGGGACAAAAAGACAAGAGAGAAAGAGAGAGCTTAAACTTAATAAATTATCATTAAGCACATTACAATTCGTTACAACGATCTATAAAAAAAGGTGCACAATATATATGCCCTAAAATGACCACAAAACCTAAACATTCTATGCGCAGGGGACCAGAGGTCACATATCGTTGGTTATACTTCGGTTTCCCTAAACTCACGTGGGCGTATTCGGTATGAGAAACAAGGGTTCTCGAAATATTTGCCAACTCCAATAGTTCTTTTACCCTCAATCGTCACTACCCGTTCCAATACCAGTACCGGTACCGGTAGCGGTAGTATCTTCGTCGTTAAAGAATTCTGATTCATTATTACGATCTATCTCTTATTGCAGCCTTCATCCAATCAGCAACACAAGCTTACATTTCCACTGATTTTAGAGTTAATCTTGAACGATGTTTGTCCAAAATATTACCTCTGACACTGAATGCTTGTTTGACCGCAACTGTGGAATAAAGGGTTGAAAAAATCTGTTTTGCAATAAGAGAAATGATTAGGTATTGGCTTACGTGTCTCTTCCACCAATTCAAAATTAAAAAATCTGTATTACCTTCAAATTTAGTAAACTCAAATGAAACGATTAGATAAATTTCTAATTCAGAAATATTTCCTATTACTTCCTTTTGTTTTTTTTTTTTGTCTATGTAATAAAAGTTGGTACCCTCTACTAATTTTACATGTACTGTCATTTTGTATCTCCGTAGATTGAGAACATCCAATATCACCTAAATTATATTTAGTATAAAATTCATTATATAATTCTATTACTACGTTTTTAACCTCACATACTATGGTTGTAACATTTATCGCATCATAATGTAAACATTGATAATACGTATGCAAAAAATCACTTAAACCATCTAATTTGCAACATTAATAAAAAACACAAGCAACTAAATAAATAATGGGAATTTCGCTATAATAATGTAGCCACTTCATTTTCATCGCAACTATAGTATGTTGTAATTTAACATCATTTTCATATTCATAAAAAATTCCGACAATATTAGTCTATTAAAAATAAATGTGTAGTAAGATAATAAACACCGGATAAAGTATAAGTTGCATCATTAAAAACCTTTAAAACATCTAAAATTTTTTTGCAAATTTCCCACTCTTGTGGGTATAAATCAATCTGAGGTATATTATTAGAAATAAATGTACATAATAAATCTTTATATGCTAAATATTCACTAAGCAAGTGGAAAGTAGAATTCCAACGAGTTGAAACATCTCTTGGAAATCTTTTTGGCTTTTTGTTATTTTCTTTATAAAATCTACTCCATTCTTTCATTTTTTGGGGATGTTTCCATAAAAATTGAATTGCCGTTTTTATTGGTTGAAGAAAAATATCAAGAGTTTTCAAACCATCTTGTATACATAAATTTAAAACATGACAAGCACATCTAACGTAAAAAAATTTTCCGCCAAAAGCGGGTTTACAAATATTTTCTAAATCGGCAATTGAAGCAGTATTTGCCGCGGCATTATCAAAATCAATTGAAAAAATTTTGTTAAGCAAATAATATTCTTCTAAAATTTGCCTCATTATTCTATAAATATTATTTGCCGTATGCTTATCATCAAAAACTCTAAATGCAATAATTCTTTTTTGAATACTCTACTCGTCATCTATCCAATGACATGTTATGCCCATGTAAGAATGATTTTGCCAATAATCACTCCAAATATCACTACCTATATGCACGCATCCATTAAATTGCATAAAAAAGTTTTGTAAATCTTTTTTTCCATTTTTGTAAAGATCTTTAATTACTCGTTTAGTTGAATTTTTAGGAACACGTTTTACTTGTGGAGCACATGCTTTTTGTACAAATTCATTAAAACCAAATCTTTCTCCAAAATTAAATGCTAAATGCTCAACAGAAATAAATTTGTATAATTCTTCCTTATAAGTTTTTTCATTAAAACGAAATAAATGGGGAATGTTAGGATTGACGTACCCAGAAATTTGTTGTTGCCCGATATCGATTCCCATTTCAACTAGATGTTTGCTCCTAAGATGTCATTTGAATGTTCCATATCCTTGTCCACCTGTATATTTATATATTTTCCCACGATATTTACAAATTATATTATACCTTTTTTGACCAATATCAAACATTTCCATTTTCGTGAAGTGATTCCAAATGTCAGATGTAAATTCCCGTTCCGCTTCCTTTATTGTAGATATGTCGGCAGAAGGATGAAAACTTTCTTGCGTCGGGACGCGCTCCACATCGAGAAAAATGTTGATTTCATCATCTTGAAAATTTGCATATTCACGAGGATCAAAAGAATGATGTGATTCCGTCGTGATATTCTTACCTTTGCCAGTTGGCACTCAACTTCCACTTGCCATTTTTCGAGTGGATTGAGAGAATTGAACGGATTAATTGGGAGAATTAAGAAAGAATTGCGTAGATTGAGAAAATTGAGAGAATTTAAGAAAATTTGAGAGAATTTAGAGTATTGAGAAAATTTGAGACTTGAGAGAAGAGAATATGAGAGAATTGTGAGTATTGAGAGAATTTGAGAGAATTTATAAGAAAAAAATGAGAAGAAAATTTAGGATTTAGAAAAAAAGAAAAGATAGCTGTTGCAATTTTGCAACGGTTATCTTTTTTTATTATTTTTTTTAGTTTTTGCCCATTTGGGCCCCAAACGGCCGTTGGGACTTGGGGTTTTTGTTTTTTTTTTTTCTTAATTTTGCCCATTGCCAGGGGCTGCCCTGGCAACGGGCAGCATGCCAACAGGCCCTACTAATGCTTTTTTTTAAAAAAAAAAAAAATTTTGCCCGTTGCCAGGGGCTGCCTTGGCAACGGGTAGCAGCTGCTAGCAGGGCCTGCAGACGTGCAGGCCCTGCTACTAAAGTCTAAAGCTCTTTGTATTTTTATTTTTTTTTAACTAGAACCGGGCTCGTAGGGCACGGGCCGGTTCCGGTTCCAAACCGCGGGCCCGGTCAACGGGCCGGACCCCGGTTTGACTGGGCCGATTCTGGGCCGAAACCAGCCCGTGGCCATCACTATAGCTCAGCATTTGGTCTATGCATTTTGTTCAAATATTGGATTAAGTGATCCGTGCAAGTATGCAGCCAAAACGTCCCTCATGAGAGGTAATTCGATATATAAGCACACCCAAGAAGAAGAAGAGTTGCCTGCTTTAGAGAGGCGTGTTGCTTCTGATTTTGCCCATTTCACAAACTCTTCTGTTTGACCTACAACGAAAGGCCGAAGGCGATCCTTCAAAATATTTGTAAGTTTTTCCTCCCTTTCATTTTGTAGCGCCTGCACCATAGAAATGGAGAAATAGGTCAAACAAGTTGCATATACTGACAAGTGCAGCGGGTGGGTTGGGTTTTGGAAGCATTAAAAAATATATCAACGCAGAGGATGGGTTTATGTAGCAGAAATACCTTAACTTTGTCCTGAACTGTCAGCCTACGGACTTCAGGATCTTGGACAATTTGTTCAGCTTCGATCTTTGTTAAGGAGGCCATCGCAAGCTGGCCCACGTAATCTTCAAAGAACGCTCTCCCGAAGAGCATCCCAAACACGGCTGAGGGGTCCACCGTGGCGTCCCGACAAACACAATATAGTTAAGAAGTCTAACAGTTGTTTTTCCTTTTTCTTTTTCTTCCTTCTGAGAAATAAACGAGAAAAAAATCAGAAGGAATTTCACATGATCTGGCATAAACGGAAATGGAAATCAAATGAATCTAGAGAAAAAGTCTAGATTAAAAGGAATGAAAACACTAACTCATCAAAGATTATCCACACAGGTAAAATTATGTAACTTATCGTGTCAGCTGTCAATTTTTAGAGGCTAGTACTCAAAACAGCTAGGAGGCAAGCAATTTCAGCACTTTTAAACCCAAAAGAGCTAAGAAATACAGCAAACACCCATTTGTGACCACTATTTAAGGGACTTTACATTTCATTGAATATAGTATACCCAGAGAAAACCACTATCTCTGGAAATGCTAAATAGAATCGTTGAGTTTAGCTAATAAACTTCAAAATGTACTGGTTATTTAATGAAAAGCATGTGCTAGAAAATGAGATGTTAAGGAAATTAAGTGTACTCTGAAGGTCTACCTCATTATTGCTCAGGAGAGGAACTTACTGAGTAAATCCTGCCTTTCCATGCTTGTCATATGCCTCACGCTTCTCAGGATCACTCGGGACTTGATAGGCCTCCTCAAGTATCTTCACAAACATCGAAGGCGCAATGAGTAAAACCGAATATATATAATAATATATTTTTCGAAAAAGGTTAAGGCTAGATAATACACTGATCTTAGGAAAAGCTTCTGAGCTACAAAAAAGAATCAAATTGATCGAGAAATTTTCTGCTGCTTCTGGATCTCTAGGATTCTTATCTGGATGAACCAGCCGCGCCTGAAAGACAATGCATAAACTAAATTCAAGTAATGAAAATTGACAAATTCATTGTATTCGCACAACCTTATTTCCAACCAATTCTTTTTTCATTTAAATCACCATTTCTTTGCTCTTGGCCCAACTATTTTGGAAAGTCTACTACATTCAATTTGAGCTCATTCTCACTAGAAAAGGAAAAAAAAAAAAAAGAAAACAACCAAACATGCACATGATCAATTTCCTTGAGGTAATAAGCCTTCTTAATATCAGCCGCAGAAGCATCCGTGCTCACGCCGAGGATGCTGTAATACGTGTCCCTCTCCATCTCCTGTACGAGCATGAGAAACACATTAAGAAGAAAACAATGAGTTATTGATGCATGATCTACTGAGAACTCTAGGCAGAAAATTTGTCCTATTCATTTACCTTTGTGTTCAAATTGGTAGGGTACTCCATATGTTCAAGCCCTTGGTCTCGCCTTTTGACAAATGATCTGATGCCGTTTCACGCCTGAAGAACTTGGCGCGTTATCGAACTTAAGGTATATAAGACACGTTTCGCTCCACCAATGAAACCTCCCCCGGCGGCAACAGATCGCTGCCTCACAACTCGCAAGAAACAGAGACGATTTAGGCCTTACCGGGAAGAACGAACGACATCACCACCAACCGCCAGATTAGGGCCGCCGGAATCGCCTCTCACTCGCTCTTGGAGAGGATCTTTCGAGTTCTCTCTCTCCTTCCTTCCTCTTTTTCTCAAATTTACACCAAGCACCCTAGATATCTCATTCGGTTGAACCTGCATCGATTGGAAATCGGGATTGCTATGTATCCACACGTATAGAGGAGATAACAGAGGATAGTCGGGAAACATGCAATGAATCTCACGCGTTTAGCTAAACCCACCACCTATTGAGCTCCGAATTTACTAATGCTCCATGGACTTACTCCAGTACGGTTTTTGCACAATTTAGGTATAACAGATTTGCGCCCATCTGATCCGGCTTTCAAAAAATTTAAAATTACACTTCAATACATCTGCGCGCACATGCTATTGTATAGGGCTATTATAAGCCGTGCCAATATTTTAATAGGAATCACAAATGGCATCAATCCTATATCATAAATCAACACAGCATGAAGTACACATATATAGGTCAAGAGTAATTTAAAAAGGTGACATTATTTTATGAGCAGCATAAACATACTAGTGACAACCTCCGCACCCTTTGCCGCCGTTGCCGCCGTCGCAACCGCCGCCTCCACTGGCCGCACTAGCAGATACGATGCCTACCATTGTTGCGCCAGAATCCCCACGTCCCTTTTTCTTCCTACCTCCAAAGCAATAGCATCCCATGATTTATCAAGTTATACCGAAACGTCACAACTTGCAAGTTGCGACCCTCGCCCAAAAAGCCACTCTCGCCTCTTTTTGCGTTTTGATACGGGTTTCTCCAAAGCTTCCTCTCTAATGGCATTTATATACAATAGGACCATGGCTCTCATTCGTAGGCTTCAAATGAGCATGATGTCATTCCCAGGAAAACATGCAAGTTGATTGATTAATCTACAACCAAAAGTAATTGCAAAACTGTCTTCTTTACACGATGCTTATTTAGCAAGTGACTAGGACGATACAATTAAACACTGTGGAGAGTTGATTACGTACCTTATAAGGAAAGTTAAGAAAAAGTAGCACCTAAATATTCGATAACCAATATTCGAACATGGGGAAGTGCAAATTCGCAAAAGGCAAGACCTAAGATGGCTAGTTGACTGGATGGCAAAATTGCAACACATGCTTTCTCTCATGAGCTTAACTTGTTGATCTTACATTGGAAGTTCATAGGTGCAATATACATTATATGTTAGTGTTTATTGATCAATTACATTTAAGATTGAAGGGCTTTTTTTTGCCATGTACAAGATAGAAATTCTATTGTGCAACATTAATAGGTGGAGTAAATTCTACTATGAGATATCAACCGAAGGGAACAAGTTCTACCAATGAAGGCAAAATGCAAAAATCGTTGAATTGGTGGATTTTTATGAGGCTACTTTAGAGCTCGAACAGAGTGTGGTGATTGGACTTCTATAAGCACCCATTCGAGCTTTCCTCTTCTTCACTAATTTATATATTTGTTTCAATATAGATAACTTTCATAGTTATTAGAATTGTACAATTTGATATTATTCAAGGCTCTAGCGAGATGTATCTATTAGGTGAACCACTAATCACCTGAACCGCAAGTGAAACTATCACTTCAATGACGAATCTACGATTCTATATGCATCTCACGATTCAAGTGATTCAAATGTTTATATTTACTTATCAAAATGATATAACTGGATCGTATGTAACAATATATGTTGTACTTTGATAGCTATAGAACAATTAAAGTGGATTTTGCACTTTATGATGCAACGATGAATAAATTGTCATATAAAAATCTGTGATTTATATTGAGACGTAATCTTTAATATAATAGAACAATTGCAAATTATATCTTCTTATGTGTAGGGATATCACACACATTCGAGATTAAGAGTTTTTTCCAAGATCATAATTCTAACTCAAAATTATATATCTCAAAAATTTATAATGTCTATGACACAAGGAACACAAAGACTAATTTTAGGTATTTTACTAAATCTTACGGTTTGATTTGATTATAGATTCATGATTCAAATATTTAATGTTAATTCACAATATGTAGCTCATTTACAAATGATTCTAGAGCTATTCAGAACTACCATAAAAAGTTCCTTATTAAGGATCATTTGGACAATTTTTTTTTCACAAAATCGGAATAAGATTGGGTAATGTCTCCCTTTTGGCGTTTAACAAGCCATAACAAAGTTGTTTTCACTTGCTCTCCTTTAATTAATCTATACATAAGATTTTATACTTGACTTGTAGATGATCTTATGTGGCAATTCTTAGCCCAAAGTAAAAAATAAGAAAAATAAAAGGTAAAATATCGTTGTGGCAAGCAGGCAAAATTTGATTTGCACGGGAAAATTACCAAAAAAATCCTAAACCTATTGTGCATATATCAATTTAGTTCTAAACTTTTTAATTTAGCCAATTTCGTCATAAACTTTTTGACAACTTGCCAATTTAGTCATTTTAGTCAATTTTCATCGGGAATTGCTGACGTGAACACAAGTTGTTCTACGTGACATGGCCAATGCTAACGTAAACAATTTTTGCATTTTTTTAAAATATGATTTCTTTTTTTCTTTTCCCTATTTTCCCTTTCCTTCATTGCTTACTGGGCCTTAATGACCGGTCATAGGTGAGGACCGCCTTTGCCTTGCCGGCTTCAGGTGAGGGTCAACCTCACCGGATCCGGCAAGAGCGAACCTCAATAACTTTGAGCTAAGGTCAACCTCGTCGAAGCTAGTAAGGCTAAATGAGGGTAAGCCTTGCCTGTGAGGCTCTAACTCATCGAGCAAGGTTGAGCCTCCCTGACCGCAGGTGAGGGTGAGCCCAACTAGCAGGGTTAGTCCTCACTAGATCCAGCAAGGCTAGCTGTCACGCCCCGAACCCCATCAAAGACGCGGCATCTCACTTCGGGTCGAATGAGGCAACATCCCAGGGTATCGCCGACCTCATTTATAATCATCAGAAATTTAATTGAATAGCAGAAACCACAATTTCACCCTGACAATTGAAATTGGGGAGAATAGGGAGAATATATATATTCATTACTCATTCAAACTTATGCCATAATATTCACAATTTTACAAACCTTAATATACAGGTGTACATCGTACTAAAATCATCAAGATAAAAAAGGATTGATGACCTGGTATTCTACCTTAAAAAATGGTACTCTTTCAAAAGCCCACTATCCAACCAACATACTAACCCCTACGCCCCTTGCTCGACATCCATTTTGAGTTTGACTCCTCGTCACTCGAATCCGAACCCTTTTGAACGGTTTGCTCTTTTGAAGACTCCGGCTCTGCTTCGATCTCAATCGGGTGATTGATGTCACCCGACTCAGCTGGGACTTCATCTTGATCTTCCCCAGCTAGTCCATCAAAGAAATTGTACTCAGACACAAAATTGGGATCCATATACTGTTCAAATGGGAGTATATACTTCGGTTCCCCCTTAGGCTCCTCAGGCTCGTCGGGTTCATTCTCAGGTTCTACCTCGGGCTCTACCTCCTCTGGTTCTTCCTCGGGAATTGGATCTAAATCTATGTCCATCAGATCGACCTCAGCTTGCGATGCTTCGGGCTCGGGTTTATGCTCAGCCCCTGAAGATCCCTGGGCTGCAAGTGCCGGGTGCAACCCAGACTGAGCTAAACTAGTCTCTGCACTAGTCAACTCTCCATCTATCGGGGGTATGGCAGACGGATCCCAGTCCCCAACTAAGTCAAACGGAACATCAAAACCTCTAACGGGACCGAACTCGTCGACTCCATCATTGAAGAACCAAGTAGTGTATACATGGGGCTCCCACAAGGGTAATCCTACTTCTACAAAAATCGTGATAGTGCGCTTAATCCAGGTCATATTATTTCCCATAGGAAACTCTGCAACTTCATACTCAGTGTGTACTGGTACCCCAAAATGCTCTGGTGGCGGTGGCGGAGGATTCATGGCTCAGGTCTAGATTCTGAAAAATATTGGTTGAAACAACCATGAGACTACGTCTAAGTAAGTACACCCCTAAACCCCACTTAGGCTATCACGTACCTCCGGACAATCACAAAACACAATCACACACACCAAATTATCACATAGCAAGCGCTTCACATACAATCACAAGCATATATAAATCTCATGTCATGCACTCATTCCGTTCTCATTGTCTCTTTTCCACATTCTTCGCTAGTGACCCGCGTTACAGTACATGCCTCAGGTTCACTGCGACCACTTATCACAATACTTTAGGGTTTGCGTAAACGTATATGCCTCGAGCCATGTTTCTTGCTCGCGTTGAAGTACACGTCTTAGGTTCAACACCTACCACCTACTGCACAACCCACGTTGAAGTACACACCTCAGGCTGGCAGTCTTCCGGTAATACCGGGCATCGTCCCGCGTTGAAATATACGCCTCAGGAGGGCACAATTCCCACGATCACATATGTCATGCCGCACACAATTTCTCGTTTATTCACATGTTCAACAATTACTTGCCACACTCAATTAGCCAATTACACGTAGCCCGTGCACGTAATAATTCACACACAATTCATGCTTGCCAAGTATTTGACATGGCCAATTAAACAGTTAGCTCAATCTAGCTCAAGCATGCATCCGACAGGCATATTTCAACCATTTAATTACACAACTATACACTCAATTCTATCACCATAACTCAATAATAGTTTAAACACTCATTAAACACACAATTTGCCATTTTTCTCCATCCAAATGGCGTCAAATCAATTCCAGTTCTTCACGACACTTTCTCGCCATTAATTGCCGGTTCTAAAAATCCAACTTGCGTCCCGATCGACCCATCACAGCTCAATGAATAGTCATCCACAGCCCAATATTGTCCTCAAAATTTCCATTAAAACTTCCCCGAATTCAATCCTAGGCCCGCCAATTGACTATACTTCTAATCCACACAACCCCGCACCCAAATAAATCTGGTTTCAACCAAAATTACCCGTCGATATCCAATATCCTAAGTTGGGTTTAGAGCACGACTTACCTAGTTGTAGACTATCGCGGCTAGAACGGAAAGCAGCGGCGAACGGCGGGGACGTCGGCTATCCGGCGGAGCGGCTTGGCGGCGATCGGCGGCGTGCGGCAGTAGCGCGGCTTCCTTGGCCGTGACCCATGGCCATGCGAACGGAAGGGAGGGAGGGAGAGAGATGGTGGTGTAGGGGTGACGGTGGTGTGGCGATCAGCGACGACAAGGTGGTGTGGCACGGCGGGCGATTGGGCAGCGCCGTGGACGGCGGTGGCGTGGTGTATGGCAAGGGGAGGAGGTGGCCGGTTCGGTGAGGGGGGGAGGGACCGAAGGAGAGAGAGGGGGGGAGAATGAGGAGATAGAAAGTGAGGTCTTGGACTAAATAGTGGAATTTTGACCAAAAGTGACAAATTACAATCTTGCCCTTGTCTAATCTTTTTAATCAACGGGCCAGATTCGATCTTATCTTGAAACTGACGGCCGAGATCGCATCTTACCTAAAAATATCCAAGGGTATTTTGGGAATTTCATAAAATTTCAAGGGCAAAAATGTCCAACGTAAAAGTTAGGGCAAAATTACCAAAATGCCCCTCCCTCATAAAACATACACTTTATTAATTCCCAAGGGTAAAACAGCCACTTTCTCAATTTCTTGCCCAAATTGAATTTTTCAGAAGTATTCGGGTACACCCAAAAATCGCACGTAACCTCAGCAACGTCGTCCTAAAGTTCTACCGTGACTTCCTAATTTTTCGATGTCCAATTTGGGCTAAATTAAATAATTAAATTTTATTAAACGCAACTCGAGCGTTTCTCAAACTAACGGGCGGCTTGTTAGGGAAATCCACATATTCGACCTGTGACTGACACTAAATCGAGTCACGTGCAAGTTCGTTCGGTACGTGATGACCTCGGTTGTCATTAAAATCACGAAGATCAATCACTAGATCCGAGGGGCACGATCGTTTAGTATAAGTCCATGATCATTCGTCAAGTCATTTCGTGGTCCAGCAGAATCACCCGCAATCCACTATTATGACAGTAGCAAACTGACTCCAGACTATCCTTGGATCGGTCAACAGTGACTCAAAATATAACTTCAACGATTTCATGGTCAAAAATCAATTCACGATCGAATTTTCTTCAGTCGTGCGAATTTAATTCTCCTATTAGCCTTTCCCTATTGGTTAGCATCCCAAGAATGATCAGTTCCAGGCGAGAATTTACTACGAGTACATTTCATAAAACTCAGTATTTTATAAATCCCAAATAGATCAATTTTCAGGATGTCATAACATTTCCCCCCTTACAAAAATTTCGTTTTCGAAATTTATAATTCTCAGCACTATCTAGAATTTACAAATCCTACTGCTGCTCAAACAATTGGGGGTATTTACATTGCATCATATCTTTGCTTTCCCAAGTTGCGCCTTCAGTTCCGTGGTGTTCCCAAATAACTTTGACCATTGGGATTATCTTGTTCCTTAGGACTCACTTCTTATGATCTTCGATTCTTACCGGTCTCTCGACATATGACACTTTATCATCCACTTCTATCTCTTCATAATTCAGCAGATGCATTGGATCCGGTTCATATTTCCTCAACATTGATACGTGAAACACGTTATGCACCTGCAATAAACTCGGCGGAAATGCAAGTCGATACGCTAAGTCCCCAATCTTTTCTAAAACCTCAAAAGGTCCCACGTACCTCAGACTCAATTTCCCTTTCTTACCAAATCTGGAAAGTCCTCTCATAGGTGACACCTTAAGGAATACGTGATCGCCTACTAGAAACTCTAAAGGCCTTCGCCTTTTGTCTGCATAACTCTTTTGATGGTTTTGCACTGTCTTCAGTCTTTCGCGAATAATCTTAACCGCCTCAATCGACAGCTCAACTAACTCTGGCCCTGTTATTGTCCTTTCTCCCACTTCGTCCCAATATACGGGCGTCCTACAAGCACGATCATATAGTGCTTCAAAAGGTGTCATTCCAATGCTCTGCTGAAAGCTATTATTA
The DNA here is from genome assembly GCA_024500025.1 of Syzygium aromaticum. Classification (NCBI taxonomy): domain Eukaryota; kingdom Viridiplantae; phylum Streptophyta; class Magnoliopsida; order Myrtales; family Myrtaceae; genus Syzygium; species Syzygium aromaticum. The sequence goes on along the minus strand of CM044891.1, from coordinate 272,538 downwards.
TAAGCAAACTCTACTAAGGGCAATTGCTCTTCCCATTTACCCTAAAAATCCAACACACATGCCCGGAGCATGTCCTATAGAGTTTGGATCGTCCTTTCAGATTGGCCATCTGTCTGAGGATGGTAAGCCATACTAAACTGTAACTTGGATCCTAATGCCATCTGCAGACTTTTCCAAAAACTGGTAGTAAACCTAGGATTACGATATGAAGTTATCGACACTGGTACCCCATATAGACGAACTGTTTGCTGTACGTACAACTCAGCATACCGATCCAACGCGAAATCCTTTTGCACAGCCAAAAAGTGCGCCGACTTGGTCAGTCTGTCGACAATCACCCAAATAGTATCATGATTTCTTTGATTTCTCAGCAATCCGGACACAAAATCTATGGTTATATGCTCTCATTCCCACTCTGGGATTTCCAAAGGTCGCAATAATCCTCCAAGTTTACAATGATGCGCTTTCACCTGTTGACACGTCAGGCACTTAGCCACATGTTTAGCGATATCTGCCTTCATACCATTCCACCAGTAATATTACCTCAAATTTCTATGTATTTTAGTACTACCTGGGTGGATACTATAACTACTACGATGCGCTTATGATAAAATTTCTTCCTTAACTTTCGCATCGTTTGGCACACATAACTGTCCTCAAAATTTCAATATACCATCCTCGGATACTTGAAAATTTGACTTTCTCTTGGCTTCTTCCATTTCTAAAATTCTTCGAATTTTTGGGTCCGCAGATTGCAATATTTTGATCCTAACCTAAATTTCCGGTTCAATCCTAAGCGTAGCCAGCAGGCTCAAGACTCGACTTACTTCAAATCTAAACTCCGAGTCTCGCACTTTTTCTAACAGTATCCATTCCTTGACCATCAAATGAGCAATGCTCGACTTCCAACTCAAAGCATCATCTACCCGGTTAACCTTTTCGAGGTGATATAGAATATCACAGTCGTAATCTTTCAATAACTCCATCCACCGACGCTGCCTCATGTTTAATTCCTTCTGAGAAAACAAATATTTGAGACTCTGATGGTTGGTATAGATTTGAAACTTCTCTCCGCATAAATAATGTTGCCAAATTTTTAGGGCGAATACTATGGCGGCTAATTCCAAGTCATGCGTCGGATAATTCAATTCATGCAGCCTTAACTGTCTTGACGTATGGGCCACTACTTGTCCATATTGCATGAGTACACATCCCAATCCTTTCAACGACGCGTCACTATATTTCTCATATTCTCCGAGTCCTAATGGAATTGTCAACACCGGTGCCGTCGTCAATCTACGCTTCAATTCTTGAAAACTCCTTTCACATTTATCAGTCCATTCAAATCTCGTCTCCTTTTTCAATTAATGGGTCAACGACATTGCTATCGACGAAAATCCTTCCACAAAACGACGGTAGTATCCAGCCAAACCCAGAAAACTCCGAACCTCTGTTACTGTTGTCGGTCTAGGCCACTTCGTCATAGCCTCAATTTTCGATGGATCTACTGAGATTCCTTCCCCGGAGATCACATGATCGAGAATTGCTACTCGACTGAGCCAAAATTCGCACTTGCTAAACTTAGCATACAACGCGTTCTCCCTTAAAGTCTGTAACACTCGTTGCAAATGAAATTCGTGCTCCTCTAGGCTTTTCGAGTACACCAATGTATCGTCTATAAACACAATCATGAACTGGTCTAAAAATTCCTTAAACACTCGATTCATCAGATTCATAAAGGCAGCAAGGGCGTTCGTCAATTCGAATGGCATCACCGTAAATTCATAATGTCTGTATCTCGTCCTAAATGCCGTCTTCAGTATATCCTCCTTGCTACTCCTCAACTAATGATACCCCGTCCTTAAATCAATTTTAGAGAACATCGATGCCTCTTGTAACTGATCAAACAAATCATAAATCCTTGGCAAAGGATATTTATTTTTAACCGTCACCTAATTCAGCTGCCTGTAATCTATACATAATCTCAATGATCCATCTTTCTTTCTTACAAATAATACCGGCGCTTCCCACGGAGACGCACTGGGATGAATAAATCCCTTGTCTAATAACTCTTGCATTTGCACTTTTAATTTCTTCAATTCCAACAACGACATCCTATAAGGTGCTTTCGAAATTGGCTCGGTTCTAGGTGTTAATTTGATTACAAACTCTACTTCTCTTTCCGGCGGCAATCCCGGCAATTCTTGAGGAAACACATCGGGATACTCGCACACTATCGCTATGTCCTCAAGTCTCGGCTCCTCAGCTGTTGAATCGACTACTGTCGCTAAAAATCCTTGACACCTTTCATTCAACAGTTTCGTCATTTCCACAGATGAAATCCATGGAATTGAGGGTCCTCCTCGACTTCCTACAGATTTAAATTCCGGATGTCCAACATGATTAAATTGGATCACCCTACTATTGCAATCCATTACGGCCCTCTGCTTAGACAGCCAATCCATACCCACTAATCACATCAAAGTCGTACAAGTCTAGAACCGGTAAATCAATCTTTTCCTCCCTATCCCCAATCACAATCTTATAGTTTGGACAACCCAACAAAATCGGCATCTTATCACTCAAGGGAGTCGTCACGCATAACCCAACATCAAGCAATTGCGATTCTATTCCAATCAACACAATAAACTGTTTTGATATGAAAGAATGTGACACCCCAGGGTCAAATAAAGCATACGCAGAATGGTTGCACAGAAAAATCATACCTGTGACAACCCCTGGTGCGTTCTCAGCCTCTCGTCTGGCCATAGCATATACTCGTCCTTGTGCTTGAAACCTATTCTGGTTCGCTGTCTGGGCCGCTCCAGTCTGATTCCCGTTTCGAGGTGGCGGCAATGCAGGCGGCCTATTCTGTCTGGGATTAGGGTAAGTCCTTATGTGGTGACCAAATCCTCCACATCCAAAACACGTTCCACCCCAGGTTGGACAAGGTTCATTTCCATGTCTACCAATTCTACACTGACCATTCAAGATCCGGACTGGCTTCCCAATATTTCTTTTAACTGGCGGAGTAAAACGCCTATTATTCAACATTGGCCTCTTCCCAGGATTATGATTGTCCCGACCTTAGACAAATCTCGACCCAGAAGTGACGGCTCTATCCACTTGGTCCCGCTCAAGAATCCGGGCCCTATCAAATATTTCCTTGTATGTACTCAGATTTACCAGTAACAACTGGCTACGAATATCAGCTTTCAATCCGTCCCGAAATCTTCGCGCCTTGTCATCGGGATGTTCCACCATTCTTAGCGCAAACTTAGACAGTCTCGCAAATTCTGCCTTATACTGATCTACCGTCATCTGGCCCTAGCGGAGTCTCATAAATTCAGTTAACTTCCTTTTTCTAGCACTAGCCGAAAAATATTTCTCATAAAAGCTCTCAGTAAAAGCAGCCCAAGTCCTAGCTGTATCTTCCGGAAAAATCCTATCTCTGGTGGCTTTCCACTAATCGTTCGCATTGTCTTGCAGTTGATATACCGCTAGAGTTACTTTCTCATGATCACTGCACTCTAGCATCTCAAAAGCCTTCTCGAGTTCCTCTACCCATTGAGGTGCAGCCTCAGGGTCACCTTTCCCAGAAAACTTGGGTAGTTTTAGCTTTATAAACTGCTCTACCAGTTGATGCATCGGTCTATTCACAACCACTTGCTCCTGCCCTTGATTCTCATTATTATTAACAGTAGCAGTGGACTCAGCAGCTTGGGCAATCGTAGCAGCTCGCTCCTGAGTCTGCTATCCTATTATGTTACCAATCTATTCCAATATCCTCATAACGGCTTCCATTCTAGGATCCTCAGCAGGTCTAACTTCTACTCTGGGGTTTACAACTGCTCCAGCATCAACCCCTAGATTTTCTATCGCTCCTACACCTATTCCAAGATCCTCTACAGCTCTAGCTCTAGCACGATCTCTACCCTTTGATCCTCTACTGGCGCCCCTTCTTGGGACTCTTCTTACGTCTCTTCCTTCACTGCTCATTGTCACAATTTGATCACTCTCCTGTCTGCTATAATTCTACTCAGGAATCAACGATCTAGATCAACTAGATCAATCTGATTTTAAACAGTGAATTAACACAAGAGCTCACTCAGCAAGCAATCCCTTACTACCCATCATGAAGTCACAATCACAAGAGTCTGAGCACTTATCTCAAGTCCAAACGCACCTGCATTTCAATAATCATCACAATCAATCAATCAATCAATTGCAGCAAACAATCTGGATGCACGTGTAGCTCGTTCCGCCCTACAACTCACTAAGATCTCCCTAATTACTACCCCAGAGTCTTTACTCCTTATCACTCCAAACTTCGACCATTTTTAGATCGAGCTAACATTGCTTTGATATCAATTCAAACGGGAATGTCACACCTCAAACCCCATCGAGGACGCGACATCCCACTTCGGGTCGAATGAGGCGACATCCTAGGGTATCGCCGACCTCATTTATAATCATCAGAGATTTAATTGAATAGCGGAAACCACAATTTCACCTTGACAATTGAAACTGGAGAGAATAGGGAGAATATACATATTCATTACTTATTCAAACTTATGCCATAATATTCACAATCTTACAAACCTTAATATACAGGTGCACACAGTACTAAAATCATCAAGATCCAAAAGGACTGATGACTTGGCATTCTACCTTCAAAAATGGTACTCTTTCAAAAGCCCACTATCCAACCAACATATGAACCCTTACGCCCCTTGATCGGCGTCTATTCTGAGTCTGACTCCTCATCACTCAAATCCGAACCCCCTTGAACGGTTTGCTCTTCTGAAGACTCCGGCTCTGCTTCAATCTCAATCGAGTGATTGATGTCACCCGACTCAACCAAGACTTCATCTTGATCTTCCCCAGCTAATCCATCAAAGAAATTGTACTCAGACACAAAATTGGGATCCATATACTGTTCAAATGGGAGTATATACTCCGGTTCCCCCTCAGGCTCGTCGGGTTCATTCTCAGGTTCTACCTCGGGCTCTACCTCCTCTGGTTCTTTCTCGAGAATTGGATCTAAATCTATGTCCATTGGATCGACCTCAACTTGCGATGCTTCGGGCTCGGGTTCATGCTCAGCCCCTGAAGATCCCTAGGCTGCAGGTGCCAGGTGCAACCCAGACTGAGCTAAACTAGTCTCTGCACTGGTCAACTCTCCATCTATCGGGGGTATGGCAGATGGGTCCCAGTCCCCAACTAAGTCAAACGGAATATCAAAACCTCTAACGGGACCGAACTCGTCGACTCCATCATTGAAGAACCAGACAGTGTATACATGGGGCTCCCACAAGGATAATCCTACTTCTACAAAAACCGTGATAGTGCGCTTAATCCAGGTCATATTATCTCCCATAGGAAACTCTGCAACTTCATACTCGGTGTGTACTGGTACCTCAAAACTCTTTGGTGGCGGTGGCGGAGGATTCATAGCTCAGGTCGAGGTTCTAAAAAATGTTGGTTGAAACAACCATGAGACTACATCTCAGTAAGTACACCCCTAAACCCCACCTAGGCTATCATGTACCTTCGAACAATCACAAAACACAATCACACACACCAAATTATCACATAGCAGGCACTTCACATACGATCACAAGCATATATAAATCTCATGTCATGCACTCATTCCGTTCTCATTGTTTCTTTTCAACATTCCTTGCCAGTGACCCGTATTACAGCACACGCCTCAGGTCCACTGCGACAACTTATCACAACACTTCAGGGCCCGCATAAACGTACACGCCTCAGGCCATGTTTCTTGCCTGCGTTGAAGTACATTCCTCAGGCTCAACACCTACCACCTACTGCACAACCCCGCGTTGAAGTACATGCCTCAGGCTGGCAGTCTTCCGATAATACCGGACAATATCCCGCGTTGAAGTATACGCCTCAGGATGGCACAATTCCCACGATCACACATGTCATGCCGCACACAATTTCTCGTTTATTCACATGTTCAACAATCACTTGCCACACTCAATTAGCCAATCACACGTAGCCCGTGCATGCAACAATTCACACGCAATTCATGCTCACCAAACATTTGACATGGCCAATTAAACAGTTAGTTCAGTCTAACCCAAGCGTGCACCCGACAGGCATATTTCAACCATTTAATTACACAACCATACACTCAATTCTATCACCACAACTCAGTAATAGTTCAAACACGCATTAAACACACAATTTGCCATTTTTCTCCATCTAAATGGCGTCAAATCAATTCCGGTCATTCATGACACTTTCTCACCATTAATTGACGGTTCTAAAAATCCAACTTGCGTCCTAGTCGACCCATCACAGCTCAATGAACAGTCATCCACAGCCCACTGTTGTCCTCAAATTTTCCATTAAAACTTCCCCGAATTCAATCCTAGGCCCGCCAATTAACTATACTTCTAATCCACACAACCCCGCACCCAAATAAATCTGGTTTCAACCAAAATTACCCGTCAATACCCAATATCCTAAGTCGGGTTTAGAGCGCGATTGACCTAGTTCTAGACTATCGCGGCTAGAACGGAAAGCGGCGACTAACGGTGAGGACGGCGGCGATCCGGCGGAGCGGCTTGGCGGCGATCGGTGGTGTGCAGCGGCGATGCGGCTTCCTTGGCCGTGACCCATGGCCATGTAAATGGAAGGGAGAGAGGGAGAGAGATGGTGGCGTAGGGGTGACGGTGGTGTGGCGGTCAACGACGGCAAGGTGGTGCGGCACGGTGGGCGATTGGGCAGTGCCGTGGACGGCGGTGGCGCAGCATATGGCAAGGGGAGGAGGTGCCCGGTTCGGTGAGGGGGGAGGGACCGAAGGAGAGAGAGGGGGGAGAATGAAGAGAGAGAAAGTGAGGTCTTGGACTAAATAGTGGAATTTTGACCAAAAGTGGCAAATTACAATCTTGCCCTTGTCTAACTTTTTAATCAACGGCGCAGATTTGACCTTATCTTGAAATCGACGGCCGAGATCGCATCTTACCCAAAAATATCCAAGGGTATTTTGGGAATTTTATAAAATTCCAAGGGAAAAAATGTCCAACATAAAAGTTAGGGCAAAATTACCAAAATACCCCTCCCTCATAAAACATACCCTTTATTAATTCCCAAGGGTAAAACGGTCACTTTCTCAATTTTTTGCCCAAATTGAATTTTTCTGAAGAATTCGGGTACACCCAAAAATCGCACGTGACCTCAGCAACGTCGTCCTAAAGTTCTACCGTGACTTCCTAATTTTCCGATATCCAATTTGAGCTAAATTAAATAATTAAATTTTATTAAATGCAACTCAAGCGTTTCTCAAACTAACGGGGGGCTTGTTGGGGAAATTCACATATTCGACTCGTGATTGAAACTAAATCGAGTCACATGCAAATTCGCTCAATACGTGACGATCTCGGTTATCATTAAAATCGCGAAGATCAATCACTAGATCCGAGGGGCACGATCGTTTGGTATAAGTTCAGGATCATTCGTCAAGTCATTTCGTGATCCAGCAAAATCACTCGCGATCCACTATTATGACAGTAGCGAACTGACCCCGGACTATCCTTGGATCGGCCAATAGTAACTCAAAATATCACTTCAGCTATTTCATGGTCGAAAATCAATTCACGATCGAATTTTCTTCAGTCGTGCGAATTTAATTCCCCTATTAGCCTTTCCCTATTAGTTAGCATCCAGGAATGATCAGTTCCGGAAGAGAATTTACTACAAGTACATTCATAAAATTCAGTATTTTATAAATCCCAAATGGATCAATTTTTAGGATGTCACACTAGCCCTTACATATGGCTAGTTACTTGCTGTCACCAAGGCCTGGCGATTAGGGGAAGAAGAAAAACAATAAAATATTCAAAAAAATAAAAAAATAAAAAAAACATCCATATCAGCAGTTTCTAGTCAAAATTAACCAAAAGGACTAAATTGGCGAATTTTCAAAATATTTAGGCCTTAATTGGACAAAATAAAAGGTTTTAAGATTAAATTGACATGCGTAAAACAGATTTAAGACTTTTTATAGAATTTTCCACGAGATTCTCCATTCTATTTATTGGAAGTGACAATGGCATGTGGGCCACAAGTTGTAATTGAGATAAAGTCAACTACCCAGTTATATAGTGCAGAATTTAACTAATTTGAATTCTTCCTGTCAACATGTTTTTATTGTCTTGTGGTTTTTAATGCATACAATTGTTGTGTCTGAAGTTTCAGTTTTGTTTTTTGGGCAATATGCGATAGTTTCACGAACATAATTTATGTATTGGAAACACTCACATGACAATGACATGTAGAGAAACAAGTCAATCAAAAATTGAGAAATTTCAATTTTAAATACAAAATTTGTTGTAATGCATATCACACAAATAATGTGAATATGTGATTGGTTTGTTTCGCCACAAGATCAATTATGTAACATATGTATATAATATGTTCATGTCAATTTTAATTTAAACAGCCTATTCAAAAGGATGAGATTAATACATATAATTTAGAAACGTGGCAATCAACATTGGTCATATATGTTTAAGGAAAAAAAAACGATCTCATAAAAATAAGAATCTAGGTCAATCGGCATCACGGAAATTCTACACAAATGAATTTTAGGCACAAATTCTTTTTACAGGACATGTATAAAATATTGTATAAATCTATTTTTGAAAGCGGATGAACGTTTCTGAATTACATGTATAAATCACGTTGTTTTGGAATATACCTTTTAAATTAAAATTCACGTAAAATATCATCTACAATTGTTACACAATTGAGGTGGTGGTGAAACAAACCAATAACATATTTGCTTTGTCTACGTGATATGTATTATAACCAATTTTTCATTTAAAATTTAAAAATTCTCAATTTATAATTGCTTTGCTTCTTCATGTAGCATTGTCACGTGAGGGCTTCTAATGCATAAAATATATTCATGAAACTATTACATATTATCCAACATAGACTGAGACTTTGACACAATCTTATATACATAAAGAAACCACACCCAAAAAAAAAAAACATTTTGACATGAAGAATCGAAATCATTTTATGCAATCTCTAACGGGGTAGTTACCCTTTTCTCTTCATTACTACTTGTGGCCCACATGCCACCATTACTTCCAATAGTAATAATGACTGCTATGCTAGCATTGTTCATCTTTAAACAGCTTAATCATGTTGACATTGGAGCAATGTTTGCTACGATGATGAAGACATCAGCTACGATCGTAATTATTTGTTCTTTTTTTGTAACTAGTTGTATAGAAGGTCAAGTGATCAAGACATATGTTGAGATCAATAATAATTTGTCGAGTAGAACTACTCTAAAAGTTCATTGTAAATCCAAGGATGACGATCTCAGAATTCATTATATAACACGCTTCTGGGGATTTGCATTCACACCCAATTTCTTTGGAGGGACCTTGTTCTTTTGTAGTTTTACATGGCCAAGTCGATTTGAGTGGTTTGATATATATAAGCAAAGTAGGGATTGGTTTAATTGCAACGATTGTATTTGGATGATCTCACCCGATGGTCCTTGTTTGCTCACTAACTCCGGAGATTATGATTATTGTTATCCATGGAATCCTCCAGCAAAATCGAGGAGGAAACCTCTTATGTCAATGTCTAATAGAGCAAGATGATGTTGTGAACTCATGCTTCAAGATTTAGATGAAATTTAAGTTTCTCTTCTATTATCCGCATCATTTCACTTTTGATTGGCATCTCTTTCTTTTAATTGTTGTCTCTTTACTATTTGTCATTCTATATGCACTTATTACTTATATTTTTCCTTATCTCTATCAAAATGTTTCAATATAAATCTTTTTTAATAAAAAAAAGGCTAATAAGTTTCTAGCCATACCGGTTTCGAATTTGTAACACTGGGTCGTATCATGAATCAAAACCCTTGAATTCGCAAGATGTAAGATAAACTCATTTTGAAAAATTTGGCAAAATATGAGAAAACTGAATCGAGGGAGAAATTTGAAGTTGACGATATTTTGGGCCATTGATCTACGAGTGATGATAAAAGCAATTTGGCAATGAGGGCCTTGCAATGACCAGTTTAGCTGTGGGGCTTGTGAGAGGAATAATAACATTCTTAACCTTGACTTCTAATAATGTTCCTGTTCAACCTAAAGAGGCTGAAGATTGTAGTCTATATTCGTCGGAATCTATTGTGCATAAAATGTTTTGAGACAATCGTAAATGGGAGTTTTGCGAAAAAAAAATGAAGAAGCCCCGAAACAGGGTGGTTTTGTTCTATGCTTCTAAACGAGAAGGGTATGGTAACGCCATTGTAGCTCTTGGCTAAAAAGGTACAATTGTCACCTGTTGGAGATTAGTTTTGAGCCTTCGGTAGTGATTAGCAACCACAATGCATCCTTTGAGATCAAGAAGGGTGAGATGATTTTCGGTTATTAGCTGTTCGCTACCAAGGATCCGAGGGCCAGGGTTTGTTGGGAAGAAGGCAAGAAGCGGTTGAAGTGCCTATATTGGTCGAACAGGCACGAGATCGATGATCCGACAATGGGGAACAAGCAATGCCTTCGGAAGAACATGTTGGTGCTCTTGTGCAGGCTCATGCTCGCGGTGTTCTTCCTCCGTTACGACACATTCACGATTGAGGCCGGAACCTTGCCGCTCGAGTCAACGGCAACATTCATGTCAATGTCCAAGGCCACGAGCAGTTGAGTCTTGATCATATGTAGTCGTATCATAGTTTTTGTGAAATCATCTATTAGGACCAAGTTATGACTTAATTAGTTCGATTGGTTTGGTTAAGGTTGTGGAAGAAATTATGGAGATTATTTCGTTGATTAGTTTATCTTCTTTACTCAATAAAATGTTTTGGCTAAACATGTAAATAGTTGTATCATTGGGCGACAAATTAAAAAGAATCTAAGATCCTACATAAACTTTAAGCTGAAAATATTTTATCTTTTTAACGGAGTGACAAAGTGACATATCGGATATTGTTTTGTCGGCACCGCCTTCCCGAGGACCATTACCAAAATTATCAATCATCATCACTTGCGTCCACCACACCAGTCATCACTGGCATGATCGCGTTCCAACAAGTGAGGTGAAAATGGGCCTAAAGACGATCATTGTGCCAAGTTTGCATAGATCATTCTTTCCACCCCAGTCGCATAAGTCCTTCACATTGAGCCCAATCTTTCACACATGACTTACGAGCTGATTGTTCACTTGCTAGTCAACGAAGAATGACCAATACACCATTAGCTTCTTAGACCATGCTCTCAAGCGTTGAGTTCCACCTACTATGCATCAAGAATGCTACAACCAAACCGTGTTGCAAAACATCCTCTTGCGGGCCCATACCGTGACGCATGCCTTCTTCGTTGTAGCCTCTCTTAGCCGCTTTCTTCGACAATGGATTCTGGTCGTACAACCCAAAGGAAGTGCATCCTGCTATTCATGAGGCCGTCCCAAAATTACATGAATTTGTGTCGGTTGAGAGACGTCATGGTCCTAAGGTTGACTTCCAAGATACGTAATTGAGAAGGTTTGAGTCTCACGTACAGGAGGAGCAAAGTCAGAGATAGGATTTTCAAAAAATTTCAATTTTATTTTGAGTTGTGGATTTTCAAAGATTTTCAAAGATTCCAAATCTTATTTTAAGTTGCACTAAACATATGATATAATATTTTCCTTACAAAAAACAAAACATATGATATAATATTTTTATAATCTAGGGATATATGGAGTATTTCAAATCTCTTTTTATTCTATCATATCTGAATTAGAATCCGGATGATCAAACGCAACTTAAAAAGTTTAACCCAAACTCTTGGATCAATCTAAGGGTTAGGATTTGAACTTGAGGGAGTATATAACCATTTTTCCCTCGAGTATCTCACATTATTCAGCTCAAGATATCTCTCTGCCGAAGTGGTATCTTGTCGTTACCGGCCAACTGCTGGCCATTGTTTGGTGGATTGCTTCCCCTCCAATCATCCTCAAGGAGTCCACGAGCTGCTGGTGTCCGGCGTTGTATCTGAAGGTCAGCGGAGTCCATCAATTCGACCAAATCACTCGCGGTCGAGCAAACCGAGCTCCAAGCTGGCAGTACATCCAACCGGTTCCTACAGCATTTCCAGCTACTCCTCGGGTTCTGATCTACAGCCAAGCCTCGCGACGGCCATCCTTGAGGACTCCTTGAAGTAATAGTGGCCAGAGCTATCCTCAGTGACAATCAGAGCCTCCCTTAGTGCTCGCCAGTGTTGTATAAATCCAGGTAAGTCATTGAGATAGGCTTTATTACTTTGGTCACGAATTGTAATCACCGTAGCAGTAAGAGATTTTTCCCTGGCGAAGAAAACAGAGCAGGTCGGAGTACTCCCAGCTACCTACCCAAGATAAAGTCAGTGGCCGAGCGATGATGAATGGGTTAATAGAGCGAGATGAGACTACGGCAGATGTTCAGATTAAGATCAAACGGCACCAGAGATGATCGGAGCCGGAATTCGGGCATGATTTTCAGCCGAGACTTAGGCCACCCGATGCTCTCAATAGTAATGTGAAGCTTTTTAGGAACTCCCATCCCCTTGACCGTATATGACCGAGAGGCCAAATAGCCTAAGGAAAACGGAGGTTTTTCCTCCTCTTCCCAGAAGCGACGCTCCTCAACGATCGAATCTTCTCTTTTCCCAATTCGTACCCGTGTCACAGAAAGGACAAAATTTGTGGCGAATTCGTCCGACTCAGCCTTCAGGAAGCCGAGCCTTCCTCCTCACTCTCTCGTGCTCGTCTGGTTTGCGTGTGTGGCTTGATGACGCCTAGAGAGAACGACAGATGGAAAGGGAAGAGAAAGGCTCTCCTGTTTCCATGGGCCTCATGTTTAATGGGTTTCAGTCTGATGAGCTGGGGTTTTAGTGTGTGGACTGGGCTGGTTAGGGCAGCAGCTTCTAGGGCCTAATCGGTGGATAAAGGTCTTTGGGGGCGTCCGGTTTCGATGGGTTAAACGAAATTTTCTCTTGTGAGCCATGAAATATTCGGTCAAGATTCGGAAAAGCCCCCATCATTTTACTAATTCATTTTCTGATTGTTTAATGCTTTTTTTTTTTTGCTATTTTCTACTTTTTTTGTACTTTTATAAGAATGAGCGCTTGAATTAATAGCCAAAATTTTTGGCACCATGGTGAGTGTTATATGAAAATTATGACAATTTTAGTGTCCTGTTCTTATCTCGAATTTGAGCATGTGTACAAAACACGACCCGATTAGATAATATCGATTTGTTAAACCAAATATGTTGAGAAAGAAATCCCAAAAATGAATTAAAATTTCTCCGTTGAAGAGGTTTCCTAAATTGCATAAAGGAAGGGTCCCACAAGAATAATATTTGTGGTAATTCGTGCTTTCAAGAAAAAGGATCAGAACTTTCACTTGTGCCGTTGAGAGTTTGTTTTCGTCTTATCCAAGGGTTTGACCAAAACAAATATATATTATATTGGCCGCATATATCTTTCCCTTCAAGTACGCTATCGGACGTGGACTTCGTGGGCTTCGTTTAGATCTCCAGGCTGCGAGAGATGCGCACGGACGTACTTGAACATAGAGTCTTATTCTGTGAGTTATATATCCAATTGAGTTATTTATTTATAAACATTATGGTTTTGATATAATTTAGGTGTGAAAAACCCTCGAGTATTTGAGCGATTGTAAGTATAATTCTCCGATTATTAATAGATTATTTGCAACTGACCTTTCCGTGAAGTAAATTCCGATACTCAAACCAACCATGTATATCTCTCGTGTACTTTATCTTCTTCATCTATTTCTCTGTTAATTTTTCATTGATTTAATTGCAATATCTGAATAATTTCCTCATTATTTTACAATATTTCCACTACAAAAAAACCAGTTTTTTCCCACGAAAATTTGCGACGAAAAAATTTTCGTTGGAAATTTGCGACAACTTTTCCAACGAATTTAAAAATTCATTGGAAATTAGCGATAAAAAATTTTTCGTCGCAAAATTCATCGGAATTTTGCCATGAAATATTTTTTGTCACCAAATTCGTCGGAAGTTTCTGACTAAAATATTTTTCCTTGGACCAACAAATTCAAAAATTGATCTATAAAATGGAAATTCGTTGGAAAATTTGTTGGAAATTACCAACAAATTTTCCAACGAATTAAAAAAGATGAATAATTGTTCGAAATATTCAGAAATTCGTTGCAAAATTCGTTGGAAATTACCAACGAATTTTCTAACGAATTTCGATATTCGGTACAAAAATTTTTTGTTTGTACTAACTTCGTTGGAAAATTCGTTGGAATTTCTAACGAATTTTGCAACGAAATAGGTTTTCAATTCAAAATTTTCAATTTCGTTAGAAAATTTGTTGGAATTTCCGATGAATTTTCCAACGAAATAGGTTTTCAATTCAAATATTTTCAATTTCGTTGGAAAATTTGTCGGAAATTTCCAACGAAAATAGTAAGGGCAATTATCGGCCATAAATGTGAAATTCGTTGGAAATTGAAAATTTGTTGCAAAATTTGTTGGAAATTTACAACAAATTTAGCAACGAACTTAAATTTTGGTTACATGAAATTAGTTATATACCAATTTTGTTGCAAAATTCGTTGTTAATTTCCAACGAATTTTGCAACGAAATATTCAACATCATAGTTCCGAGTCAATGAAATTGGTTGCAAAATTCGTTGGAAATTACCGACGAAATTTACAACGAATTTCAATATTTGGTACTATAATTTTGTTAGAACTAACTTTGATGGAAATTCCAACAAATTTTCCAACGAAATAGGTTTTATGTTCTATTTTTTTCAATTTCGTTGGAAAATTCGTCGGAAATTACCGACGAATTTTCCAACAGAACTGACTCAGTGCAATTATTGGCCAGAAATGTGAAATCCATTTGAAATTTAAAATTTGTTGCAAAATTTGTTGGAAATTTACAACAAATTTAGCAATGAACTTAAATATTGGTCACATTAAATTAGTTATGTACCAATTTCGTTGCAAAATTTGTTGGTAACGAATTTTCCAACGAAATATTGAACACTATCGTTCCGTTTCACTAAAATTTGTTGCAAAATTACCGATGAATTTTGTAACGAATTTCAATATTCGGAACAATAATTTTTGTTTGTACTAAGTTCGTTGGAAAATTCGTTGGAATTTCCAACGAATTTTCCAACGAAATAGATTTTCGGTGCAATTATTTTTCTATTTCATTGGAAAATTCGTCGGAAATTTCCGACGAATTTTTCAACGAAAATAGGTCTGTGCAATTATTGGCTAGAAACGTCAAAGTCGTTGGAAATTTAAAATTTGTTGTAAAATTCGTTGAAAATTTCCAACGAATTTTGCAACGAAAATAGAAAAACATGTTTATATATTCAACAACAAACATTTCGTGTGTACCGAGTATTTTTGGCTAAATAAAAACTCTATTTCTCGTCATCCTCTTGGCCGTTCACCTCGCAGTCCATCTCGCTGTCGCCGCCCTCGTTGTCAAACGGCGAATAGCGCCAGGACCGAGTCCAGTAGCTCCAACTGGGTGTCGAGGGCAAGCCTATGGCGGCTCTAGGTGCGTGTCCATTCGAAGCTCTCACAATATATTTGAACGTTGCGATTCTCATAAAATTGTCAATACTTGGTAAGTATTCTCGACATGATAATTTGCGCAAATTTTTTTAAGTTTAATTTAGTTGTGTTCAATTTTTGGTGCATTAATTTAGTTGTGTTCTAATTTTGTTGAAAAATTCGTGGGAAATTTCCCACGAATTTTCCAACGAATTGAAAAACTCTTTGTTGTTCCATGTAGTCCAAATTCGTTGGAATTTTTCAATGAATTTTGCAACAAATTTCAAACATACCGACAGTCCTTTGAATTCGTTGGAAAATTCGTTGGAAATTTCCAATGAATTTTCCAACGCATTTCCATTAAACCTTATTTTTCCACAATTTTTTGGAAAATTCGTTGGAAATTTCCAATGAATTTTTCAACGAATTTGAAGAACACATTATTTTTAGGCATATTCGTAATTCGTTGGAAAATTTGTTGGAAATTTCCAACGAATTTCCATCAAACCTTATTTATCAGAATATTTGAAATTCGTTGGAAATTTCCAACGAATTTGAAGAACACTTTATTTTTAGGCATATTCGAAATTTGTCGCAAAATTCGTTGGAAATTTCCAACGAATTTTGCCACGAATTTCCATTAACCTTATTTTTTGGAATATTTTAAATTCGTTGGAAAATTCATTGGAAATTTCTAACGAATTTTAAGAAAACACTATTTTTAGGCGTATTCAAAATTTGTTGCAAAATTCATTGGAAATTTCCAACGAATTTCCATTAAACCTTATTTTTCCGTACATGTGTAATTCGTTGCAAAATTCATTAGAAATTTCCAATGAATTTTGCAACGAATTTTCATTAAATCTTATTTTTTTACATATTTTAAATTCGTTGGAAAATTCGTTGGAAATTTTCAATGAATTTTCCAACGAATTAGAAGAACATATTGTTTTTAGGCATATTCGAAATTCGTTGGAAAATTCCAACGAATTTCCATTATACCTTATTTTTCCGTATATGTGTAATTCGTTGCAAAATTTGTTGGAAATTTCTAACGAATTTTGCAACAAATTTCAAGAACACATTATTTTTAGGCATATTTGAAATTCGTTGCAAAATTCATTGGAAATTTCCAACGAATTTTGCAATGAATTTCAATATTCGGTATATTAATTTTTTTATGTACTACTTTCGTTGGAAAATTCGTTTGAAATTTCCCATCCTTTTTGCAAATAAGTCAAAAAACACCTTCTTGTTCTGGTTAATATAAATTCGTTCCAAAATTCGTTGGAAAATTTAGAATAAATTTTGCATCGAATTCAAAAAATCGATTCATTAATTTTGATTTGTACACATTTCGTAGCAAAATTGGTGGGAAATTTCCCACGAATTTTAGAACGAATTGAATAACAAGCTATTCTTCGGCATAATAGAAAATCGTTGCAAAATTCATTGGAAATTTGCCCATATCTATGAGAATTCTAGGTGAGCTCACCGGCGGCGAGGCTGGCTCTCGTCGGGACTAGCGAGGGTCGAACTCGCCGTGGCCGGCGACCTTGTTGGTCGTCGGCCATGATAAGAAGAAAGGGAAAATAAATAAAAAGAAACAGAAAGGAAAAAATAAAATGTATTTAGTAGACGAATTTGATGTAATTATTTTTTATTTTAGGTACGTGTCCATTCGAAGGTCTCACAATCCAATTGAACGTTGCAATTATCATCAAATTGTCCAATTTCTACTACAAAGATTTCGGCCAAATACTTTGTAAGTCTTCTTGAAATAGTAAATTTTCCAAATTTTTCAAGTTTAAAGTAATTGTTTCGTATACAACATAATTGTAATTTTGTGCATTTTATGGTTTTAATTAACAATAGATATTAAACAATATATATGATATGTTGAATAATTTAGGATAATTTTTTTATTTTGAAGCGCGAAACAATGCAAAGAGACAGGGGTTGAATGTATAATAAGAACTTACCTGGACGGCGAGGATTGACTGATGAGTTTCGTATCGGGTTGGAACTATTTTTGAACTTTGCTAGTAGTAAATATGAGTTCATGGATGGAAATAAGTTAAGGTGTCCATGTAAAAAGTGCAGTAACGGAAAATTTCTAGCCATTGATACAATTAGAGAAAATCTTTGTAGATTTGGGTTTACTCCAAACTATTATAATTGGACTAGCCATGGTGAACCATTTATATATGATGACGGATATCGAAGAAGCAATCAATTTTCAGTTAGGGGAGAATGTAACTATTTCGAACAATTGAACTCATATCACGGGATGGTGTTTGATGAAGCCGGTCATAATTTGGATTCAGAATTAAATCATGCAAGTACTAATTTTACTCTTGCACCTGAACAAGTGAGAACTAGTTATGCAACAGAAATGGAAGAGATAAAAGTTACAGATTGTGATGAGAATGTGTGTGACGGAACTTCTCAATATAATAATTTTCGAGAAATGCTGGAAACGGCAGATGAACCTTTATGGGCAGGTTGTGACAACCACACGAAATTATCAGTGACAGCAAGACTGTTAAATATCAATGTAGAACATAATGTGTATGTGGATTGTTTCAACTCTTTTGTTAAAGTAATGCGGGAAACAATGCCTCGTGATAACATCATGCCAAATGACTTTTACGATATGAAAAAGTTGATGGATAACTTAGGTCTTCTAGTTGTATGGATTGATGTATGTGCTATGGGTTGTATGTTATATTAGAGAGATGATGAATATGCAGAATCTTACAAATTCTGTAACCAACCTAGGTATAAGATTAACAGAAGGCAGGGTCGTAATCAGAAATGTAGACCATGCAAGCAAATGTTTTATTTGCCCTTAATCCCCAGGTTGCAAAAGCTTTATGCGTCGCAAGCCACTGCTGAACACATGACTTGGCATGCAAATCATGAAACAGAAGAGGATGTAATGTGTCATCCTTCAGATGCAGAAGCATGGCAACATTTTGATAGAACATACCCTGAGTTTGCGCTAGAGCCTCGAAACATCATGTTAGGTCTATGTGCTGATGGATTTGCCCAATTTGGGAAATTAGGAAAAAGTTATTCATGTTGGCCAATTATCTTAACTCCGTATAATCTTCCACCCGGTATGTGCATGAAAACACCTTATATGTTTTTGACATTGATCGTGCCTGGCCCGCAAAATTCTAAAAATGCTATATATATTTATATGCAACCATTGATTGAAGAGTTACAACGGCTATGGGTTGAAGGTGTCCCAACGTATGACGTTTCTACCAACCAAACATTTATATTGAAGGTTGCGCTTCTTTAGACGATAAATGACTTCTCTGCTTATGGAATGTTATCTAGATAGAGTACAGCTGGGATCTTAGGATGTCCGATTTGTATGGAGAGATCAAAGGCTTTCAGATTAAAACATGGTAAGAAGGCCTGCTATTTTGATTGTCACAAACAATTTTTGCCGCTTAATCATACATTCAAAAGGAATAAAAAAGAATTCATCAAGAATAGGATCGAAAGAACACATACACCATTGAGGTTGACCGAGCATCAAATTTAGGAATGCGTGCAAGAGTTTCTAACTATTGTTGACAACCCTCACGGCACAACTTTTGCATACGGAAGTACACATAAGTGAACTAAACGCAGCTTATTTTGGGATCTACCATATTTGAATGCCCATCTTATTCATCATAATCTTGACGTCATGTACATAGAGAAGAACGTTTTCGACAATGTCATAAATACTGTGATGGATGTTACTGGAAAAACAAAAGACAACTTGAATGCAAGAAAAGATATGAGGGATATTTGCGATCGATCAACACTAGATGCGGATGCAAGTAGCAGGGGACCGAAATCCAAAACAGTTTATACATTGAACAAGGAGCAGAGACGGGTCGTTTGTCAATGGTTGAAATCGGTGCAATTTCCTGATGGATATGCCTCCAATCTCGGCAGATATGTTGATATGAATGAATGCAAGTTGACAGGTATGAAGAGTCATGATTGTCACATATTTATGGAAAGACTAATTCCGATAGCCTTCAAGGAAGTTCTACCAAACTTTGTATGGGGTGCCATTACAGAGTTAAATAATTTCTTGCATGATATTTGCTTAACAACGTTAAAATCATCACACTTAGAGAAACTAGAGAGAGATATTCCAATTATTCTTTGCAACTTAGAAAGGATATTTCCTCCATCGTTCTTCGATTCAATGGAGCATCTCTTAGTTCACTTACCTTATGAGGCTAAAGTTGCAGGTCCCGTCCAATTTCGATGGATGTATCCATTTGAGAGGTAAATTTTTTTAAAATTAAATGTGAAATTACTTATTACATATTATGTTACGATAAACTTTTTTCTACTGCAACTAGGTTCTTATATCATTTGAAAAAAAAAGTGAAGAATAAGGCATGTGTCGAAACTTCAATTTGTAATGCATATATTGTGGAAGAAGTAACAACATTTGTATCATATTATTTTGAATCACACGTGCAATGCAAGAGGCGGAGGGCTGGAAGAAATGATGAGGGTCTCATTGATCCCAATTGCAAATCATTCTCTATTTTCAATTATTTAGTTCGACCTAGCGGCACATGTAAGTTTCATCACTTAACAGGCGAAGAAAAGCTAGCAACCCATACATATATTTTATTGAATTGTCCAGAAGTGGAGCCATACATCGAGTAAGTGTACATTTGTACGTACACGTTATGTGTTTCAAACTGTTGCTAATACATAAATGGTATTTGTTACTAGGAATTTTCGAAACGCAATACATGGACTACCACTAAATGAGTTTGACAGTTTGTGCCAGGAACAATTTGCAACATGGTTCAAAACATATGTAAGTTGAATATGGACGAAATCCTATTTGTTCAAATTTTTAATACATCATATTTTGAAATATATATATTATTGACATTGCGTGTGTGTCACCTTTGGTTCACAGTATTGATGCTCAAGTTGGATAGCAAGGAATGCTATATCATCTGCCGTGGGGTCCAAAGTCAAGAGTACGAACTTGGCTAGCATATTTCATTAACGGGTATGATTTTCACACTCGCAAATATGGAATGGGAAAGGTCATAATGAATAGTGGGGTGTGTGTTCAGTCATCCAATGGTGGCAATTCGCAAAGTGATTTCTATTGCTTGTTGGATGAAATCATAGAGATTGAGTACCATGGACCGTTAATGCGGGTTGTCTTATTTAAATGCATGTGGTTCGACCCCATTAAAGGAATGAATGCACATACCAAATTTAATTTGGTTGAAATAAATCACAATAAAAGATATATGAAATATAAACCATTTGTCTTGGCACAATAAGCAATTCAAGTCTATTATGCATCATATCCTAGTTTGAAGCGTGACAAAATCGATTGGTGGGCTGTATGTAAAACCAAAGTAAGAAAGAAAATTGGGGAACACTGGAAGGATACAGCATATCAACAAGAGAAAGTTCATAACATGAATGAAACTGCTGAATATAACATTCCTACTTTACGAGATCCATGTAGTGCGATAATCGATGTAGATTCAACTGAAATTCGGGAATTAAATTTTCAACTTGGTACATAATGTGATTTGAAGACAGAGGATGAAGATAATGGTCAGAAAGAAGATGAAGACAAAGAAGAAAATGAAGACGAAGAAGAAGGTGAAGACAAAGAAAAAGGTGAAGATGCAGATGAAGATGAAGATTATGATTTTTGAGGCTTTTTATAAATTATATCTAATTATTAGTAGTAATGCGACACACATGTTTTGTTGTTGTTGTAATTTTTAATATTTCCATTGTTATTGTTCTGTAATAATTTCATTCAATGGTAAATCTTTTTTTTTCGGACTGTGTAAAAAACGTTGCAAAATTCGTTTCCAATGAATTTTGCAACAAAATTTTAATAAACAAAGTTCTTAGGGTGAAATAAAAATGGTTGGAAAATTCGTTGGAAATTTCTAACGAATTTTGCAATAATTTTTGAAAAGTTTATGACGTTGGACAGTATCAAATTCGTTGGAAAGTTTGTTGGAAATTTCCAATGAACTTTCCAGCCAATGTAAAGTTTTCAGAATATTATTTAATTATTAAGAAATTTCGTTAGAAAATTCGTTGGTAATCTCCAATAAATTTTCCAACGAATTTTAAAAAGTTTATGACGTCGGGCATTATTAAATTCGTTACAAAAATTGTTGGAACTTTCCAACGATTTTTGCAATGAATTGAAATTTTTGTTTTATTAATGTAATTGTTAACTATTTTCATTGGAAAATTCATGGGAAATTTCCCACGAAATTTCTGACAAATTAAAACATAACCGTTTATTCGGTCTATTGAAAATCCGTTGAAAAATCCATTAGTAATTTCCAACGATTTTCCAACGAATTTTTAAAGTTTTGGTTTTTCCTCTTAAATGAAATTCGTTGGTAAATTCGTTGAAAACTTTCCAACGGATTTTCCAACGAATTAATAGTTTTCGGCAATTATATAGTTTTGGTTGGAAAATTCGTTGGAAATTATATAGTTTTGGTTGGAAAATTCGTTGGAAATTTCCAACGAATTTTCCAACAAATTAACACTTATCCGTATGTTTGGTCTATTGAAAATTCGTTGGAAAATCCATTGGAAATTTCCAACGAATTTTCCAACGAATTTTTAAAAGTTTTGGTTTTTCCTCTTAAAATAAAATTCGTTGGTAAAATCGTTGAAAATTTCCAACGTATTTTCCAACGAATTATAAGTTTTCGGCAATTATATGGTTTTGGTTGGAAAATTTGTTAGAAATTTCCAACGATTTTTCCAACGAATTTTTAAAAATTTCAGTTTTTATCGCTTATATGAAATTCGTTGGTAAATTCGTTAGAAATTTCCAACGTATTTTTCAACGAATTATAAGTTTTTGGCAATTTTATACTTTTGGTTAGAAAATTCGTTGGAAATTTCCAACGATTTTTCCAACAAATTAACACTTACCCGTTTCTTTGTGCTATTAAAAATTCGTTGGAAATTTTCAATGAATTTTCCAACCAAAAGTATAAAATTGCCGAAAACTTATAATTTGTTCGAAAATACATTGAAAATTTCTAACAAATTTTCCAACGAATTAAAAGTTTTCGACAATTATATAGTTTTGGTTGGAAAATTTGCTGGAAAATTCCAAAGAATTTTCCAACAAATTAACACTTAACGTTTTCTTTAATTTGTTAAAAATTCGTTGGAATTTTCCAACGAATTTTTAAAAGTTTTGGTTTTTCCACTTAAAATAAAATTCGTTAGTAAAATCATTGGAAATATCCAGCGTATTTTCCAACGAATTATAAGTTTTTGGCAATTATATAGTTTTGGTTGGAAAATTCGTTGGAAATTTCCAACGAATTTTCCAATAAATTAACACTTGCCCTTTTCTTTGTGCTATTAAAAATTCGTTGAAAATTTCCAATAATTTTTCCAATGAATTTTTAAAAGTTTTGGTTTTTCGCTCATATAAAATTCGTTGGAAATTTCCAACGAATTTTCCAACTAATTAAAAGTTTTCGACAATTATATAGTTTTGGTTGGAAAATTCCAACGAATTTTCCAACAAATTAACACTTAACGTTTTCTTTAATTTGTTAAAAATTCGTTGAAAATTTCGTTGAAATTTTCCAACGAATTTTTAAAAGTTTTGGTTTTTCCGCTTAAATAAAATTTGTTGGAAAATTCATTGGAAATTTTCAACAAATTAAAGGTTTTAGGTATATAATTTAAATGTTAACTAATTTCGTTGGAAAATTCGTTGGTATTTCCAATGAATTTTAAATATTAATTTTTCCGTCTTTTTAACGAAAATTTGTTGGAACATTTGTTGGAATTTCCAACGAATATATAATTCGTTGGAAATGTTGTTGGAATTTCAAAAAAAATGTTGGAATTTTTTGTAATTTTTCAAGTTTGTTGGAAATTTCGTGGGAAATTTCCAACAAAATTTCCAACGTATTAGGTATTTGTTACAAATTTCGTTGGAAAGTTTTATTTCGTTGGAAAATTTGTTGGAAATATTAATTTTGTTGCAAAATTCGTTGGAAATTTTCAACGAATTTTGCAACGAAAATAGAGATAGGCTTTTGTTTTGTTCGGTGTCTAACACATTTGTGTCTACTGATTATTTTGGGCTCGACAAAATTTCTCTCTTCTCGTCCTCCTCACCGTCGCCGCCCGGTTGCCGTTGCCGCCCTCGCCATCGTCGTCCTCTCTTGCCGTTTGCCTCGCTGTCCGTGGTAAGTCCTTGCCGTCCGTTCACTGTCCTTTTCTTGGTTGGGGGGTTTCGCGGGCGGCGGCCGCACAGGTAGGGCTCGCGGCCGTGCAGAGGGGGGGTTGCGGCCAGGGGAGGGGGTTGTGGCTGCGCGGGTGGGGCTCGCGGCCGCTCGGAGAGGGGGTTATAGCCGGGGGAGAGGTTTGTCTGGCGCAGAGAAGGTCAGTGTTGGCAAGGGTGTGAGAGGTGTATATAAGGCGCGCGAGGGGAGGGTTGCGGCCGGGTGGGGTGGGGGTCGCTACCGGGGGGGCAAGGGGGGTCGTCGTTGGGGGAGGGGGGCGCGGCTACGCGGGTGGGGGGTTGCGGTCGAGGGGGGGGTCGGCGCCGCCGGATTCGTTGTACGATTCTGAGGGGTTGGCAACCGGAATCTAATAGGGGGGTTCGCAGCCGGAATCCGACCAAGTGGGGTGGCGGTCGGATTCCAGCGGGGGGCTGGCCTGGCCGCCGGAATCCGGGGGCGGGAATCTGATGGCCAGCCCCGGATTCCGGCCACCGGAATGAGTCGGCCGAAGACCTGTTCATATTATTTATAATATTTGTCTAACCTCTTTACTAATTGTCAGCATAATCAAGGAGGTTACATGCGGAGTAGGGGTTCACAAAGGAGACCAGGCCCCTCCGCTTCATCATCCTCGTTCTCGGCCCTATCTTCTTCCCCTATCCTATCATCGAACCCTGTTCTACCATATGTGCAGGGATAATACGGACATATTGGCCCATCCTTCGACCCGCAGTAACATATTCAAGAAGAACTGGGGGACATGCAAACTGATTTTACTTTAGTTCCATCTCCTTTGGTGTCACCTGCTTCATTAGTACAATACTTAAATGAGGAAGAAGAAAACCGATTCTTTATATCCCCATGCGGAGATTCGTAAGTAATTCATTTTTGTATGTATATTTAAATTATGGATGTAAATAAAGTGTCCATGTTTCGAAATTTCCATATGCTTGATTGTCTTATTCTATGTTGTTATAATATGTTTTCAGATTTACGGATTCTACGTATGTTGTGAGGGAACTTAATAAAATAGTCAGTAGCTGTTGGATAGGGCAATTTTCAACTTTCAGCAGTGCTCCTAAAGAAATAAAGACTTTGTGGTGGAATGAGTTCAAGGTTAGTGTTATTTTTATTCATTTTCTCATAACGTAAGTTCGGTGTAGCATACTAATGGTTAATAATGAAATTTGTCACAAATTATTTGGTGCATTGTATGGGATATCTGTAACAGCCCGAATTTCGATGTAATTTCAGGAATCAATAAAATTGAAGTTACTTCGCATTTCATTTTAGTAAGTCTCGCCCAGAGCTGATCATTCTTGAGATACTAACCAATGGGGTATAGCTAACTAGAAAATGGTACGTGGACTGGGGATCCTATCGTGAAACGGATACCGATCACGAGAGACGTTGAGGGAATATTTTGGGCTAGTGTGGGCAAATCTTAGGAAAGAGCAATGGATTGGGTTTGGCCAAGGCCTACGATGTACAATAGGGACGCAGGTGATTCTGCAAGACCGAAGTACTCATGGCCAACCAGTCCTGAACTTGGACTAAACAATCGTGACATTTGGAACTAGTGATACTTTCTCATTCTCTGAATGATCGAGGCCATCATGATATGGATAGCCCTAGGTCAATACGTGTAACCTCTAAACAGCCATCCGTTAGTAAGAGACCATGAAATTGAAAGTTTAGCGAATCTCGTTCACGGAATTGGGCTCGGATGTCAATGTCGATTTTCAAGGGCTTAAGAGACTATTTTTGGAAATCTGACGTCATATTGTGCTGGCCACACGCGTTTGGAGCTAGTATAACTAAAAATTGGAATTTCAGTCCGGGGTTGAAAAATTACGATTTTGCCTCTCGGGACGCCCGCATTGCTTTTTGAGGCGAAGTGAGGTTATTTTTCGAGGCCGACGCCATTTTAGGGTGGCCACGCATACCAGGAGTTGTTATGACCAAAAATTTGAATTTCGGCAAAAATTGAAAAAATAATATTATTTTATTCCTAGAACTTCGCAGCCGATTTTCAAGGGCTTAAAGACCTATTTTTGCGATTCCGACTCCACATTATGTTGGCCATGCATATGGAGGGTTGATATGTGCAAAAATTGAAATTTCGCCCCAGGGCCGGAAAATGACGGTTTGCCCCTGGGCTAATTTTGGGTCCGAATTCTTGGGAAATTATTTGGGATAATTAAGAGTGGTTCTCAGCTCAATTACTGGGGCCATTGACCTTTTTGCCCTTAGTTTTTGGATAAGATTTAATTAGGGCTGTTAGATTAGGGGTATTTTAGTCATTTAGCCCGGATCGGCAACACGTGGCGCCCCTAGGCCACTATATTTGACTGTTTTGACCAGCCTCATTCTCTCTCCTCCCTCACTTGTTCGGCCAGCCACCAGAATAGCCCCCTCTCCCAAAAATTTTCTCTTCCTCCGCCGGTTTTTGTTTCCCCACCGTACGTCGAAGCTCATCGGAGCGCCGCCGCCGGCCGCCGTGCTCCGCCGTCGACCACCACAGCCCCTCGCTTCAGTCTCAGCCTCACTCGACCCTTTTCCCTCTCTTTCTTTCTCTTTTTCTTTCCCGGGCTAGCACCGCCGCCGCACCGGAGCTCAAACAGCCAAGCTGCTGCCGCCGTGACCTCCAGCCCGCCTGTACGTTGCCGCTTGTCGTTGTCCGTATAGTGTCCGTACTGAACACTGTTCACCGCGTCCATACGGACCGTCGCACCAGCCACCAGCGTCCCACCGGCCACCTTTTCCCGTTGGTCCGTACAGTGTTCCGTACGGGACACTGTTCATCGCCGTCAGTACAGCTGTGTCCGTAC
Source organism: Syzygium aromaticum (assembly GCA_024500025.1). Classification (NCBI taxonomy): domain Eukaryota; kingdom Viridiplantae; phylum Streptophyta; class Magnoliopsida; order Myrtales; family Myrtaceae; genus Syzygium; species Syzygium aromaticum. The sequence goes on along the minus strand of CM044891.1, from coordinate 245,812 downwards.
ACCACTGGCTGCCGTCCGTACCTCCGTCGCCGGTTTCACTATTCATCGGTGATCAGCTGCCATTCCCTGTCGTCGTGACCCCGTATTAAGTGAGTAAAATTCCAAAATTCGGATTAGGACTGACAGTGCGATTTTCTGGACTGGTTTAGGAGTACTAGTACTGGCAGGGAAAAATTAGTGTGCTGATTGATGGGAATTATTATCAGGAAAAGTTTAGTAAGCCAATGAGAAAATTATTGGGAAGGATAATTGGATTAAATGGCTAAGTTATGAGTACATTGGTGGAATTGCCGGGTATGTCCAGGTTGACTGATTGTATGGCAATTGTGCTTAATGGTGATTGATTTCGCATTTCCATGTCGTATGTTGGGTGTCTGAATTTTATCGGTGCTCGTGGTATATTGCATTGCATAACATGGACACGCAATTTGTGTGCCAAGAGTGGGGCATGTGTTAAAGTGTACGAGAATGCATGTCTGCCATGAGCGAGTGATCATTTAAAATACCTTGAAGCGTTTCACGCTGGGTTCAGATAATAATGAATTGTGTGATCACCTAAGGACCTTGGAGTCATAATCTTCGGGTCGATACCGTCCTCATGCACTTTGAGGCAGGACAATGCCCGGTACGTCCGGAAGGCGACCATCCTCATGCACTTTGAAGCACGCTCTGGTTCGCAAGGAGATCAGTGTTGCGCTTCATGCACTTTATAGCAGGTTAGAGACACTAGGCCAGATCGGTTGCTGCGTCTTATGCACTTTGGAGCAGGCTAGACGCACCGGGCCATGAAAAGTGATGACTTGAGTTGTAATAATAATAAATTGGGCAAGTGTGCTAGTGTGGGCCAATGGGCTGGAAAATGCGCATGACATGTCGACGACATTTGGATGCACGATCATGCATTGACTAGCATACGAGTATGTGAGACTCAGTGCTTGAGCATGTACTGTGATTTTTATAGTAAACTGTCTAACCTACAGGGTCGGAGATTTGTGTGAATATTGTGTGTTGTGATTTTGAATGCTTGGTCTGGTCAGGAGATTGCATGCTAGCCTAGCCTAGGTTTAGGAATTAAACTTACTGAGATTCATCTCACAATGGTTTAAACTGAAACTTTTTAGACCCCCAGCTTTGAGGATGCAGAGACCACTGCCACTTTTTGGGATCCCTAGGCAGATCCGACAGTATATTAGTACCTACCCCTCAGAAAATGGGGAGACCTTTGTGAAATATCGATCTGTAGTATACGTAGACGTAGGCGAGTATTACTACCAGGTGCAGGAGTACGTGGCATGGTGCCACCGAGATGCTGATGGTAATGAAGGAGAGCCCCTCAGGACTTTTGATGCTCCGGTTGATGAGACCAGGTTATTGCAGCCGATTATAGCTGACGGAGAAGTGATCGACCCTGAGGCCACGCCAGAGTTGTTGCAGCAGTACGAGGAGATGGATGAGGAGCCCAATGTAGTAGCCGAAGATCCCGAGCCAATGGATGAAGAGGAGGAGGACGAACCGGAGGATATGGAACAAGACGCTGCTGAGGATGGGGAGATCGAGGAGCTCGATAAAGATGAAGAGTATGTCAGTGATAAGGTGTCAGAGAATACATCTGGGTCGTCTGACCCAGATTGGGAGCCTTAGGATTACCAGTCTCTCGACCGTAGTTAGCATGAGGGCTGCTACTTTTTAGATCATAGCCCTCTCTCTAGGTTTAGTCTGACCTTCGAGCCGCATATTCCCTTTTTGACCAAGCAGCTGCTGATCGTGTGTAGTTCTTGTGTGATACCTGTTTATATTGTATAAATGGTTTTTTAATAGTAATATAAATGTGTAATTATTTTCTGTAGTGATGCATGACTATTTGTGGCTCAAATTGTAGTGTTCGGGTTTGTTTGATTATTGCTTCCACTTGTGCTTGATCTCTGTTCGGGTATGGGTTGGCGACGCTTCCTGGGACGTTGCAGTTTATCGACCAAGGTAGGGATATTGCGTACCGTGGGGGTTCGGGGCATGACAATATATCACTTGTGACCATTATAATTAATTTCCGTTGCTTTTACTATTGATTGTAGCGTAAGTTTACATGGGATGAAATGGAAGAGGCTGAGATTAGAAGAATTTTTAAGAAGAAAGTCGGTGATCACATGCGTTATGTGATAAATAAAGCCAAGAGAACAAAAGAAAAGCCGGATTTCATTACATCTGACGATTGGATAGAAATTACGAGAACTTGGGAAATTGACAAGTATAAGAAAATGTGTGAACAAAATATGAAGAATCGAGCTTCTAGTTCTAGTGACGGGTCTGCGTCAGTCACATATGCTGGGGGCTCTATTAGCATCGGCGAGCATAGAAGAAGAATGGTAAGTCTGTTTAAACTTGTAAGTTTATTTAATTCAATGGTGACTAATTTTTGTTAAATTTTTGTAGGCAAATGAATTGGGGATAGAACCCACATTTACAGCTACATTTGAACGTATATTTCAGAAAAAAGGATAAGACATGGATTGGCGATCGGACAAAAGTTACTAAGGTATGGAAGGTTATAGTTTGGACTTTATCGAAACTAGAATGAAAATCATGCACGTTTTTAATATTTATGGTAATATATACGAATTTATTTTATTTTTATCTATACTGTTAATATAGGAAAAATATGATCAACTTTTGATAAGCACTGCTAGTGGTTCTGGTTGTGGTGATGATGGTAGTGGTGGTGATGGTGTTGTTGTGTCTAAGCCATCGATTGACAGTATGGCATTATGGGTAGAGGCAGCGGATGGGATTAAATGAGGAAAAATATTTGAGATGAGATCCTTGTCAAAGATGTTCAAAACGAAAGCTGCTGCATCTTCATCCTCCAATGCGACTGCTGCAAGGAGGACACGACATGAGGAGCACATGACTCAAGAATTGTGCCAACTCAAACAGTTGCTTATACAGAAGGACGAGGAAATGAAGCATTTACTTGAACAGAAGGACGAACAAATAAGAGTGATGCAATTACAAATGCAATATATCATGCGACACCTCGACATCGATTACAATGACATTCCTTCAGTACCTCTTGTTAATGTAGCCGATCATGGGCATATTGATGAGCCACACCATGATGCGGCAATTGGTGATGATGCTGATAATGATGATACTGGTGATTTTATTGTCAGTCCCCCTTAGGTAAGAACATTTTTTTATAGCTAGTTCTACGTCAATGCATAAATGCTTTTTTTATATTTTGGACAAATTTCATATCTTTATTTTTGTTTCCATATTTCATCAGGTGTCGATACAGCTGACTGTTCATGATGTCATGCTCAGTACTGAAGTTGCCAATGTCTTATGGTTATTCCCCGTCCTTTCAATGTATTATTGATGTTCATTCTTGCTTACTCTATGTATTATGAGATTGAATATTTAATACCGTCATGTAAGACTTTGCAACTTATATGCATTGTAGAAATTAATATTGCATATCTAATTAGATTTCAAATATAAGTTGTTCCGAAACAAAATTCGTCGCAATTTAGCAACAAAAAAAAAAATATTGCTGCAAATTAGGAACGACTTTTCGCACGAATAATTGCGGATGAATTTTGTAACGACCAATTAATGACATAATTTGCAATGAATTATTGATGGTTTTCCACGAATTTTCCAACAAAATATTTGCAACAAATTTTCCAACGAAAAATTTGCAACGAATTTTCCAACAACATATTTGTAACGAATTTTCCAACGAAAAATTTGTAACGAATTTTCCAACGAAAAAATTACAACGATTTTTCCAATGAAAAATTTCCAACGAATTTTCCAACGAAACATTGCCAACGAAATTTTTTGAACGAATTTTACAATGAAATTTTTCCAACAAATTTTCCAACGAATTTTCCAACGAAATTTTTCCAACGAAATTTTTCCAACGAATTTTCCAACTATTTCTCCAACGAACTTAGTGACGAATTTCTTTATTTTCGGAAATTAACAACGAAAATTAAGTTTTTTTTCGGACATTTAAAGGATTTCCAACGACATTTCCAACGATTTTGTTGGAAAATTATCTACGAATTTTGCCACGACTCCATTTTTGTCGCAAATTTAAATGATTTTGTTGTCCCAAAAATTTTCCCGCACTTAATTTCCAACAAATTTTTTTTCGTTGGAAATTCTGTTTCCCACGATTTTTACGAGCAATTATTACTGACAAATTTTTCCACGACTTTTCCAACGAATTATTAGCGACGAAATTTCCAAGGAAGTTACCCATGAATTTACCCATGAATAATTAATGATGAATTTTGCAACAACTTTTCCAACGAAAATTCCAAGGAATTTAGCCACTAATTTACCGACAAAATTTCCAACGAAAAAATTTTCGTCGCAAATTTCCGACGAAAAGTCAAGTTTTTCGTTGGAAAATTTTCCAACGACGAATTGCCCACGAATTTTTTTTCGTTGGAAAATTCGTTAGAAATTCGTTTTCCAACGAATTTTTCAGCATTTTTTGTCGGAAATTTCGTCAGAAAAAACTTATTTTTTTGTAGTGTTTGTTTCCAATTCGAACAAATATAGCCTACAATCTTCAGCTTGTTCAGATTGAGCAGGAGCATTACTAGATGTCAAGGTTAAGACCCAATAGGTCTTCCTCTTGAGTGTGATGGAGCATTCCAAGGATAACAAACATCGAACTTTCCAGTAAGTCCATTGAGCCTACAAGGACCACCAGGAGAGATATTCCAAACACACCGGTTGCATACATCCTGGTCTATGCCTTGCACATATATATCAAACCACTTAAATCGATCATGCCATGAAAAGCCACAAAAGAACAACGTCCCTTCGATTAAATGGGGTATGAATGAGAATCCCCAGCTCCGCTTTATATGCTTGATTCCAAGATCATCGTCCTTAGATTTGCAATGAACCTTTAAAATAGTTCCAGGTGACAAATTGTTATTGATCTTAACATACGTCATCTTCCAAAAACTTCCTACACAGCTAGTTATGAATAAAGAACAAAAAATTATAAGCATAGCTGACGTCTTCATCATCGTAGCATACATTAATTGCTCCAATATCAGCATCATTTATCAATTAATGCTAGCATAACAGTCACCATTATTATTAGAAGTAACGGCGGCATGTGGGCAACAAGTTGGAATGAAGAGAAAAGGGCAACGAACACCATTACTTTGGGATGAGAATTGTCATATTCCCTTAAATTTTCTTCTTATTTACTGGAGGATAAGAATTGCCGCATAAGGTTAGCTACAAATCAATTATAATTTTGCAGATGCCACGCATTCGCTGATCTTTTCTTTTTGTTTAATGATAAAACGTTGGGCAATGTGAGAGCTTACACTAGCAAGATGTATCAACACTTTAAGGAACTCTTTTTTGGGCAAAAGAAGTTGAGATTGATAAACAGTACTTGGTTTTTTAAATGCTAAAAGGAAACCATTGCGCAATCTCATTTTGATTTTGTGAAAAAAAAAAATTGATCAAATGATCCTTAATGAATAAATTTTATGGTAGCTCTGAACATCTCTATAATTATTTGTAAGTTATATGTCAAATCTTTTGCAATTAGGGAATCCGACTATCATTCCACTGGATACCACTAAAAGGGAAAGAGAAGTGGCATAAGGAAGTTATCTCGCACCACTAAGCATTCACTATCTACCCATTTTGTGTCCATTCGGATTCGGGTAACTTTTGTTTCAGGTAAATTTGCATACCCATTTGGCTCATACAAATTGAGTGCATATGAGAAATTAGAATCACTCACAAAATAGCACGATAAATTATCGGTGACAGAATATATTGGTTCATTTTGTATCCTTTTATGGACTAGATTGAATGTTTCACAAAATTTTAGGAGTCACATTAAACAAATTAAAATTTTAGGGATGACATTGCACATTGGGCTAAAGTTCAGAGATCACATTAAACTAATTAAAAGTTTAGAGACAACATTGCATATTGGGTCAAAGTTGAGGATCATTTATATAATTAACCCTACTCTATTATGAATCAAATAAACTAATGTGTGAAGAAGAGGAAAGCTTGGATGGATGCTCGCAGAAGTTCTGTCATCACACTCTCTTGAAGCTCTAAAATAGCCTCATAATGTTTAAATCACTAATTTAACGATTTTTGCATTTTGCCTTGCATTGGCAGAACTTATTCACTTACGGTGATATCTCATGATAGAATTTATTCCATCAGAATGACATCGCGCATCAGAATATCCATCTTGTGCAGGGCAGCAAAATCATTTACTCTTAAATATAATTGATCAATTGACAGTAACAAAGAATCTATAAACTTTCAAAATAAGAACGAACAAGTTTAAGCTCATTAAAGAAAGTACGTGTTGCAATTTTGCCATCAGTCAACTAGTCATCTTCAAGTGAAATAATTGGCGTTACTCAAGTGAACGTTGTTTTTAATAGGCCATTTAAGTGATCACTTAAAAAGTCATAGTATCCATATGAGTGTTGTACGAAAGTTATTGCATTGTTAGTGTCCTCTTACAATCAAAATTGTCATGCTTTTCATGAGCTATGTGCAGTGACGATCAATGTGAGAAAAAGTAAATTAGTGAGCATAACAAAACATCATTTTTTTTCTCTTAAGATCTTTATTTTACTCAAGTATAATTCCTAAAGTTTAATAAAAGGGAGGCAAAACCAGATTTTCCCTTAATATATGGAAAATACATGGGCAATGTTAGACATGATGGTGAGTTCATCTATATAATAGTATATGGCTCAAAAGAACTACTATGAATTTTAGAATGGTCATAAATGATGTATCAATTAGTAAGAGAAAGTCCAATAAATCATGAAAAGAGAATAAATTTGTCCTTTATATTTACACATAATGGGTAAAAGATAATTATTAAAAATAATAAATGCATTATTTATTTAAGGGTTGATATCACAGAAAACCCCAAACTAATATACTTGTGACAAATTTATCCCAAACTAATTTTTTTACCACGAAAAATCCGAAATTGGTATACTTGTGACATATCTACCCTACATTAGTTTCGAATAAATTTTACCATCAAATTGCTAAGTTGGATGACATGTGGCAGAGATGGGTGTATCAGTTTGGAATTTTACTCTCCGTTTGTCACAAGTGCACAGTTTGTGATTTTTTGTGATATTAATCCAATTTAATATAGGGTAAATTTGTCACAAATGTACAAGTTTGAGGTTTTTGGTGGTCAAAAAATTAGTTTGGGGTAAATATATCACAAATGTACCAATATAGGATTTTTTATGATCGAACAATTAGTTTGGGGTACCACAGCCCGCAGCGGCTGCATTAGCTCACGCTCTAGTCCCCCACGAAGGGACCAGAGTTCGAACCCCAGCGTAGTCGTTAGGGATTCTTAAGTGTGGCGCTGTGGTGGTGGGTCCTGCACTAGCGTCACCTCAGGTTTACCCCTCCGGCTGTCGGTCGTGCGGAGGGTTCATGGGTTACAAAAAAAAATAAAATTAATTTTGGGTAAATTTGTCATAGATATATTAATTTAGGATTTTTTTTTATGATATAACCATTTATTTAATGGCTTAAAACGTGGGGTTTTTTTTAAAGAAAATCCAATTAACGCTTCAACCTCTTTCGCTGATGGTGTGATGCCGCCATCCACCAACTAACTCCCCCGACTAAATGGTATTAACCATTTATTTCCGCTGTCTTCTGCCTCTCCCGCGCCACCCTCAAACGCCTCTCCGCTGCCACCACCTCTGTCGCCAAAACTCCCTACCCGTTGAATCCCCCCCCAATTGGTGCATCCTCATCCCGCCATGACCACAAGCGCCACAAGTGGGACGGGACCACGTACAAGCACATTTGGGCAGACATGAACCGTCCTTGGTGCTTGAAGCATATGCCTCTCTTCTTCTCCAACCGCCCCCTCTCCATTACTGGCTGGGAGCCCGACGTCTACCAGGCCCTCTACCTCTGCCCCCACTACCGGGCCGCCTTCTATTTCAGGCCTTTCAAGTAGGAGAGCTTCGTCAAGATTGGCCGGGTCTTTGCCAAGGACATGTAGAGGCATCGCGATGCACCCTGTGCAAAGAGCAGGGGTTGCAGCGAAACGGCAGAGATTGGCGAGGTGGTTGTGGAGGAGAAAGACGGAGGTTGGGGAGGAGGAGTGAAGTTGAGGAAGTTGCCGATGCCGAAGGAGATTTGCAAGGGGCTTGACGAGTTCCTTGTTTAGCAAGGAAATGGCAAAAAAGGTTACCGTCGTATTTATGTTTGGGGATTTTATTTGTATTTATGTCCAAAGTAGAAAAATGAAGAGAATTTGAATTTGTGTTGATTTAACTTGTTTTACATTACAAGTCTTAGCCTCTATTTATGATACAATGTATGGGTAATTTAAGGAAATGACAAACTACAATAAAATCAAATCCAATCTTGGATTGATCAATTACAATATCAATTATGATTCTTAATCGATCCTTGCATATCTCCAACGCTCCCCCTCAAGCAAGTGGCTATTATATATCCAAGATGCCTAACTTACTCAGTACATATGTGTGTTGTATTTGACACAATGGCTTGGTGAAGATATCAACTGATTGTTTAGTGGTTCCAATCCCATTTGTCTTGATTATCCCTTCTTGTATTTAGTCTCGAGTGAAGTAACAATAAACTTCTATACGTTTCATTCTTTCATGGGCCATGGGATTTGTTGCGAGCTTGAGTGCTACGCCGTTGTCACAAAATAAATTGGTTGGACCTTTAATCTATGCGACGAGATCTGAAAGTAGACTTGGCATCCAAACTATTTCATAGACTGTTTTGGCCATGGCTCGATATTCGGCTTCAACTGATGACAATGATACCGTAAGCTACTTCTTCATTTTCTATGAAAGTACAGATTTTCCCAACTTAATATAGAAACCAGTGATGGATCTTCGACCCATGGGACATGTGGCATAATCGGTGTCACAATAAGCTATTATTTCTAAATTGCAGTCTCGAGAAAGAAGTATACCAAGCTTCGGGCATTTCTTCAAATACTTAATAACCTTCAAGGCCGCATTTATGTGAGATTCCTTCAAATTATGCATAAATTAACTAAGCGGCTATACAATGTCACATATGTCCAGTTTGGTCATAGTCAAGTATATAAGTTTCCCTACGAGCCTTTGATAGTTGGATGGATCCTCAAGCAGTGGGTCATCAATTTTCTATGACGATCCCGCCTCATAATCAACCGTAGTTAATTTTACATTCTATTTGATAGGAATGATTGCCAGCTTACATCTTGATAATTCTTCTTCTAATATGATTTCTAGAACAAATTTTCGTTAACTAAGGCAAATCCCCCCGTCTGAATGTATATCATTAGAGTGCAAGTATTCATCAAGACTCTTAATAGCCAATTCATGATTTCTCATAATGAGTATGTCATCAACGTCTATTATTAGGTAGATTGATGACATACCTTTTGTCAATGTGAATAGGGCATAATCGTGTATGGACTACCTGAAACTAGCGACTATCAATGTTGTAGTGAATTTTGCATACCACTATCAAGAAATCTACTAGAGACTTTAAAGGGATTTACAAAGAAGGCATGCTCTAGACTCTCCTTGTCGTCGTAATCCTTGTGGAAGGTCCATGTATATTTTTCATCTAGATTGCCATGAAGTAAAGCATTGTGAATATCTATCTAGTGTAATTGACAATTTCGGAAAGCAACAACAGGTAGAAAGGAGTGAACGGTGATGTCATTTGCTACCAGAGAGAATGTTTTGTGGTAGTTGAAACCTTCTTGCTGCGTGAAATTCTTGGCTACTAGACGAGCCTTGTATCATTCAACAAATCCGTCAAACCTGTACTTGATTTTATATACCCATTTGCACCAATAGGTTTGCAATGAGGAGGCAAAGGTACCATATCCCAAGTTTGATTTTCCATCATGGCATTTAGTTATGCTTCCATGGCCTCCTGCCAACGTGGATCACGAATGGCTTCACTATAAGAGGAAGGCTCTTTTTCCTCGGAGATACGGCTAGTACAACACATATGATCCGAATACAGCTTCTCGAATGAAACATAACAGTATATGGGGTACCTGGTGAGTTGAGAGAAGCGCAAACATAGTCCTTAATTAGTCCATAAGGGTGGACGAGTAATTCGACCTGAACGTCGTGGGGAAACATGCTAACGCACAGAGGACGGCGACTCGTCAATTGTAAACTGTGGAGATGATATTCTTGAAGATGGAGCAGAATTCTCTTTTGATGATAAGGCAGATTTCCCAACTGAATGTCCTGGTGTTGATGGATAATTTCCACTACTCTCTATTATTGAAGGAGATGTCGGAATATCCAAAGGTGTAACAAGCATATGTTGCGGAGCAGGTGACGAGACTTCCTCAGATAAGAATTGATCATGAAGGTTCGAACTAGAATGCTCGGCTGGAGATAACTCATCTCGAAAATGAAATATGTCTTCATAAAAAACATCTCTACTCGCAAAGAAGTTACCTATTGACAGTTCGAAGACACTATATCCCTTTTGTAGAGTTGGATATCCCATAAAAATTGATCGCCGAGCACGTGGACTTATTTTGTTCCAAGAGTCCACGCTCTTAACATAGCACAAGCAGCCAAAAATTCTCAAATGATTAATTTCAGGCTTCTTCCCAAAAGGTATTTCAAAAGGGTTCCGTCTGTCAAAAACTCGAGTCGGCATTCGACTGATCAGGTAAGTTGCTGTGACCACACAATCTCCCTAAAAAGTTTTAGAAGTGGAAGCTTGAAATTTAAAAACACGTGCAACTTCTAAAAGGTGACAATGCTTACGCTTAACTACCACATTTTGTTGAGGTGTGTAAGTGCATGAACTTTCGTGGAGAATTCCATGAGAAGAGAAAAGGTGTTTACATTCATGACTAAAGAATTTTTTTCCCATTATCTGTCCAAATGCATTGAACATATTTCTCAAATTCATTTTGTGATAAGGTGCAAAAATTCTACAAGTGAGAAAGAACTCGACCTTTTGAATGCATAAGAAAAACCCATGTGATACGAGAATGATCTTTGACAATTGTAAGGAAAAACCTAGATCCATCACAATATAGGTTCTGATAAGGGCCCCAAATGTCAGCATGAATTAGCGAAAAAATATTTGTAGCATGGGATTTGCTTGTGGCAAAAGGCACACGTGATTGTTTTGCTAAAGGACAAATTTGACATTGAGGATGCAGAAATGATGTATTGTGGCCCCAACATTGATGAGAGAGAATGATTTTATCATCAGTAGAAACATTACACAATGATTTTTTATTCATGGAAATACATGATAAGTTTTTGGGAAATCTAGTCCAGAAATGTAACCCTTGTGAAAGACTACCCAAGCCCATGAGTTTGCAAGTTGAAGGGGCGTGAAAAAAATAATTATCAGAATTGAAAAGAATACAATAGGAATTGTCCTCACAGACTTTTGAGATTAAAATAAGATTGAATTGAAATTGAGGCACATAAAGCATACTATGAAGGGTAATGGAAGGACTCATTCACTATCCCAACTTTTGTGACATAGGTAGTATTTCCATTTGGAAGACGCGCAGAAATGGGTGAGTGCATATTGTTATGAGTATGGAAAAAGAAACTTTCATCTCAAATAATGTGAGCACTGGCACCTAAATTAATAATCCATGCATCATTTGAAATAGACTTGAAGCAATAAGAAGCACTTGAAAATTTTGCTTTCTTGTCAGAAATATCCAGTTGCTTCAGGGCCTTCATAAGTTGATGGTATTGATCATGGGTAATTGATTGATTGGATTTATCAACACTTTGTCCAGTGACTTCATAAGTAGAGAATTCCCTTTCCCTTTTTTTTTCTCCCTAGGCCTTCCATGTAATTTTCAACAAGTGTCTATTATGTGACGTGGACGTTTGCAATAATCGCAATATACTTTACCCTTTCCCTTTGAATTTGGTTCTTTTCCTTTCTGTGATGATGTGGCAGAAGTGAAACCGTTGGATTTAAAGGGTAGAGCTTCGTGGCATCATGTGGAGCATCCTATCCAAGCGCTAGGAAGATCATCCGTGGGCCGTCCGATCGGGTCTTCAAATCTAGGCCGTTCGCTCCATTCCTTCGGCCCCAGCTCATCTCTATGGATGGTTCGCTTGAGCGCCAAGGAGGCCTTCTCTGACCTTTGCATGTTCCGGGGAGGCGAGTTACTGGCTTTCCTCTTGGACAGCGAGCTAATAATTGCGCCCGAGTGACAGTATCGGGTCTATGGCAAGGATCTGGTATCCGAAAGGTAAGTAAGTCTCATTCAATATCAAGAGGAAGCAAGTTACTTTCTCGTGTTCCTTGATGGCCTTGTACTGCTATAATGTATGTTCGGGTCCTTCGAGCTTTTCTTCAGTGGCCTCTATTTCGTTCTAGAGCGCCGAAAGCTTGTTGAAACAAGTTGTGATTGATAGATTTTCTTGCTTAAATTCTGGTAAGGCCCAAGTAAGATAAAAAATCTTCACCCCGATCAAGTGTCCTGTACATCTCCTTTATATTCTCCCACATGGCTCTTGAGTCTGCTGTTGGAGGAAGTCTGGCCGCGACTTCTAGAGAGATGCAATTGCTAATCCACGTTTGGACAAGCTGGTTGCATTTCTTCTAGAGTCACTCTACACAGTTGTCAGTCGGGATCAAGATGGTTCCGTCAAGGAAACCATATGTGACATTCCCAAATTTCGACCTTATTTAGGATGTAATTGATAGTTATTTCATCAATGTGCAATAAGTAGAATTAGGCTCTGATTTGATTTCAGAATTATTCGAGAGTATTCTAAACTTTGGGAAAGACGAATTAGAACTTCGATACGCACGACCAAAGAACTTGATAATGAATTGACAATTTGACTATAAGGATCGTTGAGGGACAATCATAAGCCATTTTAAGTTGATGCGGGGATAGTTATAGATCGATTTAGCAATAGTATAGAATCGGATTGGGGATGCTTCCGCATGATTACTATATTAATTCCAAACGACACAAGACCAATTCATAATGATCGTATGCTTTGAAACGAACAACTGACCTCTTGCAATTACATAACAACCGAGGATCATCCATGAATTGAGAATGCTTAAACGAGGATTGATTTAAAGTCAACTACGAGTTAAACGCACGAAACCCCTAAAAACCACCCATTGTTTTAATTATGCAAAAGATGCATTCGAGTGATTTTAACCACAAATTCTGCTCCAGTTGAGGGTATCTGACTCTAAAAAATTAAGAGACAATTATTGGATAATCTTAGGGGATCGCCTATTAATCGGTAAATCACAAAACATTAAAAAAGTGAAATTCGAGCCAGAAAGTGGGGCCCACAAGGGGAACCACGAATTTGGAAAGTCCCAATAGGTCTCACGGACATCAAATTCGGTCAACAAGGGCCCAGATCATGGAAATTACAGTTTTACCCTTTTAGGCTTAAATAATATCTTTGAGCGAAAAGACTTTTTTACCCCAAGCCTTTTTGGATTACTTTTAGTTTATGGGAGGGCAGAATGGTATTTCTACCCGTCCATTATTGGCCGGCCATATAGGGGTAGAAAATGACCAAATTGCCCCTGTCATCTTCTCTTTTTTACATTTTTGCCCTTGGATGTTTGTGAAGCTTTTTTTGCAAGATTTATTTCTAGCCATTGATCTTGGCTTGTTGGACAAAAAGTGATCTTGGCCCTCTATTTTTGTGTGTCTTGATAGACACTTTTCTCTCTTTTCCTCACTCTCTCACTTTGGTCTTTCTCTCACTCTCTCCCTTTGATTACTCTCACTTCCTCCCGCACTCCCCTTATTTAGCCACCACCATCACTGCCACCATCACACCACCGTTACAGCCGCCCTTGTCGCTGTCATTGCCGAGCTGTCCACCGCCTCGCCACCGAAGCTGTTCACTGAAGTGGCTATTCACCGCTGCCGATAACTTAGTTTCTTTGGTTTAAGAGTAAGTTACTCTTTAAGAGTAAGTTACTCTCTAAACCTTGTGTTAAAGCTGGTGCTATCACCTAGAGGAGGGCAAATAGGTGATTTTATAAAATTGTTTGATTTAAACGTACGGAATGAATATAGTTGAGGTCAACAACCCGTATGATCAATATCAAATGAATTCATATTACAAACTTGTATATAAGTTGTCGTCAGATGATTGTATCTGATGACTATGATGATATTTTAATAAACTCATCTAACATATATGTATGCAGTATAATATCAACAATAATAAATAAAAGTTTAGAGAAAGAGAATACTACACACAGATCTTTATAGTGCTTTGGCTTTATCAAGCCTACGTCCACTTTCTACACTGGCAGCCTATTGGCTGTGTCTCACTATTGAATCATTAAGAGATTACAAGAGCAGTTCTTCTTAGATGATAGATTGCACTATCACGTACACTCTTCACTCAAGTAATTTTTTTTTAAAAGTAATAACATGAAATACAGTAATTACAAATGTGTAAGATCGAAATTCTATTTAGACTTTGGAATTCTTGATTATGGTTCTTATTCTTGTACAACGTTTGCACTCCTTTTATACTCATTTACTTCCAATCTATCCGTTGGACAATCTTCAGAGAATTGATCTCCAAATCAACCCGTTGGAGATTCTTCCTAAAATAAAATGCATAGCCATTATAAGAAGACCTATTATCTCCAAGTGATTTGATCGCCTATATAATCACATCAAGATTTTCATAAGTGTAGTTCTTAGTGTTTAAGGAATAATCTTGTGATTGCCAATTAGAATATCCTGAGATATCAATTTGATTATCTTGCATAAACTTGCCAAAAATAACACTTATTGAATTGAGCGAGGAATTATGAGTTTGATGACAAAGTCCTTTCATCGACTAAGTCTGATGATTTTGTATTTACATGCATCAAATAACTTAAGTGTAATTATAGTTAGTAAAGGGATTGTTTTGTCTTTCTTCAAAACTAATTAGGGATTTTCCTCAACACCTTGATTAGGGCATTAAGTTGTTAATGGACTAGGTTTAAGGCTTATTAGAGTGATTATAGGTGGATTAGCGGTAGGTGATCACTTGTTAGGAAGATATCTTATCATGGTTAGTGATAAGTTATCTTATGTTGAATTGATAGCTTATCAGGCCTTAGGTGATAACTTATCATGTTATGTATGATAACTTATCTTGTTTGGGTGATAGCTTATCATGATTTATGTGATAGGTTATCTTGGGTATCATGTGATAACTTATCTTGGGTATCATGTGATAACTTATCTAGTTTTGGTTGATCATCTTGTTTGGGTGATAAGCTATCACTAGATAAGCAATAAGCCTTCAAGATATTGTTGACAAGTTATCGCAATATGGCAATAAGTAATGGTTAGATGTGTTTTATGCTTGAATTATGGGGTGAATGTATACATGTTTTATGGGATTTGAAGCTTGTTATGCCATGAAAAATGATTGTCCAATTTAAAAACCTTGGTGGCTATTTTTAAAGAAAGGTTGTATAGACATATAAATGGTAATTCACAAGGAGTCGTGTTTGGATGCCATGTTTTGTTTGTCAAATGGGGCAAAGATGTTTCAAAATGAGAGTGTACAAATTTTGACGGGTAAATTATATGTACGTGATTACGTGTGATTATTTTATTGCATTTTTATGGGTGAAAGTCACAATATTTTGACGTATGAGCACGGACCATGTTTGCATTGGCTAATTGAGAAAGATAACAATTGAGACTTGAGTGGTTGTTGTGCATGCATAGTTACATAAAGGTTCTGTCTATACCCAGTAGTTTCCGGGAGATGATGCCAGATGAATTTTGGATGCCGTCTAATGCCACATGTGGTGGGGGTTCCAGAGGATGCTAAGTCGCGATGGAGGCCGGACCAATGCTCCTTTTGGAATGTCATCCAATGCTACAATGGCAGGAATTCCAAATGTTGCCGTGCTCAACGGAGCGGAACGATGTCTGGTAATGCTGAAAGACCGCCTTCCTTTGGGATGTGCCATGACCCGAGGGGTCGTTTAATAATTTGAACTATCATGAGTGCGATATGCATCGATGAGTGCGACATGCCTGAGAATGATAATTGATTATGTATGGATTATTAAATTCTTGTTGTGCATGGTTATGCAATGGAATATGCTGGAATATGCCTCTTGAATATGCATGTTATTGCATGATGCTTATCGTAATACATTACTTCACTCTTTCTCAGCTGAATCAGTCTTTGCTAGCACTAATATTCCTCCGTGAACAGGTACTTGCTGTGGCAGTGGACAACCACTACAAGAGGATATATCACTCGTCTCTCAAGGATCGAATTAGTTGGTTTATGACAGTTGGTTTCCTTATAGCTCATAAATCTTCCTATTTATCTCTGTCTAGTGTGCTTTGAAATCTTTGCTTACATGTCGAAACTTGTCTCTGCTCGATTGTGCTCTTGATGACGTGATAGCGAATTTGACCTGAGCAATTGATGTCATTTACTAGGCCAGATGAGGACTCATCTTTTGGTGATTTTTGCTGATGATTATCAATATGTTACTGTGGAGCTAAAGAAAGGAAATATACTGTTGCTGGGTCCCACTGGCTCAGGCATGAACGATACTTGATAACATGTGATATTTGCCTCGCAGTTATAGGACATGTTAGGGGTAGTCCCATCAAACAGGTGGGTCAGATTTTCTAAATTGAATTTATTTGGTTCTAGGGCTGATAATTTCTAATACGAAACAGTCTGCTTTATTATGATTATATGGTAAATCCAAAAGTAACACGAATTAGCATGAACACATCATGGGCCGGCAGTTCCTTGATTGTGGAATAGCCCATGCAATGCCTAGTGGGTCGACAACACCAGGTCAGCCTTCCTTCTATAGTTGTTCCAGATAACAGTACAACAAATAGAATCCTTTTGTCAAATCGTACCACGCTCAGTTTGACTCGGGCATCCAGTCTTTCGAGTGAGACTCACAAAATATTTTAAGCACAATAACTAGTTTTTGGCCTGCCATGGCCTAATCAAGAAAGCAATATCAACTCCCAACTAGTTTGTGCAAGAGAGGTTAATCTCACCTTTAGAGCTTCTTAGAGATATATTCATTCAATCTTAAAACTGCTAACATATACGCCTCGATGTCACTTCCATGAACGAGTTGTATCAATCCTTCTATATCACTCACTCGTCATACCGACACCACGTAGCTCCACTCACAAGGATACGTGAGTACAGAAGAATCTAGTCCATGACATTCTCCCCCACTCAATTTTTCAATGCCCTCGTTGCGGGCTATTCTATTGTTTCCCTACATTCTTCAACCATTATTAATGCCTTACCCCGGGTCTTACATGGAATGGCGACACTTGCCCAAGAGATAGGCCAACTCCACTGGTAGCTTCTCCCGATCAAAGTTGTTCAAGCACCTTCGGTCACTTTTGCTTTCCCTAACAAGTGTGGCATTTAGAGCCAACTACTCTTCTTCTGCAACACCTTCTTTCCTATTAGGTTTCTCTTGATCTCAGCAAATCAATGGAGATTTCTCCTCTTGTTGAAAACATGGAAACAGACCCATCTTTGGATTCAACAATTGATCCAGGAATGTTTTCCCTATTCATTGAGCAATTCGGTTCCATTCTATGCCCCCATTATCATTTTAGATGCAAGTCGAGAGCCATACTTTGTCAGAGTCCCTGTTGTTTTGCCAATTCACTCTCCACCCTCAAAGGACTAGGTAGACTACACATTACTCTTGAGTCACCCCACTTACTGGAGGGATCCTACTCTAATACAATCAGTCACGGGCCGGTAGTTTCTTGACCACGGAATAGCCTATGCGGCGTTCGGTGGGTCAATAACACTAGGCCAGCCTTCCTTCTATGGTTGTTCTAGAGAATAGTACGGCGAATAGTTACCTCATATCAGATCGTACCACACTCAGTTTAGCTCGAGTATCTAGTCCCTCGAGCAAGACTCGCATAGTATTTTAGATACAACAACTAGTTTTTGCTTGTGATGGCCTCATTAAGAGAGCGGTATTAGCTCATGACCAATTAGTTCACGAGAGGTCAACTCTGCCTTCAGAGCTCCTTAGAAATATATTCATTCATTCGTAGAACTCCTAGCATAAATGTCCTGACACCACTTTCATGAACCAGCTGTATCATTCCCTTAGCATCACTCACTCATCACCTTGACGCCACGTAGCTCCACTCACAAGAATACGTGATTATGAGAGAATCCAACACGTCCTTGACAAATACATAAGTCTTATAGCGTTTTTCAATGACGCACTTGACAAGATAACAAACCCCGATGATATTACGTGAATGGGAATTGTTGACCCTAACTGGTTTTTTAAAGAAAACTTTGTGGGAATGAAATTACATGAGAATTTATTGTTTAAATGCATTGTTCTTGTTTTGTACAATTTTACTAGATTGATTCTTTTTATTATAATTAAATGGGGTGTTGACATCGATGTTTCTTAAAAAAAAACTTGAATTATAATATTATATACCAATTTTAATTTATTAGCTATATTATAATATTATTAATCAGTACTTTGAATAGTGTAATAATCAATATTTCTCGATTTTTATTTAAAGCAATTACTTGTTTAGTGCTAATCATGTCTTTTCATTATTTATAATTTATCAACTATCATTTAAACTTATCAATTAATCATTATTGAGCGTGCTAATTTTGTTTCTATTTTATATGACATAAATATTTAATTTTCGTAATTTCTTTGTTCAGAATCGAAAAATGGAATCATGATAAGTGGAGGAATCATATCAGTGATTCCATGTAAAGACTGTTAGCCCAACAACTTGAGCCACGAAGCACGCACCACAATCTTCTCCAACAATCCACGTCGGGAAAGAGGAGAAGAGAGAGAGAGAGAGTGAACAGACAAACTAGCATCTATGACATTCCGAATTTCGACCTATTTGGGTTTATAAAACGTGTAATTTGTCAGTGTTCTTTATAGTAAAAATCTCGTCCGGGAATTGATCACTCCCGGTTATTATTTTAAAATTGAGATTTCGCTAAAATTGCACTCGATCGAATTTGACCGTTATTTAAAGCTCAAACTTTGGTGTTGAATTCCTCAGACTTTCGAGACGAATTTAATTGGATGGTGTCGATATTAGTGTGGCCAACCTCAATATTGCCCGGGATATGTGAAAAGTGAATTTTTGATCGGGTGCAGATTTGGACTAATAGACTACTCTCGTAGTGGATTTTAGCTATTTTATCTTGGCAATTTATCCTAATTATTAATTAGGATTTTTTGTGACCGTCGGATCGTTTCCGAATTTAAATTGTGGCTGTTGGATCGCAATGATCGTGATTTTGACCTTTCCCCTCTCTCTCTCTCTCTCTCTCTCTCTCTCCCCATTTTTCGCCGGGTTTGACCCCCCCACCCACCCCTTCTCTCTCCTTTCTTTTCCCTTTTTTCTTTTCTTTTCCCTTTTTCTTTCTCCCTTTCTACTTCCCCTTCGCTGGCTTGCCCCTCCTCAACGGCGATTGTTCTACTGCTCCTTCTTACTGCCCGACCGACGCCGGCTTGTCCTCGCCAGCCCAGCCATCGCCGCCTCGTGCCGTCGCGCCACCCCAGCTCCTCCCTAACCGAGCCGTGACTGCCTATCGCCGGCTTGCCCACACGGCCCGCGAGTAGCGCTCTCCGCTGGCCCAACTACCGCGACCAAGCTCCGTTTGTCACCGGAACCAGCCCCGCTGCTTGCGTCGCCGCCGTGCCGACCCGTCGCCGCCGGCTTGAGCTCTCGCCACCCCCAGCTCTCTCTCTCTCTCTCTCTCTCTCTCTCTCTCTCTCTCTCTCTCTCTCTCTCTCTCTCCACCACCACCACTCCGGCTGACACCCCCTCTCTCCCTTTCGCGTGTCACCACCGTCTGCCTCGCCAGCCTCCATCGAGTCGCCAGCCAGCTCGTCAGTAGCCACCTCCGCCGCTTGGAACCCCTCGTCGCCGAGCTCGCCCTTGCCCAGCGCTGCCCACCGTCGAGGACTAGCTCGCCTCGCAACCGCCGCTCGTCCAGCCAAGCTCCGCCGCGCGCCGCCGCCCACCTTCGATCGTCGCCGTCGCTATCCCAGTCATCGGGAACAGCCAGGCCACGCAGGAGCAGCCCCCACAGCGGCTGTCCTCCTCACCACGCTCGTTCGTCGTCATCCGCTGGCCGCCGAGTCCGAACCAAAACCACCGCGGACTGCCCCGTCGCCGACGTTGTGCAGCCGGCGCTGTCGTTGCCCTCAAACGAGCCATCGTCGCCCTAGCCGGCCAACTGCCCAGGCTGTGCCTAGGCCGTGGCCAAGTCACCCCAGGGCGTGCCCGTCGTTGGTCACTCGTCCGTCGCTCATGCCAAGTCGGCCACCGCTTCAACCGGCCCCTTAGCTACCCTTGTGGGATTTTTGGGCTTGGACTTGGGTAAGTGACCTCCTAATCCGTATTTAGGACTATGAGTATTTTTAGACTTGTCTAGAATGTGATTAGTACCGGTTTATGGGCTAAACGTGGATTAGCAATATTCGTATGTGCATAATTGTTAGATTAAATTATGATAATTGTGGGGCTTAATTAATGACTAATTATGGTGGGCTAATTGATAATATTGTCGTAGCGTGTGTAGGAGAAATTGATGTGTGATTGTGACCAGCTTGAATGTCAGAATTGTGAGCCTGTGATTTGGAATTGGGATAGTTTTGGGTGCATATTACTGGCTAATGTAGGTGGGTCAATAATTGACTTGTTGTAGCATTCATGGGTGGGCTTGATGTTCGTATGTGGTCGGCATGAATGATGGATTTGTGGGCCAGTGTGATGGGCTGTGATGTGAATTGGATTTGTACGACTCGTTGATTGATGAATTGTGACGTGGTGAACATATCCTGGGTTTTGATTGGTATGACTTGTAAGATTGGCGAATTGTGTTGTGGTACAAGTGCCCGGATCAATCGGAGGGCTGCCAACCTGATGCATGGTTACGCGGGTGTGGCGAATAAGGCATGACTAGACCTGAGGCATAGGTTACGTGGGTCATTGGAAAGGAAAAATGTCATAAGGCGTGGTTTCGCGAGACCGAGCCCGGCTTGATTTAAGGGCTGAGCTTGAGGCGCAGAGGTGTGGGCTGTGAGATGAGGCCTGAGGCGAAGTGGCGCGGGCCGTGCGAAAAGACTTGGGAGGTCATAGAAAGTTGTTCGACCACGCTTGCGACCTAAATGTGATTGAATTGATTGATTGATTGGGTGATCGGACTGATTGAATTGATCGAGTGCTATTATGGCTGGCGTGTGAATGATCGTGATATGTTAGATTATTATTATTATTATATTGCTATGTGTGACTGACATGCAGAGCCGGCATGTGTTTAATGGCGAGGTAAGCTCTTTGAGGTGAATTTGTTAGATCAAGAGTTAGATTGCATGTATTACTCGTCTGGGTACGCATTGGCCTACGTGGGGTTTAGGGTGTTGCTTATTGAGACTCGTTTTCACAGTTATTATATAATCATTTTTAGATCCGTAACCGTGAGTGATTGGAGACACTGCAAAGGTATCTCAGAGATTGAGGACGGGTCAAGTATCCTGTGCTTTGAGTTTCCCCCTTTTGTAGAGGAGTTCAGTTTACGAACCACTGGGATGAATGTGGTTATGTTGTTGTAGCTTAGTTTGGGGTTTGTCTTTTTGTGAACGTTTTTATGTGTCTACAAAGTGTAAGGATTATAGTTATCGTTTCATGCTTTTGCCACCCCTGGTTATTATTAATTAGCTGGGTTGTTTCAATTTGTTTCCACACGTGCCTAATCTCTGATGTTTGGGTTGGGTCGGCGACATGCCTGGGACGTCACATTCAATAATTGACCATCGAAGGATGTCACGAGCCCGTTGGGGTTTGGGGCGTGACAGCATCTCCGACCACTGTGCTCACCCCCCGCCACCAACGGTGATCTTTTTCGGCACCTCCAACACCACCGGGGTTCAGAGAATAGATGAAGTCTTTGGCTTTTGCGAAGGTAGGTCTTGATTTGTTTGGTTGGAGCTTTTCAATGCTGACAAGTAGTTGAATCGAATGATTCTTTTAATTATTTCAAACACACGTCTTTCAATTGAATGCCCTATTGACACCAAAATTTTGCTCAATTATTTAAGATTTTATCGTATAAAAAAATTAGGGATTGATTTTTCACCCCTAAAAAAAATATTTTCATTAAATTACATGGCATATAGATGTTAGGCGCATTTGCATTAATAGAATTAAGTGAAAACATATTTTCCTTTTGTTTTATTTATTTATTTTAAAAAATCATTATAAATTAAAAAAAAGTAAATAAAGAAGAAAAAACAAAAGAGAGAAGAGACAAAAGAGGGGAAGGCCATCTGCTTTCTCTCAGGGAGCGCACGTCAGAAGGGGGGCTACGAGAAGAGAAGCCAAAAGGAAAGTAAGGGAAAAGTCAAAGAAAAAATGACAAAAAAAAGGAAAAAAAACAACTTTTCTTCTTACTCGGTTGACAGCGCAATTCATTCACAAAAAAGGCAGAACGCAGCACGAAGCAGGAGAGCAGAACGCAGCAAGAAGTAGAAGCGATGCAAAGGGGCAGAGGGACAGAGGGAGAGAGTTCCGAGGGAGAGAGCTCGAGAGAGCTAGTGGGGGAGCTCGAAAAAAGGAAAAGAAAAGAGAGTCCTCGGGGGAGAGTTCTAAAGGAGGAGGAAGATGAGCGAGACAAGACAGAGAGCGGGTATGAAAAGGGGGTGGAGAACGGGTTCAAAAGGGGAGAGGAGACAAGAAAGAAAGAGAAAAAAAAAACGGAGAGAAGAAGGGAGAGCTGGTTTTGAGGGAGATCGGACGAGAGGAGAGACGGGGGAAGAAAGGGAATAGAACAAAAAAAGAAAACAGAGAGAGTTGAGTGAAATCGGTGAGTTTTGAGTCCTACCCATTCGCCGGAGGGCCACCTGAAACGCCGCCAAACTCCCCCAGCCGCCGTGCTCCGTCTAGGACAAACACGAACCAGGTGATGGTTGGCTCTGCTCCCCTGTTTTGCTTCTTCCTCCCTTGCCTCTCGGGTGCCGGGCACACCGAGCATATTCGGTGGTTGCCTGGCCCCGTCGACAGAGGCTAACATTCATTCGACACTCCATAAACCTTTTCTGAGCATTGTATGTTGAAAACATGTCGTGAACCCCGTCAAAATCGGACCTGCGGATCTTTTTTTTGTCGCCCGCCACCTATTCGACAAAATGTCCAAGTGAAACTCCGAATCCGTTTTTGTAATACCGACACCCTAAAGTTTTGTTACATGCTTGAATGGTTCTAGTGTAGTTACTGACCCCAAGCTTTCCCTTTTTTTACGTGTTTGCATGGCAAATTCCGTTGTCCCCGATATCGGCCACGGATGAGTGTACGAGTCGGAGCTACTGTTTGTTTTCCGGTGATGCCTTGGTTTGGAGCCCCACTGTGTCAGTTTTATATGCCTTTTTTGGTGTGTGTATGCCTGTTGCTTCAGACTTGGAGTCTGTCGTCGGGGCCGAAAGCTGGGTGGCCGGAAAGTTCGTTTGTCGTCGTAGAAAGTTGTGGCCGTTTCTCTAAGTGGCTGGTGTGGTTGCCGAAGCATCGGCCGGCGGTGACGGCATAAGGATAGCGTTCGCCATCAGCGCTAGCGGCCCGAGCCGATGGCCGGCGGTGAGGTTCCCGGCGTGGTTTCGGTTGGACGCGTGAAGAAGTTCTTGGTGAAAGTATCAGAAGTTGTCTTGGTGAAGAACAGTGAAGAAGGGGATGTTCAGGGCAGAGAGTCACGCAAGAGGGGAAGAAAAGTCAAAGAGAATAAAAGAAAAAAAACGGAAAAAAGAAAACGAAACAAAAAAAGGGAAAATAAAAGAGGAAAAAAAATCAGAAAAGAAATGAAAATGGGGTCCCGGGTAGGGTCGGAATTTGGGGTCTGGTGTCAGGTGGATCGGGTGAGGGGATCCGGTCCGAATCCTTAATTTATTAATAAAAAAAACATTTAAAAATATTTAAAAATTTTAAAAAATATTACGATATTAAAAATTCCAAAAAAGTACGAAAATGTTAAAAAAATCTAAAAAAGTTTAAAAAACATTAAAAAATTCAGAAAATTCAAAAATATTAAAAAATTCTGAAAAAATCAGAAAAATTCCAAAAAATCCAGAAAATTAGGAAATGTTTGGAAATCAGTTTTTGGCTTAATTTCACTAGATTTTAGTTTAAAAAACTCAAAAAAATGAAAAATGAGAAAAACCCCTTAAAAAATTCCCAAAAATCGGACAAGTCATTAGGGCTTTACCTTGGGACTTTTGATTGCCTTTTCCTTTCTAGAGACTATGATAGGTCGTTGGTTGTTTATTTTGATTGTGCACTTTAAATACATTGGTTGTTATTTTCCATTTTTAGCATGGTTAAGACGAGCTTTAGGCTTTTCGATAAGCTGCTCAGTACGTTAGTTTGCGAGCGTTCAAGTTTAGGTATCAAAATGGCACTAGTTAAATTGCTAGTGTAATCAAGTCCCCAAATTTTGGAATCTCTAGTTTTCGCACGCATCGAGACGACGCTCCTGCATCTCGATTAGGGTTTCTAGCTGACTCTTAATCATGGCTAGTGGCGACTCCATTCAAATATGTAAATTAAAAAATTCTCGTCGCGTGAGGTATGAGGCTTGGGAGTGCATCGGTCATTAGATTAATGAACCATTTGGTTCACCATTCAAACGAACTAATCGTTGTTCATATCCATCGACAAATACCTCTTGGCCTAAACCTGATTAGGATGGTTAGGTCGCGACATGCCCTTGTTTCATTCCTCTGAAATTGGACACTGCTTGTACTTTTGCGAACTCTGCATATCATGAGGGAATTGCAACTGCAAAGCAGAATAGCGAATTAGGGGCTCTGCAACAATGGACAACATTGTAGATTCCTTTAGCGATGTGTACCAGGATTTCCTCGTGGCGTCAGCCAGTGTTCTTGAGGCTAGGGATGTTAGGATTCGTCACACAATCACAATGAAAATAGAAAATAAAAGCGAGAAAGAGGATTTGAGACGCAAGGTTTTATCCTAGTTCACCCGTAAACTAGGGTTACGTCTAGTAGATGATTCAACTATAATTAACACCACACACCTCTATGTTACATCTCTTAAATACAAGAGAAAAAAACTATATATAGGCAATAATTTGATTCAAAATAGGAAACGTCTTTTTAGGAAATCTACTCTAATTAGAAAACCTACTCAAATTAGGAAATCTATTCAAAATAGGAAATTTAATTGAATTAAGAAACTTTTCTTTTGTTGACTCAAACTATAAAAGCCCTCTAAAGGCACAAGGGCGCTACCCCTGCGACCCCCTCCGGGGCGGCCTACCCGCTCACCGAGGAGCGGGACCTTTGTGCTATACAGTCACTAGGGAGTGTGAACCACACCCCAATAAGGGAAGCATCTGTGGCCCAGGAAATTACCATCACCAACGCTGCCCTGGAGAACTTCAAGCAACATTGGGAGTTATTTCGGGTGGCATGCAATCACGCAGAAGAGTTTACAGATTCGATTAAGTAGAGGATTGAATGGCAGTGCCTGGTGGACGAGACCACCGGCTCCTGGCGGGGAAGCCTAGGCAGGCTACCATGCCTAGCTTGCCCCCAATAACTGCGATTAGGTTGGAGCAAATGAGTAAAGTTGTCTGGTGGCTAGTTATCAAGCTCTAAAACAGTACTGGCATCACTAGTGGCGGAGCATCCATACTCATTCCGCTGTGCCTTTTGATGCTCGATTCTCCGAAGATGCTGCTTAGTAGGTGACTCCTTGTATGATACTTTTCTTGATAGGGTTGACCATCTTGGGGCTAACAATATAACCTAGAGGGAGGTGAATAGGTTGTTTTAAAGGATTTTCTTTCTTTTGCGAAAAACAACCAGTGTCAAGTAAATATTTGGTTCAATCAGATGTATATGAAATGGTGACCTGATTGTGTGCTAAAGATGATTAATAGGACGATAAATACCAGCACACAATGACATATAATGGTTTGACTTTATTCCTAAGCTTACGTCTACTCTCACCACTAACATCCACAAGTCGGGCTGAAATACACTAACAATCAACTGAACAAGTTACACTCGGCAAACACCAATCCAATCATAATTTATGATCACACTATCATAAATTAGGTGCTGCTATTCACTTGGTACATTTGATCTTCCTATGCAATTACAAGGCAGCAAGTATTACAAACAAGCAAGAGCTTTTTGCTAAGAATACAGCATATTGCAGATTTCTGGATTTTGTATGAGCGCGTATTTTCTGTCTTGACTTTTAGGCCTCAAATATCTTCTCTTCTATTGGCATCTTCAATATGACCGTTGAGGATGTCTTGGAGAAGCAAACTAGTTGTTAGAGTCCGTTGGTGTTGTTGTTCGAGTCCTTATTTGGCAAAGTGTCCACTTCATGCTCTTATTCAAGAAAACGAAGGCACTTCGAGTCCTTATTTAGAATTTTCCTGATTGCAGATGATATTTCACCTGAGGAGGAAGCTGCGATAAACATGATTAGGAAAAATATTGCAAATAAGATGGCAAGGGATCACAATATGTATGAGATTCCATGACTTTGTATTTCCAGCTTTTTAATGTGTTTGTAAACTATTATGAATTCATTTCTATTAATCATATTAAGGTCATCTAATTTTATATCATAATATATTATGATTTGATTTGTTAGGCCATGCCATTCTCATAATGAGCCAATAACAGTATTTTTTTTAAACTTAAAAATCACGAGTTTAGGAACGTTGAAGTGCTTAAAAAATACCAAAGAAGTTGTCTCTTTAAAAATTTCAAAAGATAAATCATATGAAATAGTTGGTAATAGAAATTTTTGTATTCTAGGAATAGAAATTTTATACAGTTACTAAATGCATTTATATTCTTTTTCTATTTTTCGAATAAAAATTTTATGTAGTTAGCAAAAACATTTTCTTTTTTGCTTATAAACTGTTTTTAGGAACATAAACTGAAAAAACTATTTATGAACAGAAATTTTTCCTAGGAACAAAATCATTACTGATATTTTTCTGTTCTTTTGTTTCCCGAAATAGAAAAAGAATATAAATTCATTTAATAACGTCGGTTAATTTTTTTATTCTCTAGACTAGAAAAGTGGCTAGGGAATAGATTCAAAACAGAAATAAAAAGTAAAAAATTGACTTTTCTATTCTCGGGAACTCAAAGAAAAATGATAGAGAAACAAAATTAGCACTCTCTCTCTCTCTTTCACAAGATATTCCCATGCTAAACACCAAACCCTAAAACCCTAATCCCCAAACCTTAAACCCCAAAATCCTAAACCATGATACCCAAACCCTAAAACCCTAAATACTAAAACCCTAAACCTTGCACCCTAAAATTCGAAACCCTTAAACTCCAAACCTGTGACATCCTCAATCTGACGACGCTCAATTACGCATCATTAGGCTGTTAATCTTGGACAAATGGACACGAGCCAAGCATTAGAAGCCCAACGAAAGCCTGCACCAAGACAAGCCCAATGGACTTATTTAGCCTTGTTAGGCACCAATTAAGAGGGTAAAACCCATTCTAGCCCACATTTGACCCTTTGTTGATTTTTAGAAGTTTGCACATTAATGTGCCATGTGCATTACTAGTGTTCTATTAATAGTAACATATGGTTTAGCATTTAATGCAGCTTCTAGAAGATTGATTTGGGAAGAGACCAAAATTTGGTCTTGCTTGGAAGGGGTTGGGCGCCACTATGGGAAAGGATAGGAAGAGATCAACTTAGTTGGTTTCTAGTTTAGAAACCTTAGTTAGTCCCCAACTAAATGCTTGAGCCTATTTTGGTAGCCATAATAGCCTAAGAATGAGACTTATTGAAGAAGACTTGCAAGATGGCCTCTTGGCCATTAATTTGCTTGGATGGAAGCAAATTAAGGAGGCCTAGGCTGGGGTCATATATGCAATTGCATTATTGCTCTCTCTCAAACTCAATGAAGTCTTCTCATTTCTCTCATTTCTCACTCTCACCCTCTCTCTTTCTCTCCCTCACCCTCTCTCTCTCATGCCCTCCCTTTCTCGCCGTCCACCGTTGCCGCGCCATCCTCTTGGCCGCTTGCCACCGTGCTGCCGCTCGTCGCTGTGATGCCGTCCGAGCCATCTCGCAGCCAACCACACCTCTTTGCCGTCACCGTTCGTCCACCATTCATAGTCGTCCGTAGATCTCACCCTGGTTTCGCAAGTGGTTCTTCTAATCCGTAGATAGGATGTTATTCTACGCATTTCGAACTAAGTTGAGTCTTATCCAAGCTTGTTTTACTATGATATTGCCTATGTCGTAGGTAGATTATCTATACCTTGGATCGGACTTGATTCTACGTAGTTGGATTAAGTTTTGAGTTTAGGTTCCGTGATTGTTAAGGTTGATCATTGCTAGTTCTAGAAAGAGGAAGCCCTTATAGCAATTTTGTAAGGTTTGCTCATGAAATGTTTTCACTATTCTTATTCTCACTATTAATTGCCGAGTGAATTTATGTGTTTTCTTGATGCACACATATGTTATAGGGATCAAGGTGAAGAGAATGTGCTCATGTGATTGTTTGGTGCAATAGAAATCTCATGTTGACACGTAATTAGGGGTTTATGAGAAACCGACGTTGTATGTCATCTTGCATGCGTCCATCTTTACAAGGAAGGTTTGTAAGTGAAGTGTGTGCAATTTTGCATGTCGAAAAATTGCACTTGTTCACGTGTGATTATTTTCGTGTATTTTTATGTGTGCGGGATTTTAGATGTTCCAACCGTGTGAGCATTAAACACTCTTGCATTGTCTTAAGTGAAAGACAATAATTGACTTGAGTACTTGATATGCTTGCATAATCATATAAATGATTCCGTGCCTATCACTCCCCAAACCCTTGAGCGCACGAACATCTTTCCTTGATCATGGAATTGCGACGTCCCAGGAGGCATCGCGAACCCATTTCTTTTATCTATCAATTATGTACATGCAAAAGCATCCATCTTTACACCCAACAACAAACAACAAAATGGGACAGTAAGGAAAACATTTGAACTTAATATCTAAAGTTCTAATTACACGATCGCTCTTACGGCCCTTTCCCAATTATAACCAAACGGGGTCAAGGTTAGCACTAGCTCCTCTATCTCTAACACTGCCACCTCCACGTCTTAGTCCACGGGGACACCAAAACGTACAAGCCAAGTGTTCATTTCTAGAGGCCTAAAAAAGGTTAAACAATAACAAGTGAAATAAATCTCAGTAAGTTAGCGACCTAAGTCTCGGTTAGGAAGTCAACTCACCTCGGGTGCGCCTAAACACGTAGCATATCATCGATAGTAGATTAATAGCAAAGCTACCCCTGCTTTGTCTTAACTATGCACATGAGCAGGCTACCCAGCCTAGCATAAACAAACGTGCCATTAAACAATCGCAGGCAGTCTTACCTTGCCTTAGCACACACACCCTATACGTTATAAACCATCACGTGCAATCATAATGCAATAAGCATATAATGCAATCAGAACATGTAGCAGCTTTCCCATGCACAAAGTATCCACCCGAGTCTCGATTATAAAGTGAAACCATTTTGACCCATCCCATACCGTGTCTCACAATTTCATTTCATAATCAAACGCAATGCATCCACACTCTTTCACACGTGTTCCGTTTACTACAACCTCACAAGACCACGGCGCAACCCGCATTACTCGCATTAGGTTTGTGGTATTCTGGCATAACCGGGCATCCATCACAGCCGCTAAGGCACTCCCGTCCTAGCATAGGGGTTTTCTGGTTTAACCAGGTATTGATCACAGCCACTCAGGGCATGCCCGAAATCCATAGGGAGTCTCATCACAGCCATTCAAGGCATGCCTACAATCATACGAGGGTAACGGTTCTCACTATGTGATCACACAAGCACTTAAACCACTCAAGCCAATTTCATTTTTCCTCATTTAACCAATGCAGACGTGATTCGTGCTCGCACATCAAAATGCTGCAACTTTCATGCGTAAAAATGCAGTAATAAATTCACATGTGATCACGCACATACAATTGAACCGTCAAACTTTTCATGCTTCCCTTTTAAACATCCTTGTCCTATTTAACTTATAAAACTTGGTATATAAACCTGATACCTCGGGGTTTACTAATTATATGTCCACAAAAACCATTTTAAAAATTAAATAACAAAGTTTCACTAGGGGCAATTATTTTTTAGGGCAAAGCAAGCATTAAACAACATAAAACAGACATAATTCAACACTTAACTCAAGCAGAAAACACCCATATAAAATCCACTTATCACCCTAATTGCAATAACTTATAATCCAATTAATGATAGCTTATCACCCCTAAGTGATAGCTTATCATTAAATTAATCGATATCTTATCACCTAATTGGTAATAGCTTATCAGTCAAATATTGATAGCTTATCGTCCATTTGACAATAGCTTATCACCCTTTTGTCAATAGCTCATCACCTTTTTCCTCGATAGCTTATCACCCCTTCGGTGATAGCTTATTACCAAAACTTTGATAACTTATAGCCTATTTAGTGATAGCTTATTGCCTAACTTTCAGATAACTTATCGCTAGTTGATAACCTATCAACTAATTAATCACCATTAATTATCAACCGCCTAATTAACTTAATATAAACTAATCCTAATAAATTTTAACGTACTAATCAAAGGATTAGAGCATTAACTCACCCGTTAACGATTTCGATGACACGGACTCGACGGCGACGGCAAAGGCTATGCATGGCTCAATTCGGAAATGACACGAGGTGACGACAATGGCTGGACAGCAGCTCAGCAAATTTTGTGGGGCTAATTTAGGCTTGCGGTGAAGGCGAATCGGCAACAGAAGCAGCTCAGATGGATGGTGCAAGGCAATGGGCGGTCATGGCACTCGGCGGGCAATGGTGGTGGCTCCAGAGGAGCAAAATAGCAGCCAAGGTGGGCGATTCTGCTGGTGGCCAAAGGAGGGAGAGAGGGAGAGAGGGGGGGCCGGATTTTAGAGAGAAAAGAGAGAGAGAAATGGAAATGAGAGACAAGAGAGAGAGAGTGTGTGTGTGTGTATCAAGACACACAAAAATGGGGGGCCAAGATCACTTCTTGCCCAACAAGCCAAGATTAATGGCTAGAAATGAATCTTCCAAAACAAGCTTCACAAATATCCAAGAGCAAAAATGTAATAAAGAGAAGATGAAAGGGGCAATTTGGTCATTTCAACCCTTGACACTATTCACGATACTATTCACATGGCTTGTGCTTGAACGGGCCTAATTTGAAGAGAAATAGACTTGAAAAGGTTAATGGGCTTTCCTTGGGCCCATTGGGCTTTGCCTTGGGCGTGAGGCTCATCTCGACCCACTTGTGGGCTTCCATTCTCGACCCAATAATTCCTTTGTCCAAAATGTCGGGGCACAAAATTATTCTCGGGGTCTACCTTGATTAATCCGGAAAGGAAAGTCTATAAACTATCCTTAATTGAAAACCCATAATCGGACCAAGGCTCGTGGCTAAACTTCAATGGGAAGTGCTCCTAATATGGCTTATTCGTGTTATGCGGTCTCTTGGGGTGTCACTTGCATGACCTATGGTTGATTCGTCAATAAATCTATATTTGAGTCTTGTCAATCCATGAATCATTCTTGGTTATCATGTAATCGTGCAAAAATGACTTATTTACTCCGGGGCACGTGGTCTTGTGAAATTAGCGTAGGATCGTTTGGGTTTAGTATAATGATCGTGCAGAATCACTCACAATTTGACTATATATACTCTCGCCGAATCTATCCCTAACCTTTCACTGATTGACCCGTGACGTCATAAGGTTGTCTCGTATCGATCCTTATGGTCAAGCTATTTTTTCATGATCGAGTACTCTAGTCGAGCGCATTTTCCAACCCTTAATTGCCCTTCCTAATCGAATAGTTGACTCATGTACGATTCTTGAATCAACTCATGGTCTAATCCTGCTATTAGTGCATTGACAGTTTAAGCCACTTCTCTTACCAAAATAGGATCCAAATCGAGGATCTCACAATACCCGTATGATTGCGAGAGACGATGCCCAATGGATTTTGGTTGCCGTTTGCAGATAGATTTCGAAATGATGCTCTCGAGTGAATGCCGTCTTCGAGTGAGGTCGAGATGTTGCTATATCCGATAGGGTGGGATGATGCCCAGTTACGACGAAAGACCACCAATGCGAGTGTTGGTCATGGCCGTAAGCGGTCGTAATAATCGGAACGTGTATATGCATTGTGCATGAATATGTGATATGAAGTATTCCTGATTACTATGTGATATGAAGTATTCCTGATTACTATGTGTAATTGTTGCATGCCAATTAGAAGTGACGCTTCACGTGTGACTGTTTGTGTAAATTTTATGTGCCGATAGGAGGTAAGAACTCACATGTGATTATTTGATTGTATTTTGGCATGTCGAGAAGATGAGGTTATCTTTCATATATATAAGGGATAAGTGCATTCAGAGTCCTAAAACTTATCATGAAAATGCAATTAAGTCCTAAAACTTTCAAAAAGTGCAAACAAGTCCTAAAACTTATCACGAAAGTACACTTGAGTCCAAAAACTTTAAAAAAGTGCAAACAAGCTCTAAAACTTGTCACGAAGGTGTAAACAGGTTCTAAAACTTATCAAATTGGTTTAATCAAGTCCTTCCATTAATTGTACTTTTTAAAAGTTTTAGGACTTATTTGCACTTTTGTGACAAGTTTGAAAACTTGTTTGCACTTTTGTGATAAATTTTAGAACTTATTTGCATTTTTTGAAAGTTTTAGGGCTCAAGAGCACTTTCGTGACAAGTTTTAGGACTTGTTTGCACTTTTTGAAAGTTTTAGGACTCAATTACACTTTCGTGACAAGTTTTAGAACTTCTAGTGCATATATTCCTATATATAAATATGGTAAAGTAAAGGCTTTATTATTGATCTAGCATCAATTTGTTAAGCCCTATGTTTGGCGTGTTTCCAAGGTGACGTATCCTCCTATATGAAGCTTAGAAGGCTTATTTATTGAGTTTCAGGCTCGTAGGTATGAATAGCCGCTTCATCCGTTTTGGGTACCCCGTTACTAAGGATGTAGACGTTACCGAGATTGTGGTACTGGGGAGTGATCTTACTTATAATAAGTACACCACTACGGTATTGGTCGATAAGGGCCTAGAACACTTGGTTCCTCATCGTTTTGTGGCCTTACTCCTATGGTTCAACGAGGATCTCATCAGTCCTCTTCGTGGATTCAACGGACCCTCAAGTGACCTTGGCGGAGCCCTAATGGACCCCGTGGTGGGGAATCCTGCCGATGGCAATGCGAGTGAACCCGAGTCCAACTTAGCCTATGATCCCGAGCCCGAGCCATAGAGAATCGGTCTCCCTTGGTGGAACCACTTTTTGGAAGTCGCCCTCATAGATAGAGGAGTTAAGGCTAACCCCAACCCTTTTGGACAAATCAGAAAAAGGCACATAGTAGCGGGTTTGTCTTTAGCTAACGTCCGATTGTTAATGATGCATATATATCAAGTATGCTTTTGTGTATGTGTTTTCCATGCTATCTATCCCTTGTATGTTGCTGGTTGGAAGATATTGAATTTGCTTCCGCATATGTTAATCAAAAGATAAGATGGATGGATCGACGACACCTCTTGGGACGTCGCAATTCAATGACCATGTGGGTGTCACGCGCTCAAGGCTCAGGGAGATCGGGTACTGGTCGTGACAAAACCCCAAAACCCAAAACTTGAATCCCCAAACCCGAAATACTAAACAATAAAACCTAAACACCAAACCATAAAACCATAAACCTAAAACCCAAAACCCAAAACTCTGAACCATATACCCCAACACCCAAAACTCAAATCCCTAAAACCCTAACCCCAAACCATAAAACCTAAAAACATAAATCCCAAACACCAAACCCAAAACCCTAAAACCCTAAACCCTAATCTTAAACCCTAAAACCCTAAACTGCAATTTCCTTGATCACCACTTGATATTTACTTTGTCTATAATGAGTAATTTTCTTTATGATTGTATTAAGGTAATTCTACATCAAAATATATTATGATTCTATTTCTAGTCCAATTTTATCCAAATATGAATAGTTAAGTCTCCACTAACATTTTTATAATTAAATGAAAAAATTAGGAGTAGAAATTTTTTAAGGTCGTACCATATGCATTTTTATTCTTTTTAAATTCCGGGAATAAAAATTCTGTATAGTTGCCAAACGCATTTTTCTACTCAGAAACTCGTCCAGGGAATATAAATAGAAAAAACTATTTTTGAACAAAAATTATTCCGGGGAACATAAACATTATTAAATAGACCCTAGGTGTTCTTCAAGTAGAGGGACCAGTCCAGCATTTTTTATATGCCTTCACAATACCATGACCATGGTGATGCCTCTCCGGACTCTACAGTGACACCTCTAAACTCTAGAGTTGATTCCGCGTTCCATATTCAACTTTTGATTTTGCTTTGTTTTGTTTCACGTTGTCTACGCAATTCACGCGATACCATGGTCGAGAGCTGGAGCCATCACCACAATGTTGGGTTCCCACCAGCACCCTCATAGATTACGGCTAAGTGTCATTGTGAGTCATCATACCGAGTCACTTAGACCACTTCACATTTAATTTCGTGTTTACATTGCACACAATTTACATAGGTCACATTTTATATAAAAAAAAATCATTCATGGCACTTCATAGACATTTGTTACATTGTATATCTGCATGTTAGGGGCACATTTAATAGAACAACATGTAGATTACTTAGGTGTTCTAGATTTTGGAAATTGCATTTGAATATTTGCATATTTAGAAAAATTCTTATTTGCATGTCCAATTGTGCTCACATTTGCATCTTTAAGCACCTAAACCACAATACCCAAACCCCAAAATACTAAATACTAAAACACAACCTAAAACCCTAAACCCCCAAAAGCCAAAACCCCAAACCCTAAAATTCGAAACCCTTATCCCCAAAACTTGAATCCCTAAAATCCTAAACTCTAACCCTAAACCAAATCCTAAAGCCCCAAACCCAAAACTCGAAATACTAAACCCGAAAATCATAACCCCGAACCCTAAATCCTAAACCATTAATCCCAAACCCGAAACCTTGAAACCCTAAACTCTAAAACATATACCCCAAACCTCAAAACCCAAATCCCTAAAACCCTAACCCTAAACCACAAAACCCTAAAACCATAAACCCAAAACCCAAAAAACCAAACCCTAAATCCGAAACCCCAAAATCCAAAACCCTAAATTCCTAACTCCAGATCCTAAAACCCTAAACTGCAATTTCCTTGACCACTACCCTATATTTGCTTTGTCTATAAGGAGTAATTTTATTTATGATTGTATTAAAATAATTCTATAACACAATATATTCTGATTCTATTTCTAGTCTAATTTTTTCCAAACATGAATTGTTAAGTTACCAAATGCATTTTTCTGTTCTTTTTCAATCTTGGGAGTAGAAATTATGTATAATTACCAAATGCATTTTTCTACTTAGAAACTCATCCAGGGAATATAAATAGAAATAACTATTCCAAACAAAAATTGTTCTCAGAAACAGAAATATTACCAAATAAATAGAAAGTGTTCTTCAAGTAGAAGGCCCGGTCCAGCATGTTTGATTTGCCTTCACAAGACCATGACCATGGTGATGCCTCTCCGGATTCTCCAGTGACACCTCTAAACCCTAGAGTTGATTTCGCATTCCGTATTGAACTTTCGATTTTGCTTTGTTTTGCTCTAGGCTGTCTACGCAATTCACTCGACATTGGTCGAGCAGGAGCCATCACCACATTGCTAGGTTCCCACCAGTGCCCTCGTAGATTACGCTAAGTGTCATTGTGAGTCATCACACCGAGTCGCTTAGACCACATCACGTTTAATTTCGTGTTTACATTGCACACAATTTACATAGGTCACATTTTATATAATAAAAAAAAGTCATTCATGGCACTTCATAGACATTTGTTAAATTGTATATTTGCATATTAGGGGCATATTTAATAGAACAACATGTAGATTACTTAGGTGTTCTAGATTTAGGAAATTGCAACTTGAATATTTGCATATTTAGAAAAATTCTTATTTGCATGTCCAATCGTGTTCACCTATGATCTTTAAGCATCTAAACCACAATACCCAAACCCTAAAACTCTAAATATTAAAACCCTAAACCTAAATTCCTAAACTCCAAAACCCAAAACTCGAATCCCTTAAATGCTAAACCCTAACCCTAAACCCCTAAACCTCAAACCCTACAACCCCAAACCCTAATACCATAACCCCGAACCCTAAACCCCAAACTCTAAAACCATAACCCTAAACCGCAAAACCCCCGAACCCTAAACCCTAAACCATGAACCTCAAACCCTAAACTCTAAATCATATATCCCGAATCCCAAAACCCTAAACCCCAAAACCCCAAGCCCAAAACCCAAACCCAAAAAACCAAATCCTAAACCCCAAATCCCTAACCCCAAGCTCATAACCGAAAACCCTAAAACCTTAACCCCAAACCCTAAAATCCTAAACTGCAATTTCCTTGACCACCACTCAATATTTGTTTTGTTTATAAGGAGTAATTTTCTTTATGATTGTATTAAGGTAATTTTATATCACAATATATTCAATTCTATTTTTAGTCTACTTTTATCCAAACACGAATTGTTAAGTCTCCACTGACATTTTTATGATTAAATAACAAATTGAGAGTATAAATTTTTAGGGTCGTACCAAACACATTTCTGATCTTTTAAATTCTGGGAATAGAAATTCTGTATAGTCACCAAACACGTTTTTTAACTCAGAAACTCATTCGGGGAATATAAATAGAAAAAACTATTTCTGAACAAAAATTATTTCCAAAAATAGAAACGTTACCATATGGACCCTAAGCATTCTTCAAGTAGAGGGGCCAGTCCAGCATGTTTGATTTGCCTTCACAAGACCGTGACCATGATGATGCCTCTCCGGACTCGCCAGTGACACCTCTAAACTCTAGAGTTGATTTAGCGTTCCATATTCAACTTTCGATTTTGCTTTGTTTTGTTCCAGGTTGTCTACGCATTTCACTCGATATCATGGTCGAGCTGGAGCCATCACCACATTGCTGGGTTCCCACCAGCGCCCTCATAGATTGCCACTAAGTTTCATTGTGGTTCATCACACCGAGTCGCTTAGACCACATCACGTTTGATTTCGAGTTTACATTGCACACAATTTACATAGGTCACATTTTATATAAAAAAAAAAAAAGTCATTCGTGGCACTTCATAGGCATTTGTTACATTGTATATTTGCATGTTAGGGGCACCTTTAACAGAACAACATTTAGATTACTTAGGTGTTCTAGATTTAGGAAATCGAATCTTGAATATTTACATATTTAAAAAAATTCTTATTTGCATGTCCAATCGTGCTTACCATTGCATCTTTAAGCATAGTATTGCTTTTGCATATTTCTGAATATATAGGTATGATTTTATAAATTTTTTTCATAATGTTTTAATGCATATTTAGGCGTTCAGATTGCATCATTATTTAATTGCTATAGTTGCACTTTTATTTCTATAAATCACACATAATTAAATAAAAAGATTAAAAAAAATACACATCTTGCATTATTAGTAATTTCATGTTGCATCTTCGTTACCGCTCATGGGTCCAATCCCAAGGCGTTATAACAAAGCCTTGCACTAATTTTACCTGATATGGCCGGGGTTATTTTCCTTTATGTACTTTATATGCTTCATTACTGATTGATTTAATGTTTATTGCTTGAGCATTTATTTATGGACAGCCAGATGCATGTTAGGGAATAAATAGGAAAGATTGCATGAAGTATTTTTACATAAAAGAGTGAAGGTACCAAAAATGGGATTAGAAATATCGAACATAATCAAATCCCCAAACCCACGAATCTCTTGCTCGCAAAGGTAAGACGGGTCTTGCATCTTACTTAGCTCACAATTGGCCCATCTTAGATTAGTGGAGACACCTAAGTTTAATATGAAACGAAATAATCAATATGGAAACCAAGTTGTGATTGGTAGGATTGGGAAAGTTCATACTAAACAGAAGTGCCATATCACACGAGGTATCATTCGCTCCTACTAGGCACTCCGTCAGACTCCCCTCTGGAATATGGAAATAACCTCTAAATTTCCTCACGTTTCTATTTCCTTCCCATGTGCTGGTTGAGAATTGCCTTCTTTGTTGGTGCTGGCAGAAATTTATTTCCATTATGAGGTGCTGGCTGGAGTTAATTCCCTTATCCCCTTTGCCGAGCACTCCGTGCTTGTTTAGGACTGGCCGAAGTTGATCTTTTGTTCACTTTCCTTTTCGGTGTTCTTTTGTAATTGGGATCGGCACACGACACTCACGTGTAAGTTTCAACCAGGCCTAAGGATATGTGGCCTAATCCATCAAAGGGCCCGACTCACGTGGGCTTGGTCTTGAAAATTCAATTGAGTTTAGGGCTCCCCGTTTAAGGCCAGGTCGTCTATCGGGCCAATTTGAAAACAATATTCCTAACAAGTCCTATCTTCTTCTCTTTTTTTTTGTTTTGGTAAGAACAAGTCCTATCTTTTATTCAATGCGAATATGATATTTCCAAAGAAAAATGTAATTGGCAAAAAAATGCAGTGAAACGCAGTGAGAGATGTGAATGCAAGACTATGCAAAATCAATATTTTGGCTTAGAATTTATGTTTTGTTTTTATGGAAGAATTCAATCCCTAGTTTTCTTATGAAATACATGAGAGGTATTTGGGCAAAAAACTTAAGTGTCAACACACAGATAATTAATGAAGTATGACATTGGGTTTAGCTTAATTCTATCACACATTAATGGCTGTAAAAGACTTTGCTATGTTTTGCAGAGCAAGGATTCTGAAGTTATGTTCAAACTCAGGAGCACACCCGACAATCGTGAGCAGTATCGACTAATGAGGGATGTAATGGAGGAAGAGTTCGTTCAAGTGATGTGTGGCTCCATCGATGTGGAGTGCACCTCGAGTTGTTTACTGCTGCAATTTACGGTCTACAAAATCTGCAAGCTGAGAACGAGGAATTCGTGATGTTTTTAACATCGCTAGAGCTGATTCGGCCATTGCTACAACCTTTCATTCGAGCTGGAAAGCATTACTTCCCATGCTTGAGATGTTGTCCATAAACTGTTATTCTGTAACCTACGAAATCAGTTATTTGTGGTACAATTGGCATATGTATTTCGAGGAAAATGATACCTTCCACTTTTGCTCTCCGCTGCCAAGCCTACATCTGATCACAAAGATGGTAGACGGTGACGCTAATCGGAACGCAATTTAGTAATTGTAAGATGGCTAGCAATAACACCTTGGAATAAGTCAAAATCCATTTTGTAGATCACATCATTACGTTACAAACTCTACAAGTTATCCAAGTACAACTTGCTAAAAATACCAAGGGAAGTTGTGGAGACTCAACACGTTCTGTTGTGGCCTCTCGGGCCAATTTTATGCTTGCAGAAGACCTTAAACTCGAAGGCTTATTCAAGTAGCTTCTTTTCATCAAAATCAGAGTCTCACGAAAAGACTTGTCAAAGACTAAACTCGCTATACGAGACACAGCGCCAAGTAGCCGCAGCAAAAGGAGGAAGAAAAGTTTGAGAAACTAGGCTACTGAGGGCACCTTGCAGTCTCGTAAAGCAAATTTATGGGTAACATCCCAATTACATAAGAGAAAATAAGTGCTCTAAAGGAGAGGTCCGTACACGAATACCCACTAAACCGGTAGTTGAAGCCCCGCCCTCTTCTAAACTTTCAATAAAAAGTGGCAGTATCATATATCCACAACTTGACACTGGCTAATAGCAACACTCACATCTGCTAGTAAGTGTATTAGGTTAAGTAGCACAACAGGAACTGCCTGCTTCTCCTATCGATCCTGAAAGAAAATAGTAAATATTGCAGACACATGTAAACAAATATAGTTGAATTGAAAAAGGGAATTTTAAAAATACCAAAAGAAGCACAACACTGAACAGAGTTAGAAGGACCAGTAATTGACATTTCCAGTTAAGATCTCTACATTGAGAGCTTAGGCACTCCTAGAACGTTATCAAATTATACAGTCACAAAACAGATGAATAGGTCACAGTAAACCTCAAGTGGACTCCAACCTATGACACCCTAACATTTCAAGGAGAACATGCTCATATCTTACATACAAGTATTATCAGGCATATATCGACTATGTACAAGAAGCATGTACAACAGCCAAAGCTATCACAATGCATTTTCCATGATAAAAGTGTCTATTGGAGCCCAGTCCTTACTCCAGCCACATTCAATCACTTCACAGCTTGCCTGCATTACACTCTCAACCATGGGCTCCATGGCTACTGGCCCATGCATCAGCCTGCTGCAAATTGTAATCCTGGAAAAGAATTTTATGGATGAACACATCCATCAAAGTTATTGTGAATAAATGATGCTAACAGGCATAATTCCTTCTTAAACGCCCTTGAGCACATGCAGTCAGTACAAGGAGCTTGATGCGAATGAGCAAAACTCATAGCTGCTGTCCACCCTTAGTGACAGCAATTTGAGTCATCCCAGTAAGCAAAGCACTGAATAGATCTTCCCGCATCCTCAATTTTCTCCAGACAGATTGTAACATGCCTCAGCTGTGTCAGTGAATAATACAAGAGGCTCAAGCCGATACTTCTTTACAGCTTTACCATCCAAATGAAGAGATGACAAGCTCTCCATCGTTAATCTTGTGATGGCTTGATAAACTGATAGTTTTGAATTGATTATGGCTTTCAAAATTGGACCCTGTCCATTCCAGTCCCGCTTTCTTATCTGTGCACAGAACCAACAATACATCAATTGACTGCTTCTGCAATCAAAATATATCAAATTTAAGCTGAGAAACCTATAGCTAGAGCAAGAACTGAACCCTGAAAGGTTGGTCAACTACTTCTGCCAAAAAACCATCAAAGCATCTCCATTATTCTCACAGAGAAGTACTGCTAATTTCATGCACCAGCAGCCACAGTCCCTATGCTAATGACTGCTCCAAACTTGGTTTGCACAACAATCAACATAGATTCCTGCCTGGCCAAAGAGTGATTTACCAGTCTTGTCATCGAATCTACCTCTACAAGGACATTGCAAAACACATCTTTTCCCTCATTGATCACGTAAGTGGAGTTGCATTAAATTACCAATTTTATAAAATGCTTTAAAAATCTCATTGAAATATTTAAATCATAACACAAGTTGCCTTTTTTTTGTATATTAAACATATTTTATAAGAAAAAAAATATGATTTTGTGGAATATTGATCACATGTGAATTAGTCACCTAATTTAGAACTCATCAAAAAATAAAAAGAGGAATTGGTCGTCACGCTTCAACATAAAGCAAAAACAGGTGTTCATGAAAAGAGAAAAAGTGTAAAGAAGTGGAGGAGAGTAGCACATGTCAATCAGGTGATCATTCTAATGCCCGAACCAATTCCAGGGTTGTTGATCCCTATGGTCATGTGTATTTGTGGCATTAAGAGACGCGCAAAACAAATTTTGAGGAAAGGGTTACGATAGTACGATGAATCAGAAAGACTATGACTGTAGGGTCTGTGATTGAATAATGGTAGACACCGTCATTAGATGCCCCTGTTTTGAGATCTGGGTTAGTTCAAAGTCACCACAAGATATTGTTTTTAGCTGTTGGGAATATTTGTGGATTGAGGTGCAACTGTATGTTGAGTTGGTAGGTCAGGTAGCGTGAAATTGGATACATTAAATGGCACGAAGTTTGAATTTGCTAAATTACATGGTAAAACTGACCAACAACTATGCATTCTCCAAAGCATGCTTCTAATGTGTATCTGCATCATGTAATTTGGTTTTAATAGAGGTCAATTGATGACACTGATGAGGTATCTACCCATCAATCCAGAGTAGCAGTAATTTCATAGTTTTCAAGTGAAGTCTATCAAAACTTCGCTTGAAATGACATATCCATCCAGTTATTATGACTATTATTGTTCGCTGTCTACATTTTTCTGTAGTACTTTGTCTCATAATGATAAAGCTCTCATGGGAAAAGCATCGTCAGAGTACTAAATTTCCTCATCGGTTACTAACTCATAAAAAAGAAATAAACAAAGTGCATTAAGCTTTCATGAGATGATGAACTAAATCCAACTTCCGCATTTGCATCTTATTTCTTTCTATTTTATTGGAATAGGCATGCTGCTAGATTGCAACTTCATAGAGGAATCACTTGACCTCATTTGAAGTGGTTGAAACTTACATGATTGTTCTAGAAAATGTCAAATTGCTGATATCATTGTCCGCATGGTTTTACCATTCGATTTGACATCCAATGTTGGGCTCTGTAACTTCTCTTTTGTGATATATTTGCCTGGTTTTCTCTCTTGTTTGGACTTGAGTGCATCACTTTGTGGGTCATTTGTGGTAAAATAAATTCCTCACGGAGCAACTGCATTTCCTACTCACTTTTCTGAATTTCTCATAAAGCTGTTCCGAAAGTAAATCCTTGAGATTTTAAGTGTGACATAAGGGTTTTTGGCTATGTGTAAAATATGAGAAAAGGAAAGAGAAATGATTTGTCCAGTTTGAAGAATATACAAAAAGGTCAACTCTTTGGTTAGCAATTAAACAGTTAATGTTGTTTTTGGTTTGCTGGGGCTTAAGTGTGGGTTTGGCTTTAATTAATAAAATGTTTTAGCAAATTCAGTGACCAGCCTTAATTTCTGGATTAAAAGCTAATGTTGCTCAGTGTGGAAAACAAAACCTTTACATTGTAAGTAATCAGAACTATTCTCAGGAATCAGAATGTCTCGGTGTAACTTTTGCTTTGTGTTGGTTGTGTGGTTAAGATACAAGAGTCCAACTCTACGGTTTTTCCCAGATTGAAGGCTTCTGCATCTGTCTACTTTTGTTATGCTCCTTTTTTGCGATAGCATGCAAAAGCAGGGACTAGATTCTCTAACTAATTTATCTTTCTTTAGTCACGTCCATTAGGCAAGTCATTTTTGGCCAATACCACATGCCTATGTTTATATCAGAGAGACTTTGAAAACTTACTGTCTCATACGACAAGTGGGCTGTCAGATAATTGTCCTTTGAAGTTCTTAATCACCTTAATTTTCTGTATAGGATGCTAGTTTACGTTTTACTGAAATAATGTAAAGGTTATCCATCTTTCATGAATTGTTATGAGACAGAACAAACATTAATAGGGAAAATAAGTGCAGATTGAGACATGCTTATCCATGTATACCTGGACCTCGAAAAATGGAAATAAGCAGACAAACTGTGTCTTTTCTTTTGTGAAATATTGATTACTCGTCTACTCGAGGAAATGTATATACTAGTTTTGAGATGCAAAAAGGGAGTTCAATGAGTTGGTTGAAGACTAGGGCGTTAAGATTTTGGCTGAACCGAAGGCCCTGATGCATATTATTGGAACCAAGATGGACTTTGTAGATGACAAGCTCAGCAAACTGCAGTGCTTTTCATCTTTTCCCCTATCATGTACAGGAATTATCTCTTCTCCATAGTCCATATATGAATTGAGCATCCAAAATTTAATAGACTTGCCATAATTTACAACTTATATTCCAGTATAGATTCAACGTTATATGGTGAAAAGGAAATTAGTTTAGCAGTAACTTAATTTGCACAATATGTTGGTCCAAGTTTCTAGGTTCTAGTCCTAACACTATTTTATACGTTTGATGGAAGAAACATTGAACAAGTCTTAGACGATATGTGTCCAGATACTTGTGCAAAAGTCCACCGCACGTGTAGTCGGTTAAGTCATAGAGGGTTGCAAAATGCCCTCAATGGCAGGGCTTTAGTCCTAGGTTGACTGATGATATGATAGTTTAGTTTTTAAGAGAAAATTTCTGTTACAATTCTGTCTGTAATGATCATTTTGGATTATATGCTCCTATATTTCGCCTCCCAGTGTTGAGTAGCTTCTCTGCAGGTCTGAATTCATCTTCATCAATCCAAATACTAAAGGGCAATGTGGTCATGAAGACTCCTTCATGACGAAAAGTAGTTCAAAGGCAACTAAACGTGGAGGTAGTTGAGGATCTCACAAATGAATGTCATGACCAAAGCAAATACTAGGATGTGGAGAAAACCTATTGTCCCTGTCAATGGAAAATGTTCAGCTAATCACTGTTTG
This sequence comes from Syzygium aromaticum, assembly GCA_024500025.1. NCBI lineage: Eukaryota > Viridiplantae > Streptophyta > Magnoliopsida > Myrtales > Myrtaceae > Syzygium > Syzygium aromaticum. Next base: position 201,448 of record CM044891.1, on the reverse strand, counting down.
TTAGATCATGGCTCAAATATATAGCATTGCTTTCTCTATTCTCCGTTTTATTATTGGGGAAGGTTGTAAAATCCTTTGCTTGTTTGTTTCTTTGAAGATCTTTCGTCTCAGGACAACATCTGTGTATATTCGGCTTCATGAACAGATGTGCATTTCCAACAACGTAAATAATAGGCAGAGTTGTTGCTATGTGCTTTGTGTCGCAACCCTCCCAAAGGGTTTTGCCCAAAAGCAGGTCAAATGGCCCATCGATTAGGCACAGGCTCTCCCAAGCTCATACCTCACACGAGGTAGGATTTCATTTAAAATCCAACTTATTTATCACATGCAATCACCCAAACAATCAATTACCAAGTTCACCAATCAATAATCGGGAATTCAGCTAGAGAGTTTGATTTCACCCACGCGATTCGATTAACCCAACCACCTCTTAATCAAACTAAGGGTTCACTGATTAAAGTTAATGATTAGTAACCCCCACTTGTATTTACAAAGCAGTAGGTTAACATCATTAACCTCTAATTAGGTTCTAATCCCCCTTTCCTTAAGCTACCCTCCGAAGAATCATACATCACTAATCAAAATTAAGACCAATCAATCATCAATTCAATCACAAACAAAAATCAAATGAGCACACATTGAGACTAATTAGCTCAACTAATACTAAGTGATCCTAAAATAAACTAGGAATCCACATTCTAATCTAACATGAACACACATCAATTAATTAATCAAACAAGTAAAGGCATGAATTACACTAAAAAAATAAGAAATATAATTTTTCTAATCAAATTTCTACTTTTTTATTTTCATATGTTTTTATATTTTTATTATTTTCTTTTTTCGACTCCTCTCTTCCAGGACATGAATCCATTTCGGTAAAACTTTTTCCTTTCTAAACTTTCCTATTTGCCTTTCTTTATCTAAGTCTAATATGGCTTTAACACTTCAGAATCTATGGCTTCAACCGCATGAAGATAATAAGTGTCCAGCTATTAACAAAATTACTAACACATATTCCACAAAATCAGCATGCGCAGCTTACCTATAATCTCATTAGAGAATAATGCACGCACGCATCTCATTCATAGAACACCAAGTGTGTGCTCCATTGCCAACCACCTCCAATCATCATGGAATTAAAATCCTTGCTCGTCGGTCATCCCAAGCACAGAATTAAAGTATTCCAGGTGAGAAAAGAAATGAAAACTAGAGTAGCAGAAAAGCCATCATAAAAGGATTGAAATCTAACCCAAGACATGTCCAGAAACTTTCCCACCTCTTGTGCGCACATCAGGAAACAATGAGGGAGAGAACATCACACAAAGAAGATCAACAAAGACAATTTTGGGACACTGGCACTTCTTCACAGTTTGGATACTACAAGATCAATAGCAATTACTATGCTCAATTCTCTACACACAGACCACACACATGCAGGTGACGTGCTTCCATCAGCAACTATCCCAGCAACTTTCCATTCAATCCTACATCACATGTACAGCCATTATATGCTGCTTCAAGCACACAAACAAAATTTGCTAAATCTCTAACTAATCGTCACTCTCTCGGTGATTGCTCAAAGAACACAAGAGCAACAAACACACATTGACATCATGGTAACAAGAACTTCTCTTCCGGTGCACTGACTTTAATTTGGAGAATTGACATACAAATGTTTTTACATCTACTTAAGACCACCAAAAAACTCCGCTCCCCCCAGCAAATACGGGTCTTGATTCCGTGAATATGCTTCAATAACTTATTCGATTAAGCAACACTTATTCATGGCAGAGATTTACAGGCTTTGTACATCAGTTGACATGCATCAATCAACACACAGCAGAAAGGATAACGGACCAGAGTCTAAGACAAAATGAATACATGTGATCAAACAAAAATGAAGCAAGCGTGGCAAATACAGGAATCATAAATGAAAAAAAAAAAAAAGTGAATCGAACACACATATTACAATGTGAACAAGTGATAGACAATAAGATATTCGGATACAGGAGGATGCCTCTCAAATGTGTATACGATGTCATTCAGGCATATTATCGAACATGTGATAGGCACCTCAGCCAAAGGATCTAGATGCAACTATGAAACAACGATTCACATCCAAACTATCGTAATATCATCAAAACAGGCTCGAGTCACCAACAGATCTTCAATTGGAGACTATTTTCAAACAAACCACAACTAGAGTTCTCAGCCTTAGTCTCGCTCACCAAGCAACTGAAACGAAGCATAAGCAATACCTTTGAAGAAAAGCAACAACAGACCTTGAATGACGACCAAATCGTAGGGAGAAGTCGTTAGAGACAATGATGCTGGAATGAAAGATCACCAGAGCTGCTAACAACACAAAAACAGAGAGAAATCAGAAAAACTGACTGTAATGAAATCAGAATTAAAGAAAGAGAGAGAACTTAGCTGTTTGCAGCGATCGAACAACAACGAAGAATTAAGCTTCGATCGTTCGAGGAGAGCTGAACGGAATTGAAGAGTGCAGATTGGAATAGAGTTGGCCTTGCGCTGGACTCTGCAGAGGAGGCTTGTGGCTGCTGGAACTTCGCTAGAGACGATCAGCTTGAAATTCGAAGACCGGAAGTTCGTTCAAGAGTTCCTTAGCTGAAGAAGATGAGATCCTGAATATGTATTACTGGAAGTGAAGAGTTCGATTTCGATCGAGCCTCGGTCGCGGCCGTTTTCCTCCATTGGAGGACGAAGATGATAGAAATATAGCGAGAATCTCTAATGGCGACGCGCGGCAATGACAAAATCCACCAACCGAATTACTCGACAAGAATATTCATCCGCGTTTGGCTCCGGTCTGAGTTTGATGAAGAAGCTTCAACTAGATGAAACAAACTCGAGTGATCAAAGCAGCCACGCGGAGAGTCGTCAACGACAGGGAGAGCGTGTGAAGTCCGTGACGGTCAGAGGTGGTCCGGCGCTACGCGACGGTGGTGTTATAGCGGTTGGAGGTGGTGGCGGGACTAGATTACCGGCGAAGGCACTCGATTTGGTCCAGAGAGTTGAAGACGAGACAGAGGACGATGGAGAGAGTAGTCTCCTCTTTTTCCTTCTGATCTGTGGCGTAAGCAAAAGTGGGCCAGAGTGCAGCTTTCGGAGGAGAAAGATGTTTATATATGGCCATGTATAGATTTGCATAATTTTGATCCAATGGTTGAAATTAAATTCTTAGACTGCATTTGATCACCTAAATTTCTAATCACGATAGAATTGAATAGAATATCATATGAAATATAAGGATTTTTCCATATCTCATCTATTATTTGGTGAATTGTATTAATAAAGTTAAATATTTTCACATCATATTATGTCAATTATTTGATATAAACGGCATATCACTATAAATGAACCTAAAAATTTCCCAATCGAAGATGGTAAGAGTCTCACATAATGCTCTTGCCTACTTCTTTTTAATTCTTTAATTTTTATTATTTTGCCCTCTCTTTTCATATTTCTTTTCTTTTCTTTGTTTCTTTTTTTCCCTTGCATCATTCTCTAACAAAATTTATTAAATATTACACTATACTTATATACCTAAATACTAAAATACTTAAAATATGTAATAAATATTTGTTGAATATATATTATAAGATAGAGAAAATTCGAATATATCGATAAAAATATGAATTAATAAAAAGTTTATTTTTATTTTCTACTTGGAATTTTGAATTTTATTTTTTATGTTAGAATTAAAATATTATTTGTATTCAAATGTTATTTTAATTTTATTAATTTAAGAAGTTTGTTATTGAGAAAAATAACTTTTGTATTATGGTTATTAGAAATCCTATTCAACTTTATCTCACTTCCTACATGGATATTTTTATTTAGGGTAATATCCTTCTTATATCTGACTTGATCCTGTCTTGAGTACGAACCAAACATAGGCTAGAATAAATTTTATGCTGAATTTTATCTTGACTAACCAACGTTTTGCTAAGTAAAGCCCCCATTGACCAGTTTTAACTCTCTTAGATCGATGACAAGGGCAAAGGCCAAGTACTAGTGGGCTAGCCAAACCTCTTGATGGGCTAATGGGCTGAATATTTCGGCCAATTGGGCCGAATAGTTGTTTATGGGGCCTTGGGCCAATGGGCCAGACTGGGTCGGGTCAAACGGGTTGAATCAACCCAAAGCCGTTAGCCCCGATTCTTAATTTCGTGTTTATTTCTCCAAATTGTCCTGCTTGTGTCGAAATTGACATGGAAATTGATTTTACTTGGCCTAATTGGATTTTAATTGTGCTCCTTGGTATTGTTTTGAGAGATTGATCACATCCCTAATTTGTGATGAAAAATTGGTCAAACCCTAAATCAAATGTCACGAAGGAAATCATTCTAAAAAATGACTAGAATTTAATGAATTTTGAAATTTGCCGATCAAGGGTTGAAACTTTTGGTGTGGTCAAAAAGTCAATTCTCTATTGATTTTAACAAAAATTAAGAATGGGAAGTCTAATTAGGCTTGCAAAGAATTGAATTGATGATTTTTCAAATTTTCGAAAGAATGTTGACCAGGGGTTGATTTTTAGGGTGGATTAGAAAGTCAACTCAAAAGTCAATTATGGATTATTGATTAAATCAATGCCTAAGTTTAGACAGAATGTAATGGAACTTGAAATGACCTTAAAAACATTTAAATGACTTTTTTTGGTCGAGAAACGGGCCTTATCGCAATCAGGAACCCTAATCTCGAGTTTTTACTTTTACATTACTAATCAACTAAAATCATGTGTCCATACTTTGTTTCATGTATTCTCATTTGTGCTTTGTTTTCTGAATGGAGTTAACATTACCTTGTATCTTTTTCCTTCCTGTGTCTGTTTGTCTCTCGATACTTAGCTTGGTAAATAGGGTATCCTGAACATGCGTCCATTTTGTCGGACCAGTGAAATTTGTTTTAATTCGAGCAGGTTCTTTTCGCCGAAAAATATTTAATACTAATGCCGTCATTTTGAGGGAATTAGACATTTGTAATTCTATAAAGTCGATCTTTAGTAGCATGAGAATGGCCAACGAAAAGAACTTAAGCAGAGATTATGCATAGGAATCTTTGTGCCGAATCTGGTTTCGTCTGTCTGTTGTGGCGGAAGTCAAGAACTCAGATGGTAAAGTGCTAAGTGTAAAAATGGAAAAGTCAAGAATCTTGAGTTATAAATAATGCGTGGATATCATCTACTTGATCTTCATCGACATTACCTTCCATCTTCTTCACCAAAAAATAAAAATGGAAATCAACTAGACATGTCAAAAGGGGTCATAAACCCATTTATTAACCCATATATTAGTAAATGAGTCATAAATGGATAGAAGTCTTATATTGGTGTTAAATTGATCGTAAATGGATTTACAACTTATTTAAACTCAACATATTTCTGTCACCATCACTCAATCTTGCACTCATTTATTCCATACTCTCATTTCAGCTTGGGTATGAATTTTTTTATATTTAATTAAATATGGAAGTGTTTTAGCAATATGGATCTGATCGGGTATATATTGGATATGGATTGGATTAGGTATGGGTCAAGAAAATTGCATTGCACATAAATGGATTAATAGGTCGAACTATTTATGATCTGATCCAAACCCGACCCGACATATCCATTTGACAGATCTAACATCAACATCGTGTTTGCGGCATTCTACTCTGCCGCACCTGTTCCCATCTCTCACTCCATCGCCTTCGCTCTCCTCCTCCTATAAACCTTAACTGGCAAGTCCCTTTGAAGCTCTAGGTATCCACCCGTTCACGGGACGGTCTTCGGTCAACTCATCTATTTTAAACGTCCCCACAACTACCTAGGTGGACTCGTGAGGAGATCTCCAACGTTCCGGCTCCTCGCGCCAGGCCAGAGTTGGATTTACGCGGCCACTCCGAGGAATGCTGAGCACATATTAAAGACCAACTTCAATGAGTACGCGAAGGGAAGGTATAACATACATATAATGAAGGATTTGTTCGGGAAGGGATTTTCGCAGTGGCTGGAGAAAAGTGGAAGAAGCAGAGGGAGGTCGCGAGCTTGGAGTTTGCGACAAGGGTGTTCAGAGATTTTAGCTGTTAAGTGTTGAGGAAGAATGCTGCGAAGCTGGTCAAAGTCGTGTAGGAGTTATCGGCTGCTTCTGAGGGAGTCGATATGCAAGTGAGTAATTTTGATCTTTGAAGAATGACAAATCCACGAGGATCAAAATCATTGTGAAAGAAAGATAAGTTGAATGGAATAAAAAATAAAGACTGCATATTGGACCAAAGAAGCACTACACTGAATAGGGTTCAAAGGACCGGTAATTGACATTGCCAGGTAAGATCTCTACAATGAGAACATGGGCACTTCTAGAACATTATCAAATTATATCACAATAAATTTCAAGTGGACTCCAACCTAAGAAACCCAAATATTTCAAGGAGAACATTCCTCATATCTCACATACAAGTATTAGCCGGCAAATATCGACTAAATATGTACAAGAAGCATGTACAGCAGCCACAGCTACCAATAATGAGTTTGTTCTCATAGATGACTCACTGATATTGTTAAATTATTACTCGAGTTTGAACCGTTTATGGAATTCGATTTGATTGGATAAATATCTAAGTTTAATCGCATTAAGGAAAATTCAAGAAATGCGCTTCTGTTTCGAAGAAAAGCAGAAAAAAATATTTCTAGCACTACAAGACAAAAAGATGGGCACACATATTCTATAATTTATATATTTCTTTTATGGGGTAAAATTGTCTTTGTAAGAGGGAAGAATTTTATTTTATTTTTTGGTAGGTATGGCATGTAGAAGTCATACGAAAGAAAAGAGGAAATCCTCTGTGGGCCCCTCTCACATCTTGGTATTGCCGCACGGTGAGGGATAAAATAAAATCAAGGGTTTTTTTGCTAGCGGTAGCCGAATAGTAAGAGTTTTTTTCTTTTTTTGAAGCCGCCGCACAAATAGCAGAGCTGCACAGTGGACTCCAAGGGGACGAACACGAATAAAGGGAGGAACGGCACAGTAACCTCTCCTTGATCGCATGCGGAGGAGTTGAAGATTTTTTTGCTGTGAGTTTAAATCTAGCACTTTGGATTTAGGCTTAAATTTAGGTATGGAAAACATTCAAGCATATGAACAAATTATAACTCTAATTCTTCGATTATAGTGGATTATTTATTACTGGCTCTCCCCGTGGATATAGGTACTGATATTCGAACCGAACCACATAAATCTCTTGTGTCTTTTATCGTTTCTCGTTTATTTCTCTGGTATTTTCACATTGACTTAATTTGCAAGATCTTATCGTTTCCGTGTTATATTTCCAATAGATATTCATCCAACCTGTTAATCGTAGTCATTCCTTTCCCGACACTTCCCGCTAATCCCATGATAAAAGTGTCTCTACAGGCACAGGCCTTTCTACAGCCACATTCAATCACTTCACTGCTTGCCTTCATTACACTCTCAACCGTGGCTCCACGGCTACTGGCCCACGCATCAGCCTGCTGCAAATTGTAGCCCCAGAAAAAGGATTTTATGGATGAACACATCAATCACAGTTATTGTGAATGGATGATGCTAACAGGCATAATTCCTTTCTTAAACGCACCTGAGCACATGCAGTCAGTACAAGGTGCTTGAGGCGAATGAGCAAAACTAGTAGCTGCTTTGCACCCTTAGTGACAGCAACCAGAGTCATCCCAGTAAGCAAAGCATTGAATAGATCTTCGCATATACTCAATTTTCTCAAGAAAAATAGTACACATGCGTCAGCTGAGTCAGTGAATAATACAAGAGTCTCAAGCCAAAACTTCTTTACAGCTTTACCATCCAAATTAAGAGATAATAAGTGCGTCATCTTCAATCATGAAAATAAAGACATTAGAAATGTCAAAAATTTGATACGCTCAGTCAAAAGTTTTTTTCGGATCACTTAAGTACCACTTTAAAAAATAATAATCACTTAAATGTCAATTTCAATTTAGATCGCTGAAATCCAATTTGGCTATTTTTTATTAATTTCCCTATCCAACCTTGGCGGTGTGCCCAATCAACATGTATAGTCCAAATCAACATCATCTATATGTTTTACCCCAAAAAATAAACCCCAAATCACAATTTACAAGGAAATTTCCAAATTGAAAATCCTAAATCGACCACAATCCCAAATCGAAACCTTGTCGATTTGCCCCCAATGCAGATGAACAACTCGATGGACCAATCAGATTTCCAACTCGATGGACAACTCAATGAAACAAATTGGAACACGAGCGATCCTAGTCTGAGCGGAGCAAATCGTACCTTGGTCTCTTCCTTATCAGAACTGAGGGCGAAGTATTACCGTGTCAGTGAAGCAAATCCTAGTCGCAGTTGGTAATCAAGTTGGAAGAAGAAGCTCCCGGAAGTGGGTAGTGGACAAGTTTAAGGCACTTCACAGTTATTGGCCGAGAAGCAGGGTAGAACAAAGGACTTGTGTGCAGTGGTGGAGATGGCCTTGCAGGTGCGATTGTTGGTCACAAACGGCGATCAAATTAAAGAGCTGATGCCTCCGATGGTGATCGGCGCCGGCAAAGAAGGATCGAGCACCCAAAGCACCTCGATTGCTCTAATCAGAAAAACAGAGCAGAACATAGGCGCGGCCAGCGAGACTCGAAGGCAGTGAACAGCTCAATCAGCGATGCCTATGACGTTCAGAAAGTGACGGGGAAGGATTGCCGATGATGAAACTTCTCAAACTCCTCGAGAGAGGATTTTTTTCATGAGGTTAGTGGAGCATATTTTGGGGCTCTCTACTGTGGTTCTCTCGGTCGCGAATCTAGTGACTCCGATGACTGGCGAGGGAAAGCAAGCAACGTATTTGCTGATGTGAAATCTCAGAATTACTTTTTCTGGTCACCAGAAAAAAAAAAAAAAAAAGAAACTTGTGGCACTAAAGTGTTTTTAAGATTCCTTACCAAAAATGTCACTGTGGTTGAGGTCGATGCTGGTGACGGTGCGGACGCTTGGGTGGTCGGGCGTGGGGGAGCAGAAGACGCAGAAGTCGTCGTAGATGGAGGGGCTAACCCAGTTGACAGTGAAGTCGTTGGAGTCGAAGATGATGGCGGGCTTTATGGCTAGGAGGGCGACGTAGGCGTTGCAGACGCGGCGGTTCTCAGAGAAGATAGATAGGTCAACGGTGACGCTCTTGCTGCGGTCACCAAGCTCATTGAGGTAGCGGAGCAGGTGGCGGTACTTGGCGTGGTGGGCGGTGGCTCCATGGGGGGCGATGGAGAGGATCCTGAAGGAGGAGGAGGAGGAGATGTAGAAAGCACTTCGGAGTGAACGTTTTACACAACTCAGCCACGTTTGATTGTATGACTGCCTTTTATCTGTCCACGTGAACTGGTTTTTAAAAGAAAATGCCACCTCGGATAAAACTTTTAATTATTAAAGCAACGTAATTTTTTTTTATGGAAAATCTCACTGGAGATACTTAAGTGATTTTTTTTTCAATATATCATTTAAGTGAGTTGGCGAAAACTTTTGCCACTAAAATATAGAGCTGTGCAACCAGACCGGGTTTACTCGGAAACCGGACCGGCACACCCGAAAAACAGGTCCAGGTACCGATTCTTGTTAGAACCGGTTCGGGAACCGGTTCCATTTTTTTTGAGCCGGTCCAGTTTCCGGTTTCAAGTAAAAATCGAACCGGACCGGTTTTAGAACCGGTTTTTAAGATAATGTTAAAAAAAAAACCCTAAATGAATATCACGTTGCCCTACCTCTCTTCTCTCTTCGCCGCAAGATCACATTCGCTTCCCTCGTCCGGCTCTCACCAATCCGTGAGTCCTCCGTTCCCTCAATCTCTCTTCTTTGTCTTTGTTGCAAGGTTAGATGGTTTCGAGCTCGAGCTTCGAATCTGTTCTCGTGTTGGGGAAATGTTCGAGTTTGAGTTTGAGGTTTTGCGTTCGAGTTTGAGTTTTTCTGTTGACATGTAATTATGAGTATCTTATTTACCCAGGAATCGTCAATTTCAAGTTCAAGGATTTTGAAGCTACTGTTGCAGACTTATCTGCCTGTGTTAAGCTCGACAAGGAGAACAAATCTACATATACATATTTGGTTTGTCCTATTTTTGAAATATCCGTATTATTTGATTCTGGGTATGTTGAATTCTGCCAGAGTTACAAAGGTTACATTGTTGAGATATTTGACATATTGTTGCGTAGGGGTTGGCATTGTGTTCAGTTGGTGACTATCAAAGGGCTGAAGAAGCACATTTAAAAGCTATCCAGCTTGATTGAAACTTCCTTGAAGCATTGTCTCATCTGACACAGGTTCCATCATGACCGACTTTGTTAATTTTCAGACATGATGATATTTTTTTGTTGCCACCGCAAACATTTTTTCTTGGCAAAGTGTGACCGTAGTTTAGTCTCAATGAGACTAATTCCTGGCTAAAAGCTAATTTTGTGAGTGAACTAAAACATATGTTAATGGCTAATGTGACCTTATATCTTCTCTTAATTTGCACTTAGGAGTCTGTACACAAAAAGTGTTGTCTATGTTGCTTTGTTAAGCTTATTATTTAATAGAGACAAGACTTGCATATATACATTAGTTTAATTCATAACTTTGAGAAAGATGGATCCTTTTTATCAACTCAAATTGCGGGAACAAAAGAAAAGAACTTGTGCCTGTTAGCATGCAGATCACTAACATTTTATGCTTGCTAGGTGCTGCTTGTAATTTATGAATAGGAAGGGAATAATTTGTCACATATCAGTTTAGCATCGTAGACAAGAACAATGATATTTGATCCTAGAATCTTGTCATTGTTGTATAATTTGTTTTCAGTAGAATCCTGACATTGTTGTATAATTTGATTTTAGTTGATGGATCAAGACAAAGAAATATCAATTGAAGTGGATGGATATAATGAAATGAGTCCGCTCATGAAATTGCCATTCCAAGGAGCTGCTGAAGTGGACTCTACAACCGTGAGTGCAACAAACAAGGTGGGTGTATCTAACTCCCGTCCTCTTGGTAAAAGCGAGCTAATCAATCGGACGTCTGGGATAATTTTTTGAGAATTATAGATGAGAAAACACAAAAAACAACTAGAGTAAAGTGCATTTACTGTGGGACTGAGTATAATTATTATGTTGATCATGGAACGTCTACTATGCGGAAGCACTTGACAAAGTGCAAAAAGTATCCTCATGCAGATAAGAAACAAATGTTGTTTGCACCACGTAACAAAGATGTGGTTGGCAAGGCAGGGGAAAATACTAGTGGTGGTAGTGTCTTGACAACGTGGAAGTTTGATCAAGAATGTTCTAGGCACATGCTTGCTCAAATGATTATTATTAATGAACAACCATTTTCCACGGTTGAGCGTGTTGGTTTTCGTAATTTTGTCACTGAATTACAGCCTCTTTTCCAGCATTTATCATGATTTACGGTGGCTAGAGATTGTATGAAGTTGTATCTGAGTGAAAAAACTTGTTTGAAAGCTTACTTTGGTAAGCTTAATTCTAGAATTGCACTTACAACTGATATGTGGAGTTCCATCCAAAACTTGAACTATTTATGTCTCACTGTACATTTTATTGATGAAAACTGGAAGTTGCATAAAAGAATCATCAATTTTGTAGTAATGCATAGTCACAAGGGTAAGGAGATTGCGAAAATAGTGGAGAAGTGCATTTACGAGTGGGGAATAGAAAATAAGGTGTCTACAATAATCGTGGATAATGCTAGTTCCAATGATGTGGCTATTGATCTTGAATGGTGATGTTTTACATATGAGGTGCACAGCTCATATATTAAACTTGATTGTCCAAGATGGATTGAATGAGATGCGTGATTCTATTGCACGTATTCGAAATGTAGTTAGGTATGTGAGGAGTTCTCCAATGATAGCCAAAACATTTAAATCTTGTATTGAGAACGGGAGAATCACATACAAGGGTTCAGTTTGTCTTGATGTTACCACTAGATGGAATTCCACTTATCTGATGTTGGACACCACCATAAAGTTCAGGAAAGCTTTTGAAAGGATGGAAGAAGATGATTCATCTTTCTTAAGGGAGATTGACAATGATCCTCCTCGAAATGAAGATTGGGAAAATGCTATCATTCTTTCTAAATTCCTGAAACAGTTTTATAATGCCACCAAACGGATGTCGGGGGAGTTCATATGTTACTTCAAATGATTACTTTGAGGGTATAGCTTTTTTGTATAAATATTTGAATCATGCAGCGAATTTTTTAGACCCTAAGCTTCAAGCTATGGGTTTAAAAATGAAGGAGAAATTTGACAAATATTATGGGAGTTTGGATAAAATAAACATGATGGTGTTGATTACGGTTGCGTTGGATCCCACAAAAAAGTTAAATTATGTGAAGTTCTGTTACGGACAAATTTATGATGATGAAGCAAAAATTGATGAGATGCATGATAAGGTGAAGTCGGCCTTGGAGCGTTTGTATAAATTTTATGAGCAATCCCTTATTGGTTCTAGTAAGCAAAATTTTGATGCTTCAAGTGTGAGTACTAGTAGTAGTGGTTCCAATGTCAATACTGATGACAATGAAGGTGACAATGAGGATGACATCCAAGCTTGGTGACAAAGCTTTCTTCACACGAAGAAAATAGTGCTTAATGAAAACAAATCTAAGCTTGATCGGTATCTTGAAGTCGAAAGTGAAGATGTCATTAATCTTGACCTTTTGATGTGGTGGAAGAGTACTAAGTCAAAGTATAAAATCTTATCTTTGATGGCTCGAGATGTTTTGTCAATTCCCGTGACTACTGTTGCTTTGGAGTCGACTTTTGGTACATCAGGACGTGTGCTTGACGGCTTTCAAAGTTCTTTGACTCCTAGAGTAGTGGAAGGTTTGATTTGCACTCAAGATTGGTTGAAAGCCGTTCGCGTGCCAATTAATGTTGAAAAGTGCATTGAGAATGCGGAAAAGTTTGAGTCAGGTAAGTCGTTTAAATTTCTTTCTATTTTGTAATTCATTCACATATTATCTATTGAGTGAATACTTTATTTAATATCTTTTTGGGTTTTTAGATTTGGATTGTCTTACCAAGGACATTATCATTGGTAAATAGACTTCCTTTTGCGCAAGCTCCGATTTTGTGGTGAGTAAATAGACTTCATTAATCGGCCTATTTGCATTTGTCTTTAGAGCATGGTTTCTTATTGATTTTTCTTTATTTGTGAATTTCAAGATTTTTCTTAGAGATTGAACCCATTAAAGGTAACATAGCTGGATTTAGGCCGCCTCCAAAAGGTCAGTGTATATGTTTAGATATATGTCCTGATGTTAGGTCTATTTTAGTCAAAAAGAAAAAGACAACAAATCTATAACTCTCTCTCGAGTGGGCAATCACTAAGATCCCATATCCTAATCAGTAATCACTAATTTGTATATTCATTACTTTTCAGTTGGAGCTTTTTGTCCTCTCGCAAGACAGGGAAGGATGCTGGAGCTTTTTGTCCACTTCTTTTTAATTCTTATGGCATGGGACAATTGTTTATCAGATTCTGATGTGTGGATTTGAGCCTTCGGATTTTTGGAAACAGAAGTGAGGAGTTCTATCATCATGGCGCAAAATAAGGAGCTAAACATGTTGAATAGATTCCTTGAAATATGACTCTTAAAGTTTTATGCTATTAAACTATGTTTTGCCACGTAGTGCTTTTGGATTATTGATTTTGATGAATTGTAATTTCAATTGCCCATTTTGGGGATTGTTACTTTTGATGGATAGTGGTTTTTATTATTCATCTTTTATTTTGAATCGTTTCATTACTACATATATTATTTTGCTATAAAAAAATGAAACTAGAAAAAAGGAAAAAAAAAAAAAGGTTCTTGGGTAGACCCTGAAACCAGATCGAAAAAACAAAGTCGGTTCCAAAACAGGATCCAGGAAAAACAGGGTCGGTTTCAGGTTCCAAAAATTGGGAACCGATTATAACAGGGTTGGTTTCAGGTTCCAGGTCTGGACCCAACCCACCCTGGAACCGATCACCTCTACTAAAATAAGCATCATACAAAACTTTTTGACACTTATAGAAATTTATACAAAGAAATGTTATCTTTATCTTTATCTTTATCAATTTTATTGATCAAATACATTTGAAGATTCTTTTCTTTATCCATATTTAGGTTTAATTTAAATTTAATAAGTGATAGTCGTGTAAGGACAACAAACCACCTAACTAATGATGGTTGAATTTACACCGTGTGGCACAGACGAGGATTGGAGTACCTCTGGCTTTGTTGACTCGTGAATTTTAGTCAAAAAATTAAGCAATATATTCTCGTAAATAATTTAGAAAAAGAAATAGATAGTAGTAAAAAGAACAAAAATGAAAAAGAAAAATGAATTTAAAAAAAGATAAGTAACGTATAACAAATAAAAATATGGCTAAATTGGTTTTGGTCCAACTCTTGCAGACCACAAGAGCAACCTGTTGATATTGACGCGCGGTCCACAACTAAGGCCTCTTTTTGGTCTCTCTATTATCTTTCACCCAATGTTTTCCAAATTTACTAACAGTTCATGCCAACTCAACGCAACGGAATCATAACAGGGTCAGTTTTTGGCATCCCCGTATGAGCACTAAACCTGACCGCCACAACCTCATTTTCTCATATTAAGGCTCTGTTTGTTTGGCGAAAAATATTGTGTTTTTGAAAAATGTTTTTCTGAAAGTCATTTTCCTAGAAAATATTTTTCTGGAACATAATTTTCCGATATTCGGCAACTAATATGAAAAAGTTTCAGAAAATATTTTTTACCGGCGATGGCGGCGGCGACCGGCGGCGGTGGACGAGCGGCGGCCAGCAACCGGCGGCGAGCGATTGGCGGCGGCGAACGGGCGGCGGCGGTCGATCGGCGGCGGCGGCGGCGGTCGACCGGCGGCGAGGGTGGCCGGCGGCGGCGACAAGCGGCGGCGGGCGACCGACGGCGGCAGCAGCCAGCGGCGGTGGCAACCGGCGGCGACCTGCGGCGAGCGACTGGCGGCGGCGGCCGGCGACTGGAGGGGGGAAGGAGGAGTTTGGTGGAAAATGATTTCCGCTTTTCAGAAGCGGAAGTCATTTTCCATAGACTTAGGCTATTTTGTGAGGGGGAAAGAAAAATGTTTTCCCACAGAAAACGTTTTCCGCCCCCCGAACATCAGAAAACCCAGAAAATATTTTCCGAGAGAATATTTTCCGTCAAACAAACGGAACCTAAAAGAGAGAATTCTCCAGCTTCCTCCCATTCGCCAATCACCAAAACCCTAGAAAACCCTCTTCCTCTTTCCCATGACATATCCTCCTCTGTCCTCTGACCCGAAAACAACGGTCATGGGCTACCCTGCTCCTCATCCTCCGCCGAGGGGACATGAACTGCATGAACACAAATCTGAATTTCCTCATAGTCCCCACCCGCCTAAGACACGTTCCCCCCGTTCCGATCGGCAGCCACCATTCAAATGCAAAATGTTTGATGGATTGATATTTGAGTATTGGATTCTTTGTGCCGTGTTAACTAATGTGTTGACCTGTTTTAAAATAGTGATGATTTTCGTCATCTTCCTTTACCTCCTCGTAGGCCTGAATACCCCATATCGAAAGGCTCTGGGTTGGCTATGTCTAATCTCATAGTCACCACATCCATTAGGGCTACTTGCAAAGCCGCCCTCTTAGCGGAGAAACCAGAGTTTTTCGGGAACTTGCTCTTCCATGAAGTCAAGTGTTTCGTCTACTACCATTAGGATGCAATATGCCAACAGGACCATGATAAAGGAGAAGATAAGGATGTAAAGGCCCGAAGAGGAGGTGGTTGAGAACATGGATCAAGAGCGGAGGTCAATAGGGACAATGGCCATCGAGTTGGGTGTGAGGATGCAAGGTTTGTATATTCTTGGGTCGTGGTGGAAGAGAAGCTACAGCTGCATCGAAGTTTACGGTGACAATTTGAGGGTTGCTTTTGAGAATCTACGGGAGAGGGAAGCTTAGTCACCGGCAATAATCTTCCAAGTGAAAATCTTTCATTGTGCTCCGATAATGATGTTGACTGATTCCAACCACGATCCCATGCTTAGGAGCTGCTAATGATTTCATGATTAATGACCCGCCTTGAACTCTTTTTGAGCATAATTGTCATTTTCTTTTTCATTCATGATTTAAGGATGCCTGATTTTTTCACTTTTATTTTATGTTAAATGAATGCATGGTATTTATAAAATGTAGTGCATATTCAAAAAGTCAAATTTGTGTTCATGCAGCCGACATCCCCTTGGCAGAGGATGAGGAGCGGGTAGCCCATGACTGCTATTTTTGGGTTAGAGGACGGACGAGGAGATGCCATGACAAAGAGGAAGGTGGCTTTCTACGACTTTTTGCATGATCGGCAAAGGGGAGCAAACCGGAGAATTCTCTCTCTGAATATGAGAAAATGAGTTGTGGTGGTCGTGTTTAGTGCCCATATTCGGATGCCAAAAACTATCTCTATTACGATTCAATTGCACTGAATTGGCATGAAACACTGATAGATTTGAAAGACATTGTGTAAGAGAAAATAGAGAGGGGACCAAAAAGAGGCCAGGCTAATGATGGGCCTCAGTTGTGCACCGCGAATCAATATCAACGGGTTGCTATTATGTGCTACACGAGTTGGACCAAGACCACTTTCCCCCCATTTTTATTTGTGAATCACACAATGTCTTTCAAATCTACCAACGATTCACGCCAACTCAGCACAACAAAATCGTAACAGAGTCAAATTTGGAATCTCTATATGGGCACTAATCATGATTGCCACAACCTCATTTTCTCATATTCAGAGAGACAATTCTCCAATTCCCTCCCATTCACTAATCACCTATCACCAAAACCCTAGAAAGCTCTCTTCCTCTTTCGCATGACATCTCCTCCTCCATCCATCGAATCAAAAACAGTGGTCATGGGCTATCCCGCACCTCATCCTCCGCCAAGGGGACATCGGCTGCATGAACACAAATCCGACTTTCCTCACAATCCCCACTTGCCTAAGCCGCGTGCCCTCGATTCCCATAGCAACTACCACATAGATGCAAAATATTTGACGGATTGATGTTTGAGGCATGGATTCTTTATGTCGATTGGCGTGTTGATCTGTTTCACAATACTAATGATTTTCTTCATCTTCCCTTGCCTCCTCGCTGGGCTTGAATACCCCAAATTATATGTCCCCGAGCTGGCTGTGTCTAATCTAACTGACGTCGCATCCACCTGTCGTGACCTCCCCGAACCGGCCCCACCTCCTAAGGGATTTGGCTAATGGATTACTAAGTTAAACCTAGCTTGAGCTCTCCCAAGCTCATACCAATTCACGACTTAAGTTTAAGTTGTTAACATGCAAATTAATTTCATCTAGGAGTCGCTACTAATCAATTTTTGGTGAGTTGATTAGACACCCGAGTAAAACACGGGAGAAATGATTCACTTCTACGAACCAGAGATTCAATGGGTACGGGGACTTGATTACACTAATTGACCAACTAGTACCCTTTCAGTACCTAACCTTGTTCAATCACCACCTAATATGTTCACACTAATCGAGAGTCTCAAAATTCTAAGCTAGGGGAAACAACAACCAACATGCGAGTTTAATGTATTTAATCAACCACAGGCGATGATAAATTAAACACGCAATTCAAAACGTGAGAAGTCAAAAACGGCACTAATCACACAAAAGGGGCAAACAAAGGCAAATTCCAAAGCCCAAACAATATTTTGATTTTCCGGATTTTGAATTTTTCTGATTTTTTTTCTGAATTTTTTAATGTTTTTTTAGACTTTTAAATTTTTTTTTGGATTTTCAAACATTTTCGATTTTTTTTTTTTTTAAGTTTCAATATTTTTCAAATTTTTTTTGGAATTTTTAATATTTTTTAATATTTTAAGAACTCCGGACCGGGTTCCTGACCTGATCCGCCCGACACCTAACCCAACTCTCTTTGACCTGCTCAGGATCCATTTTTCTTTTACTTTTCTGATTTTTTTTATCTTACTTTTCTTTTCCCTCCCTTTTTGTTTCTCTTTCTTTTCTAATTTTTCTTTTTACTGTTTTTTTTTATTCTCTTTGACTTTTCTTCCCCTCTTTTTTTTCTATTCTTCTTACGTGGTCTTTCCCTTTTCCCCTTCTGAACACTTCTCTGTGACTTTTCACTTGCTTTCCTCTTCTTTTTTTTGTTTTATTCCTTACGTGGTCTTTCCTCCTCCCCTTCTCTGGTCTTCCTCTCCCCAGGACGTCTTCATCCAGACTTTTTCCCCGAGACTCCTCGCTGTGAACATCTTCTTCTCAGTGACTCACCGACAACCTCCACACCGCACCAAAATCGACCTCCCCCACTGGCGCCCATATCGAATATGCTCCGGCTAGAATCACGACACCACCATCACCGAAAGACACCATCGTCGACCATCCCGAACCACCATCGGCCACCGTCACCACAATCATCAAAGAATTTCACCAATCAGTATCCACCCCAAAATCCACGTCATTTATCGCTGCCGGTCACTGACACCTCACATTTATGACCGCGAAATAATAAAATATATATTTGCAGAGCACAAAACGAGGAGGCAAACCGATACATAATACCTTAGACTCCAAAGGTTTCCTCACCAGCGAGGACCACAAAGACACGATGGAAAATATGCAAAACAAGGAGCGGAAGGACAAGAAAATGATGGTTCAGATTTCGTCCAGCGATACAAGTGACACTCAACAAACAACAAGAGATTTAAAACATGTGGAAACTGCCTATACGCACTCAAGAACAAAGGAAATCGGCAAAACATGTGCACAGATCGGCTTGGGCATATTATCAAACATATGGTGAGCATGAACTGGGGAGAAGGGTATTGGCCATATATAGAACTTGAACTCGGAGCCAGATCCGAAAAAGAAACGGTAAAATAAAATAAAATTGTCTAGAAGCATCCAAAATCAACCCATTCGAGCCTAGCATGCATGTGGACGAGCAAAAAGAACAGTGCTCGATTTCTCGGTCCAGCCGAAACAAGACAAAGCCACAGAAGGTTTGTTTGGTCGCGAAGGTCCCTACGCGGCTTGGAGACGGCGACTAGAGGGTGGGCTCAAGACGAATCGAGCTATGGCCGGCCGCGACAATGTCTCCAAGCCAAGATCCTCGAGGCAAGGGAAGTTCGAACCAAGAAAGAAACTCACCGAAAATGCAGGGATTTGGGAGCGGGACGTCTTGTATTCAAGGGCGTTGGCCGGGAGTCATCAACCAGGGACCGGGGCGAGTCGCGATGAGGCAACGACGCCGGAACCGGCCTAATTTGTCATGTCTGTCTCTCTCTCTCTCTCTTTCCTCAGATCTCTCTCTCACTCGGATCTCTCTCGGTTCTCTCTCTGTTCTGTGGAATTCTCTCTGTTCTCTCTGCATTCTCTCTCTCAGTGTCCCCGTTCCCCCCTTGGTGTCTCCCCCCTTTCCTTTTCTTTTTGTCCTCCCTCTTAACGCCAAGAGAAAGAGGAGCATCTCTTCCTCTCGGCTTCCCCCGGCGACACTCGCCATTCCGTTTCTAGCTCAAAGACACCCTCGATCAAAACGTCTTCTCTATTTGTGCTTATGCCAGCAGCCGCGTCTCCTTCTTGGGGGTTGAATCATGCCCGTTTCTCTGCTAAAATGGCTGTGGGATCTCTTGGGTCCTTGCGCCGTCAAGGTGCAGTGCTGCGCCACTGCTTCCCGCTTCTGGAATCGCAGCTCTAGTCTCCTCGTGCAGAGCAACTTTCCATTTTGCTTGTTCCGGCGTCTGGCTTCTGTGTTCTGCTTCTGTCGTTGCGTTCTTCTTTCGCTTCGTCTTCTTTGCCTGACTGTAGCGTTGAATAATGCTGGGGGAGTGGGTCAGCGTTGAATAATTCAACGTTGCCCCCACCCTCTTTTTTTTAAAAAATTTTGATTTTTTTAATATTTATTTATGTATTTTGAAATTAAATAATGAAAGCATGCTCTAATATGCCTTATTAATGTAAATGCAACTAAAGTCTATATGCCAATTAATTTAATGAAAATATTTTTGTTTAAGGGTTAAAAACTAATCCCTAATCTTCTATGTAATTAAACCTTAAATGACTAGACAAAATTTAGGTGTCAACAGTTGCCCCTCTTTGAAGGGAAGCTCGAAGGGGTTCCCTTCAAAGATAAGAGACACTTAAATTTTGTTCACAAAGGGCATGGGAAGATGCATGAGTGATGAAATTTTTTGATTTTTTTGATTTTTTTTTAAGAGATAAACCCTGGGCTACGAAAGCTCGCCAGGTCAAAGGAATGCTTCGGGCTGCAAAGGCTCACCATGCGAAGAGAAAGACTCTGGGCTACGAAAGCTCACCAGGTCAAAGGAATGCTCCAAGCTACAAAAGCTTACTGTGCAAAGAAAAAGATCCTGGGCTGCAAAAGCTCACCAGGTTGAAGGGGTGCTCTGAGCTGCAGAAGCTCGCCATGCAAAGAAAAAGACCCTGGGCTGCAAAAGCTCACCAGATTGGAGGGGTGCTCCGGGCTGCAGAAGCTCACCGTGCAATTCTGAGGTTGTAAATATATTCTACAAAAATGGATCCCGAAATGGCCACTGCGCACCAAGCAAGATCATTATCATTCGGATGTCATGAAAGACACCATCGAAAGAATAACGTCACTAACAAAGTATTAATTTCACGAGCAAACCAAACTAGTTTCAATTGTTTAGAAAACACTTGGCATCATTCAATATCACAAAGTTGCCATTGGGCTCAGGAAATGTCATTGATCCTCAAATTCCTTTGAGAGACAAATTTTGTCAAAACGATCCTAGCTCATAAAAGGGGCTCATTAAGTATGCCAAGCAAGTGCTCCTTAGTCGAAAAAAGGTTCTCTCATACTCTCAAGAGGGTTGTTTGGTCCCATCCATTGATGTGGGAACTAGTTTGATTTCTGATGTACCTCGCACCATCAATGTCAAAAGCTTTGGGAATCATTCGCAATAAGTACACATTGACCAATCGGTGAGGTCTTTTAGGGACTATAATACAGGTTTGGTCGTGATTATAACAATGGATAAGTATTATCGGCTAAAAAATGAAACAATTGTGGGTCAGCATCTCCGCCAAGTTTACAAGTCAAAAAACCTTAAGATGAGATGAGATAATCTCGCCCCCACTTCTTCAAGCAGTAATTTCTTTGGAAGTCCAAACTTCTGCTCCAACCATCCCAATCAGAAGAGACTTTGGAAGGGGTTGTAAGATTGGTTCGGTGAAAGGCTCAAAAGGCTCGAGTTTTCCAAAAAAGATTTAAGAGCTGATGATTATCGTGGCATCATTACTATATCATCTCATTTTTTCAAAAGGCGCATGACTCCTTAACTCGTCATCGGCAAATCATTTCAACATAAGAGCTTTGCTCTTTTTCTAATGGCTTTCGTCTTTGCAATGATTTTTCTTTCATGCAAGCACCCCCATTTTTTTTTTTACGTTGTCGCATGAGCGCCAATTGCTGTGGAAAATCATGTGCCTTGCCCCAGTGTAGGGAAATAATCGCCACTTAGGCTTTTGAAATGAATGTTCAGGCTCGACTTGGCTAAATAAAGGATATGAGTGTTTGGGTAGAAGAAGAAATGCTCTTCTTCATTTTGGGATACTCCGAGCTTCCATAAGGACTCGTTTGAAGTTACTACCAAAGATAAATGCAAGTACGAGCAAAGAAATCTTTCTCATCCTTTCCTCCAAAGAGTGTCAACCAAAACCTCCAAACTTGCCCCCATTGTAGGGTGGTTCTTGACAGGGGTATTTCGTAGAAATTCTTCACATGTGAAGGCTCGAAGGGGCTAGACTATGATTACATGTAGTGTGTAGGATAGATGAAAGAAATGCCTCTTTTCATTTTGATCTATGTACTATTCGCGAATGAACCTCTCGTCCTAAAACACGATTTTTTTGCGCTCAACTCACAAAGTGTCTATAGGACGTGTTTGGGAATGGTTCACCTTTCTTCATTCTAAGTGCTTCTCGCTTGATATGATTAACATATTTCATCTTGTTTTGCCAAGATCACCTGAGTTGATTGACCTTCACAGGAATTTTGATTCAAAATGAATAAGGATGATATTCACAGTTAATTGACCTCCAAATTTTGATTCACCAAGCACAAAGACAATTTTTGAATAAGGATGATATTCAAAATTTTTGTGAAGAGCTTGCTTTCTCAGTCTCCAATTTATTGCTTGTTTTTTTTTTTTCGACTTTCTTTGGGTATTAAGAAAAAGGGTACTTACCTGTGACCTAATGACTTGGTAACCCTCTTCTTCGCGTTTGGCTTGTTGGATGCTTGCCAAGACAATTCAGTCTTTTGTGGATCAATTTGCGGATTGTTTAGGACCTGCAAATTAAACATGTGTGCATGTATGCATGATATGCATGACATGAATATCCTATAGCGTCGGATTGCATCGAAAATGGCTCTCGGGCCTTGGATTTCATTCAAGGAAAATACTTTTTCACCGAATCGGTGTTTACAGGCTTTGGCAATTCTCGGCCATCCATTTCTACTAGGATTAAAGCACCTCCAGGTAGAACCTTTCTAACAACATACGGGCCATCATAATTTGGGGCGAACTTTCCATCTAATTCTGACGTGAGGGATAACACTTTCTTTAACACGAGATCTCCGGCTTCAAAATGTCGAGGCTGGACTTTGCGGTTGAATGACTTCGCAACTCGCTTTTAGTAGCATTGGCCATGGCATAAAGCCTTTAGTCTCTTCTCATCGATCATGTTCAACTGATCCCACCTCCGTTGAATCCACTTGTCTTCGGAAAGCTCAACTTGTGAGAGAATCCTTAATGAAGGGATCTCGACTTCCACGAGTAAGACAGCTTCCATACCATAAACGAGCGAGAAAGGAGTTGCCCCTGTCGAGGTGCGAATCGAAGTTCGATATGCAATCAGTGCATAAGGCAACCGCTTATGCCAATCTCGATAGTTGTTAGCAATTTTTGACAAGATCTTCATTATATTTTTATTGGCCGCTTCCACGGCTCCATTCATTTGTGGATGATAAGGCGAGGAGTTCAAGTGACGAATACGAAACTCGTCAAGTAAGCCATCTACAATCTTGTTGTTCAAATTTGAGCCATTGTCAGTAATGATCGCCTCTGGGACTCCATAGCGAGCGATAATGTCACAGCGAATAAACTTGGCCATACTCTTGGCGGTGACATTGGCGTAGGAGTTTGCCTCGATCCACTTGGTGAAGTAATTGATGGCTACCAGAATGAAGCGATGTCCATTGGAAGCTTTAGGATTAATTGGCCCAATCATGTCGATGCCCCACATTGAGAAGGGCCATGGCTCGGATATTTGACGCAATTCATTCGGCGGTACGTTGATTTTGTCTGCATAGATTTGGCACTGATGGCAATAACGAACATGCCGAATACAGTCAGCCTCCATAGCCATCCAGAAGTAACCCAGCCTCATGATTTTTCTGGCCAAAAGATGACCGTTCATGTGCGGGCCGCATTCTCCTTCATGAATTTCCCTCATCAACTGATTGGCTTCTTTGGCATCGATACATTTTAGCAAAACTGAGTTAAAGGATCTCTTGTAAAGAGCATTGCCACTGATGAAGAATTTCGACGCTAGCTTTCTTATATACTTATGATCCGTTAGTTCACTTCCAGGAGGATATTCACCTCTTTGAAGATAGTTCATGACGTCGTGATACCACGGCTTTTCATCAGGCTCACTTGCGATCGCCAAACAATAAGCTGGACGCGTCAATATTTCAATCTTCAGTGGCTCAATGTCCAGCCCCTCCATGACTTGTAGCATTGATGATAAGGTGGCCAGGGCATCGGCGAACTAATTCTGCGATCGAGGCAAATACTCAAAGGAGATCTCCTCAAATTCCTTTATTAGCTCCTCAAGGAATTCGTGATAAGGAATCAATTTGCAATCATGAGTTCGCCATTGGCCCCTTGTCTGAAGAATGATGAGGCCGGAATCACCATAGACTTGCATCTTTGTAACTTTCATGTCGATGGCCAATTGCATTTCGAGTATGCAAGCCTCGTATTATGAGATATTGTTGGTACAAGGGAATACCAACTTGGTGGCTACAGGGTAATGTTGACCTATTGGGGAGATAAGAACTGCCCCAGTCCCGGAACCAGTCAGGTTAATGGCACCGCCGAAGTACATAGTCCACTTATTGTTCACTACTTCTGAAATGCGTTCCTCTATAGGATCTAACTGATCATGGTCTTTCGGCCCTTCAAAGTTCTCTGCCAACATGTCAGCTACAACTCTTCCCTTGACTGATTTCTGCGTCATGCTGTGGACATCGAATTCGGATACCAGAACTTGCCATTATGCTAACTTCCCGACCAGCGCAGGTTTTTCCAACAAGTATTTAATGGGGTAATTCTCAGTCACAAGCAAAATCCGATGATGGAGTGTGTATTGACGCAAGCGGTGTAGCACCCACACCAAAGCCACACACGTCTTCTCGACCCCGGAGTAATTTATTTTGGAAGGAGTAAACTTCTTACTGAGGTAGTATATCGCACATTCTTTGTCATCACTCGGTCTCTTTTGAGCTAGCAAGGCTCCCAACGATTCCTCATGAATAGTTAAGTATAATATCAACGGCACTCTAGGAACAGGTGGCACCAGGACCGGTGGATGAGAAATGTATTGTTTTATTTTCTCAAATGCCTCTTGGCAATCAGTATCCCACTTAACTTTGGCGTTCTTCTTTAGGAGCTTGAAAAAAGGCTTGGCCGTCTCGAATAATTGAGAAATAAATCTCGCCACATAATTCAAGCTCCCTAGCAAATTCCGAACCTCTTTGACAGTTGAAGGAGGCTTCAAATCACAAATGGCCTTGACCTTTGACGGGTCAATTTCAACACCTCAACTACTGACCATGAACCCCAGTAGCTTCCCAGACTTTGCACCAAACACACATTTGGCTAGGTTAAGTCTTAGCTTGAACTTTCGAAGTCGGTCAAACAATTTCCACAATACCTCAATGTTGTCCTCTCCCTGTTTGGATTTGGCAATCATGTCATCTGCATACCCCTCCACTTCCTTATGCATCATATCATGGAATAGGGTAAACATCGCTCTTTGGTACGTTGCCCCAGCATTCTTCAAGCCGAAAGGCATTACCTTGTAGCAAAAGGTCCCCCATGGGGTAATGAAGGAAGTCTTACTTTTATCTTCCTCTTTCATTCGAATTCGATTGTAGCCAGAAAACCCATCCATAAAAGAGAATAACTCGAATCCTGCGGTGCTGTCGACCAACACATCAATGTGAGGCAGCGGGAAGTCGTCTTTCAGACTTGCTCGATTTAGGTCGCGGTAGTCAATACAAACCCTGACCCGACCATCCTTCTTCATAACAGGGACTATGTTGGCGATCCATTCTGAATAGTGCGACACTTCTATGAAGCCCACTTTTAATAACTTCATTACTTCTTCTTCGATCTTCTTGGATAATTCAAGTTTTGTTCTTCTAAGCCTTTGTTTCTTTGACGGGACGCTCGAATCGATTGGTAGAGTGTTCTCTACAATTTCCCTATCCAACCCTGGCATATCCGCATATGACCATGCGAACACATCTTGGTATTCTTTTAAAAGATCGACCATCCTTCTAGCCTTGATTCTAGAAAGGCTAGCTCCAATCTTGATTTCTCTAACGTTCTCTGAGTCGCCCAGATTTATTGTGATTGTAGGCTCTGCAGTTAACAGCTTAGACTCCTCGTGCCAAATCCAATCTTGTTCGATACTTTTCCGTTCACAGTCATCCTTGTCGTCATCGGTCCCGAAGAAATTTTTGTCAAGCAAATCCGATTCACATATACACCTATCATGATCATGCGAAATGTTATGCCTGAGATGCCACAAAGAAGGTTAGTGATTAGATCGGCAAATGTTATTGTAACTAATGATGTGCATGCGTTTTGAAATCATTTTGAAAGAATTTTGGAAAATGAGGGATCCGTCCTCATATCCTTGGACGCCCCTACTCGCAAATGATTTCAGAAACTAGGAATCGTGTGGAAGTCCAGGCCTCAAAGCATCATCATTGGTCTGGTTTAGGTACTTCCTCACGTCCTTAATAAAGCATGATCATGATTTCATTGACAAGATAAGGCCGTTTACATGACTCGAGGTCTTGGATCGACGGCTCGCAGTCCAAGACTTTGATTACAAAGAGGAACAACACCCTAGATCTAAACAGACCTCCCACGGAGGGAGGGAACATAGACTTAAACAAGACCAAACAAAAAAGAAAAGCAGCATCCCTATTCAGAAGGGTTGGCGGTGGCAATAGAAAACTCAGCCTCTTCATTTTCTGTGATGGCACAAGCAAACTCCCCCTCAAATAAGTCGACTAGGCCAAGAACAGCCTCTTTCTCCTGCAGCAGCTTGGGTGGACCTGGGAATGTCTCTTTCAATTCCGGAAGGAGTAAGCCCTTCCGACCTTCTCCTAGCCCAAATAAACTCCCTCGACCTCCGCAACTTCCATAACTAACATGACCACCATAGCCTCCATGCTGACCTCGAGCTTCGAAATTGCCTCGTCCTCCACAGTTATCTCGGCCACCAAAATCGCCTCCTTGGTAACCTAGGCCTGTCCTTTTGCGCCACTTGGAGACCTAAAGGGGCTCTTTGATGCCTTGGCCATGCAGTCCCAAACCAGCTCCGGGGACATGACCATTTTCGAGCAACACCTTGCTCGACATGATTGAAGGTTTAGTCATTTCAGGGTCTCGCATGACAGTCCCAACAGGCACATGGACCATCGAGACTAATTCTAAAGTTTGATAACTTGATTCAGCCTTGTTTTCGGGTTCTACGCATGGGATTGCCGTGTCGTGAAAAACCTTGAAGTCAGTTTCTCCATGAACAGTTATCAGCTTCCCATCCATGATGAATTTGACCTTTTGGTGCAGGCTCGAGGGTACGGCTCCAGCGGTATGTATCCAAGGTCGTCCCAGTAGAAAGTTGAAGGCACTCGGAATATCTAGGACTTGAAAGCTGACAAAAAAAAGGACTGGACTAATCATGAATTCAAGCTCAACCTCGCCAATTACTTCCTTTTTCATACCGTCGAAAGCCCGAACGATAGATTTAGATACCAACATTTTTTCTTCATTTACCCCTAGACGATGAAGGGTGGCAAGTGGGCAAATGTTTAATGCCGATCCATTGTCGATCAGCACTCTCGCCACCATTCTATCACGACACTTTACTGAGATTAGTAGGGCCTTTGTATGATTGCGATCCTCTGGAGGAAAATCCTCATCGGCAAAAGAAATCTGATCATTTGGCAAGATTGTCGCGACCTAAAAAAATCGAGTTTTCAATCTTAGGCTAATGAATTACTAGATCAATTAAATTAACTAATCTAGCTCGAGTTCTCCCAAACTCTACCAATTCGCAACTTAGGTCTAATTATGAGTATGCAAATATTTTCAATGGGAGTCGCCACTAATCATTTAAGGTAGGTTGATTAGAAACCTAAATAAAATAGCGGGAGTACTATTTTATTTTTACGAACCAGAAATTATGAATTCGGGGACTTGGTTACGCTAGATTCCCTAACGCCCTTTCGGTACCAATTTTAAGAAAAATACTCAATTTGGCAATTTTGATAAATCCTGACTTAGAGTTTAAAGGTGCAGAATTTTTTTATTTTCACTTATTTAAATGAAAGCTAACCTATATGTAATGACGTGCAAAAATTGACATGCGATTAATGCAATCTAACATGTAAATTATATGTCATGCGACGGCGTGACCTATTTCTAATGACGGACATATTTTTTATTTTTATTTTGTATTTTTTTAAATGAAATTCGGAATTAAAAATGCCAATTATCTAAACACGCAATTTTAAACTAAAGAAATTAACCTATTCTAGAGTGATCTTTTGGTATTTTTTTTAAATCAAAATTCGAAATTAAAATCAAGTAAAAAAATAAATAACCGCTAAATCTTTCGAATTAAGTTTCGATCTGAAGCCTGACAGATCGATCATAAAATTCAAAATACCCGCTATGGAAATAACTCTATCTAAAGCCTGATAGATAGATTTATTTCCACGTGTGCGGTTGCGAATTAGGAAATTTTCCTAATCGATCACATCTTAAAAAAATAGATATCTCAAAGATTTTGGATATATTCAAACGATTTTGAAAATTCTAAATTCCATCCAAATTTGGCAAGTAATAGATATCTAAGATTTCAAAAAAAAAAAGAAATAAATCCTTATTGGGATAATGCCTATTATTCAAATATGCAAAATTAGATATCAATAAGCACAAAATAGGCAATGAAATATCCAAATTGATTCAGATGAGATATTTACCTAAATGCGCAAATAACTTTTCAAATTTGAATCGCCGGTGGATCGGGATCGCGCGAACGGACTGGTCAACGAAGGCTCAAAGGGAAGCTTGGCTAGGCTCCGAGCTCACGGACGAAGCGGCGTCGGTGGGTCATTAACGATTGTGGTCAGCACGATAGAACAATGGCCTGCGGTGATCCTCGCAAGATCACGGTCAGCCATACTCTGCTTGGTGGATGGTCGACGGATCAAGCTATGGTCGACAGGATGGCGACTAACGGTGATCAGTCGAAGTCGCTGCTGGATGGTTCACGAACTCACAAGAAAAACCTACAAAATAGCAACACACTTTGACTCGATGGATGACCAGAACAAGGAGCCCAACCGAATAGCAGCACCGTCGGGTCAACAAGAGCGGGCAATGTCAACGTTGTCGCAGCCAGCCTTTTAATGTAGAGCGGAAAGGTTGGGTCGACTCTTGGTGCAGCAACAGCAGGCACCGCTCAAGAAGACAGCAGCAACACAGATCGTCGTCTAACGCAAACCGGGGCAACCACGTTGGAGCCTACGTCAAACTGGGGGAAGATGACGCCCTCTCCCACTCTCTTGCTCGCATCTCTTTCTCCCGCTCTCCGAAATTCTCTTTTTCTCTTGTCCCCAAAATTATCAGACTCTCTTCTTGTTTTTTTCCCGTGAGAAAGCCTTGACCCCTTTTGTCAGAGCCCCCAGAACCACTAAGGAATATTGGAGATATCTCCTCCTCCGACTTTTCTTTCCTGATCCTTATATATTGCCCTTGCCTTTTCTTGAGACTGTCCAATATATTATTCTGAATATATGCCCCCATGCTGACCAAATTCCTTTTGCTTCTTTCCCTGCATGCGCAAAAATGAATTTTCTTTCCTTCTCACCCCCTTTCAACCGTGGCTTCAGAATCTTCCCGATCAACTTTCTTATTTTTCTTCTTCTGCTCCTCTGCCCATGTTGAATTGATCTACACAAATCAACTTTGCTCTTTTTTCATATTCGTTTTTTCAAATAATTATGTGACCAAAAAATTTTCACGATATTATCTCAATATCCCATAATCCAATGCGTCACATGCGTAACGCACATGTTAATCTTAACCACTTTAGGGAATAATGGGTTTAGCTGAATCTTCAATTTACACGGGCTTGATCCAATTTATTCCATTGAGCTTGGAACCATTTGCTCGAACCTATTCGCCATCGGTCCGATAGATATGCAAACTATATGGGCCTAATTAACTGTTAATGAAATGCTCTTGATATCTATATGCAATTTACTTAATATTTTTTGTTTAGGAGTCGGTGCTGATTCCTAATTTTCTATGCAATTATTCACTAAATGGTTTGCCAAAATTTAGGTATCAACAGCTGCCCCTCTTTGAGTGGAAGCTCGTAGAGGTTTCGCTCAAAAACTGAAACCTAAATTTAGACCATGCAAAATGATGAATGATTTTTTTTTTTTTTTAAATGCAATGATGCATGACATGCAAACAATAAGGAATGTATGCTAAGGCTTCTCACTTCGGTGAAAGAGCCTTACATACGGATCGCACAAAAAGCGTCCAAATGAGGGAAAGCTTTATAATGCTGTGAGCTCCCTTAATCTCTAAACTTCTCGTCCACTGGAAGTAAGGTTTTCAAGGTATTGGATTACCTATCTGTTACCCGTAGTTTCCCACAGATGCGAAGTAGCGCATGATATGAAGAAAGAATGAGGACGTGTTGCCTATACCACTGGGCAATCACGAAAAGGATCATGTCACCTCTTCCAATGGGTGAGCATGAGGTTAGTTGTGCCACCTATTCCACTGGGTGAACACGAAATGAGAAAGTATGCTGCCTATTCTATTGGGCAAACATCAAATGAGAAATTATGCCGCCGCGTACTCCACTTGGCGAACATGAAATGGGAAATTATGCCGCCGCGTACTCCACTTGGCGAACATGAAATGGGGTGTTATGCTACCGCGTACTCCACTTGACAACATAAAATGGGGTGTGCAGTGTACTCCACTTGGCAACATAAAATAGGGTGTACCGTGTACTCCACTTGGCAACACCAAGAGATGGGGTGTGCTTCGTACTCCACTTAGCAGCACCCAGAAATATGTCACCTATTCCATTTGGTAAACATATGAAAGAGATAATTTCTCCTATTCCGGAGGGAGAAACAATGAAGAATAATTAGTAGATGTACCTGATTTCTTCTTGTATTATAAAAATGGCAACGCCAAATGCATTGCACCTGTTTTTACCTGAGAAAAGGTTAAAACAACACATGCGCAGGAGCAAAGAAAACATAATTCATGAATCTGCTTGCATTATCAAGCTTCACTGGGGAATTTATCAATAAGAACAACCATTTCGTCCTTTTGACAATTTGATCACATTAAATGAGAGACATTTAATCAGAAAGAACTTTTCACTCGCTCTCAATAAAAGGATTTTGACCCGACTTTTGATGCGGGTATAAGAATCACTCGAACTCTCTTCATTGTGCTTGACAAGGGTTCGGATATTCTCAAAATCAGTATAACTTGGCCAATCTGAGAGGTCTTTATAAGGACTGAAATGCAAGCTTGGTCAATGGCTTAGCAAAAGGGACTCTTCGAGTCGAGGCTATTGAAAGAATGATATCACCAGTTGCTCCGGGTTTACAAGTCAGGAATGCTGCAAAAAATGAAATAGAAAAATCTTGCTCGCACTTCTTCGAGCAACATTTATAAGCATTTGAAATTCTACGTTAACTTAAGTGCCCTATTCTGAAGAGACTTCGGTAAAGGGTTGTAACGTAGATTCGGGTAGGTTTGAAATGAATGGCCTGTTTCCATCAAAGGGGGTATTATGAACATGGAAATTGGTGATCATCCAATCATGCTATTGGTACCATTGATCTATCTCTAGCAATTGCTCCACAAATGAACCTTCAAATGGTCTCTTCCTTGAAGAATGATCTTGCATATTGACTCAGTTTTCACCAAAGCCTTTCTTTCTCTCATCATTTTTTACTGGTATTGGCCTTACTTTTTCCAGGCACATTGCTTTTTCATGCCCACTAGTTTTTTTTTTTTTTTTTTTTGATTTTTGACATATACTGTCTATAATGCATACATTGGCCAGCCACACTTTGGCTTGTTTTGACTGAATGATTAACATTTGAATTCTCAGGGTCTTCATTTTCCATTGGCGCTCCGAATATGCTGTGCGGATAGCAATGGTTTTTACCTTGCCCCAGTGTGAGGGATGATCACCAATTGGGTTCTTATGAAATGAAATTGTAGGCTCAAATGGGCTAAGCAACGGATAAAGTGTGTAGGATAGCGAAAGAAATGCTCTTCGTCATATCTAAGGCACTCAAGCTAACACAGAATTTTGATGCAGTAAATATACTTGAAGATTGATGCAAGTGAAAGCAAGAAAATTCTACCATTTTGAACTTTCTAAGAAATTGCCCCAGTATGGGGGTTGTTCCTGACAGGAGTAACAAATGAAACTCCGTTCAAAGGGTTAAGCAAGTGATAACCTGTAGTGTTTAGATAGAGGAAATGAATGCCTCTTATCATTTTGGTCGTCATACTTTTCGTGAGATAATCCTTTACCTTGTCAGCACGGAATTTTCACTCAACTCGCATTGGGGATTATTATTCAGGACGTGTACGGAAATGGCTTGCCTTTCGTCATCTTGAAGTCTCTCATGCAATATGATCACTTCATTAGGACAAAAATAGATTGCCAGATCAAAAGCTTTCCTCAAACAAAGCTTAGTAACATGAATTGATTCATGAAATTCAATTTGAGATAAAGTTAGAATGAGTACAAATCAAATGTAATACTTCTTCACAGAATCAGAATTAACTGGACTGGAAAAAACACGACCATCCATCTCGGCCAAAATCAAAGCACCTCCTGGAAGGACTTTCTTCACAATGTACGGGCCGCCATAATTTGGAGCAAATTTTC
The DNA here is from genome assembly GCA_024500025.1 of Syzygium aromaticum. Classification (NCBI taxonomy): domain Eukaryota; kingdom Viridiplantae; phylum Streptophyta; class Magnoliopsida; order Myrtales; family Myrtaceae; genus Syzygium; species Syzygium aromaticum. The sequence continues at coordinate 169,048 of CM044891.1, read as the reverse complement.
CTTCTGCAAGAGGAACTATCGGCAATAATTTCCGCAGGACAAGGTCGCCTACCTGAAAATGTCGAGGCTTGACTTTCTTGTTGAAAGATTTAGCAACTCGTTGTTGGTAACACTGGCCATGACATATAGCTCTAAGCCTTGTCTCATCAATCAGGTTCAACTGGTCTAATCTCTGCTGGATCCAATCTGCTTCTGACAATTGTTCCTGTGAAAGAATACGTAACGAAGGAATTTCAACCTCAACAGGTAAGACTGCTTCCATACCGTACACAAGAGAATATGGAGTTGCCCCTGTAGATGTCCGGATAGAAGTCCGATATGCCATAAGTGCAAATGGTAATCTCTCATGCCAATCACGATAGTTCTCAGCTGTTTTAGCCAAAATTTTCTTGATATTCTTGTTGGCTGCTTCGACCGCTCCGTTCATCTGCGGACGATATGGAGAGGAATTCAGATGCTTGATCTTGAACTCCTTGAACAGATCATCCACCAATTTATTATTCAGATTCGACCCATTGTCAGTAATTATGGTCTCAGGTGCACCATATCGAGCAATGATGTCTCGACGAATGAACTTCACCACATTCCGTGCCGTCACTGACGTATAGGACATAGCTTCAATCCACTTCGAAAAATAATCGATAGCGACCAGGATAAACCGATGTCCGTTTGACGCTTTAGGATTGATTGGGCCAATCACATCAATGCCCCACATAGAGAATGGCCATGGTTCAGATATTTGATGCAATTCATTCGGGGGAGTATTAATCTTGTCACCATGGATCTGGCATTTGTGACAACTTCGGACATGTTGAATGCAATCACTCTCTAAAGTGAGCCAGTAATAACCCATCCTCATTATCTTCCTTGATAGCATATGACCATTCATGTGCGGACCGCATACTCCCTCATGTACTTCTAGCATCAAATGAACAGCCTCAGTTGAATCAACACACCTTGATAAGACCGAATCATAGGACCGCTTGTATAGACATTCTCCGCTCAAGAAGAACTTCGATGCCATTTTCTTGATATACTTCTGGTCAGATGCGGTACTTTTGTCAGGAAATTCCTGTGTTTGAAGATATGCCTTGATATCATGATACCACGGCTTGCCGTCAGACTCTTCTGTCGTGGCCATGCAATAAGCTGGTTTCTGTAAAACCTCTATCTTTAAAGGTTCAACTTCTAACCCACTTGTCACTCGTAGCATTGCCGATAAAGTAGCCAAAGCATCGGCAAAATGGTTTTGAGTCCTCGACAAGTATTCGAACGAAATGTCTTCAAACTCTTCCACTAACTCCTCTAAATAGGCGTGATAGGGCTGCAACTTAGCATTCCTAGTTTGCCACTTACCAACGGTCTGAAGAATAATGAGGGTTGAATCCCCGAACACCTTAAGTCGAGCTACTCCCATTTCGATAGCGGCTTGTAACCCGATGATGCATGCTTCATATTCAGCGATATTGTTCGTGCAAGGAAATATCAATTTTGCAGCCACTGGATAATGTTGACCGCCTGGGGATATTAAAACGGCCCCGATACCTGATCCTGATAAGTTTACGGCCCCATCAAAATACATGGTCCATACATACTCATCAATTGGCATGACTTTATCCTCTAACGGACCCAGATCCTCATTTTTCCCAGGATTTTCGGCCAGGACATCAGCAATTACTCGTCCTTTGACTGATTTTTGAGACAAGAATTGAACATTGAATTCTGAGATGAGAATCTGCCATTTTGCCAGTTTTCCAACCAAAGCGGGTTGATTGAGCAAATATTTGATGGGATCACATTCTGTTACAAGCAATATCTGATAATGTAAAGTGTATTGCCTCAACCTGTGTAGCACCCAAACCAGTGCGGCGCACGTTCTTTCTATTTCAGAAGAGTTCATCTCAGAGGCGGTAAACTTCTTACTCAAATAATAAATTGCACGCTCTTTTCCATCCTCTTCACTTTTTTGAGCAAGCATAGCGCCTAAGGATTCACTGTGGATTGTAAGGTACAGTGTCAGAGGTTGCCCCGGTGTCGGCGGAACAAGCACCGGCGGATTCATCAAGTAGTGCTTAAGCTTGTCGAATGCATGTTCACATTCTTCATCCCATCTAACCAGCGCATTCTTCTTGAGAAGTTTAAAGAAAGGCTTTGCTGTTTCAGATAGTTGAGAAATAAATCTGGCTATATAGTTTAGTCTACCCATTAAGCTACGAATTTCCTTCACCGAAGAGGGAGATTTTATTTCACAAATGGCCTTCACTTTTGACGGGTCAATCTCAATCCCTTTGTTACTGACAATGAAGCCGAGTAGTTTGCCAGAGGCCGCCCCGAACACGCATTTTGCTGGATTGAGGCGCAATTTGAACTTGCGAAGCCTATCAAATAATTTCATCAAAGTTTCTATGTGATCTTCTCCACGCCGAGTTTTTGCAATCATGTCATCAACGTAGATCTCAATCTCATTATGCATCATGTCATGGAACAACGTGACCATTGCCCGTTGGTAAGTTGCTCCAGCATTTTTGAGACCAAATGGCATCACCTTGTAGTGAAATGTCCCCCATGGAGTGGTAAATGCTGTCTTCAACTTATCATCCTCGTTCATCAAGATTTGATTATAACCTGAGAAACCATCCATGAAGGAAAATAATTCGAACCCGGCTGTGCTGTCCACAAGCACATCAATGTGTGGGAGTGGAAAATCATCTTTAGGGCTAGCTTTGTTCAGATCTCGGTAGTCAACACAAACTCGAACCCGTCCATCTTTCTTCAACACTGGGACTATATTAGCGACCCATTCTGAATATTGGGTAGTCTCAATAAATCCCACGTCAAGAAGCTTCATGACCTCTTCCTTGATCTTCTTTGCCAGTTCTGGCTTAGCTCTTCGCGGCCTTTGCTTCACGGGCTCAACCGAAGGATCAGTCGGTAGACAATGTTCGACGATTGATCGATCAAGACCCGGCATGTCAGTATAAGACCAGGCAAAGATGTCTTGATAATCCTTCAACAATTGAATCAAGCGTTTAGCCACATCTTTAGGGAGACATGCCCCAATCTTCACTTCTCTAGGATTCTCCGTGTCGCCAAGATTGATCACCACGGTTTCTTCAACAGTTAGAGGCTTGGATTTCTCATGGATTTCCAAGTTCCGTTGTATTTCTTCATCATTCGGATCAGAATCGTCTAAGTCATCAGATTGATTTGCATCACATATATGATGATCCATGATTCCCGTCCCTTCGCATGCCTCGAGATTAATCCTGAAACATAAAGGAAATGGATCAAAAAGACAAGACAGGGCTTAACCACATGCAATTTTCGAAAATTGATCATTGCTTTTTGAAATTCATTTTGCTTTTGAAGATCTCGAGACAAGAATTCTTGAGAAGCCCAACCCTCAGTTCTTACCGTAGATGACAAATTTTTCCAATCGTTGGTTATCGTCATCGGGTTGGTTTGGGGTACTTCAACAAGATTCAAAATAATAAAAATTTCTGTAATTTTATTGATATCGAATCAATGAATTACATCTTATTTGATTGAAAAATCTAAGTGTAACATGAATTGAAATGAAAATCGAAAACAATAAAGATTCCCATGCAGGGGAGATACGAAAACTGGAAATAATTACTCTTGAGGGCCAGCGCCCATCCCTTCAAGTGGTCCTTCAGTGATTACACCAATGGAGGTCTCAGCAAACCAACCAGTGAGGTAGGGTATACCATCATTAAAGTCAAAGTCGACCACCCTCGACTCCGACTTCTTGAAAATACAAGGTGGCTGATCATCTTCAGAATCATCAGACAAACTGACCAAAATCGCTTTACCATGCTTCTTAGGAGAGTCAGTTAGGGCTGGTGGCGACTTAGGAAAGATAAGCCCAAGATCATCCTCAGTAGGGCTCGGCTTTAAATGCTCATATCCCCCCACTACTCCAGTTGAGCGAAAGATGTGGTCAATAGGAGGTGGTAAGGGATTTTGACCTACTCCTCTTTGGCCTCTGCAACAACCGAGGTCTTGTTCGCGGCTTCCCGACCCATGATATCCTAAACCAGCTTTGTGGGATTGTCCATTTGTCTCAATCGGGGCACGAATGCCTTGACCTTCCTTCCCAAGACCCTGACCTGGCTTAAAACCATTACCGACCATGACCTTGGCCACCATGATCGCTGCATTAGAAACTTCTGGAGCCGGCAACGGCATATCAGAGGAAGCTTGAACAACTTGAACTATCTCAAATGAATGATAGCTATCCTCCTCAACATGATCGGGCTCCATGTATGGGACCGATGTCGCGTTGAAGATTCGGTGATCTTCTTCTCCATAAATTGTAACCAACTTTGCCTCAGCGACAAACTTGATCTTCTGATGCAAACTGGAGGGCACTGCACCTGCATTGTGGATCCATGGCCGCCCTAACAAAAAATTGAAAGCAGAAGGGATATCCAGCACTTGAAAAAGAATATCGAACACCGAATGTCCGATTTGCAGCTCTAAGTTAATCTGGCCTATCACATCCTTCTTTGCTCCATCAAAGGCTCGAACAGAAGTCTTGGCTGCTTGCATGGTAGATGGCTTAATGCCTAGCTTTTTTAAAGTAGCCAACGGGCATAAATTCAAAGCTGACCCGTTATCAACAAGCACCCTAGCCATGTGAGTCTCCTTGTACTTCACTGATATATGAAGCGCTTTATTATGACCACGTCCTTCAACTGGGATTTCCTCATCAGAAAATGCTACTTGATCCTTGAGGAGGATCGTCCCGACAAACCCCTCTAGCTTATCTTCTTCAATATTTTCGGGCACATGAACCTCACTCAAAACCTTCATAAGAGCACCCCGATGCTTCTCTGATGTCTGAAGAAGTTCCAACAACGAGACTTGTGCAGGCAACTTTCTCAACTGATCAACCATGCTATATTCGCTAGCCTTGATCACAGCTAAGAATTCCTTCGCTTCTTTCTCGACCACTGGCTTAACAGGTGGATTATTAGCATAAGTTCGCCCCAATCTTGTTATCAGATCAACATTGTATGACCATGGAACCATCTTGTTACTTTCATAAGCGTAGGGCTGAGGTGATGCCAGCACCGATACTTCAGAAGCATAAGGTATAATGATCCCGAGGTCATCATCAGAGGCATCCTCAAGAGGGGGCATGTCAATTAGCTCAGGATCCAACTTAACTTGTTCATCGGTTAGCATTGCGAGTTCTTCATTCCAGTCAATGATGACCTGAGATATAGTAGCCACTACCCCGAATTCATCAGCCATCCCAATCATTCCCTCTCTTACCAACTCATCTACCTTCTTTTCTATTTCACCAAATGATACCATTTCACCGGTCGAAACATAACCAGCTCGGACTAAAGCGTCAAACATATCTTCGAAAGGGACCCTGAAGTCTTGAACTCGCTTGACCGCCGGGCCAAGGACAACATTTGCACTGCTCGAATGATCAGGAAGTGGATTGTTCTGCACATTGGGCTTACCGGCTGGCTGTAATGCAAACGCTCCAGTCTCAAGTAGATCTTGTACTCGATGTTTGAGCACTTGGCAGTCGTCTGTCGAATGTCCCATCTCACCTCTCTGGTAATCGCATTTCTTCGATGGATCGTATCGTGCAAAGCCGGCAGCGTTAGATTTTTGTGGCTCCGAACTCAGCAAATTCTTCTTCCTTAGCACTGCTAGTACCTGAGATAACGTTTCAGGAAGTGGAGTAAATTGGCGAGCTTTGCACTGCGGGCGTGGGTCTTGCTGGCCTTGCTGCACATAAGAGGTCGGCTGCTTGGTGGTAAATTGTAGTTTCGGGGCCTGAGCTGGCGTCTTCTGTACATAAGTCATGTTGACTTCAGGGGCATGCTCTTTGTCTTTCTTACTAATAAATCTCTTGCCTGATGAACCCGACTCACTGTACCATCCTTTCTTGAGCCCAGATTCAATCTCCTCACCCATGGCTATCAGCTGGCTAAAAGATTGGACGGCCGTCACTAACATTCGTGAACGAACCGGCTGTGGTAGAGTGGACACGAACAACTTCATTAAGTCACGTTCTGAAGGTTCGGGCATGATCTGTCCCGCCATGTTCCTCCAGCGAGTGGCATACTCCTTTAGAGTTTCACCCTTTTTCTGCTCAGCTCTTTCCAGGTCTTCTCTTGTAATAGTGACATCGAGATTGAACTTGAAGTGTTTGACTAAAAGATTTGCCACTTCTTCCCACGAGTCTTTCCGGTTGATCTGGTGGTTGGTATACCACCTCATTGCAGCATCCTTCAAGCTTGCATGAAAGGTTTGAATCATTAAAGGTCCATTAGAAACATATCTGTTCATGAGCCCCTGGTACATCTCGATGTGCTGAATTGGGTTCGAGGTGCCATCATACTTCTCGAAGGCTGGCATTTTGAATTTATCGGGCACTTGGACCCGAGTAAAAACAGACAAATCAACAGGCGGAACACTTTGAGTTCCCTCCACTTCACGTAATCTCTGGTCGAGCTTAGCCAGCAATTTAGCATTCTCATCATTGGGGGGTGGATGAAGAACATCGGCCGCCGGAGACGCACTAGTGTCAGTTAAAATGATATCGTCCAGTTGAAAGGTTGGATTAGTGTTTACTGCAGGAGCTTTGTCGAGGCGGAGGCCTTGACGGGTTAGAGGCGGAATCTCCGATTGAGAGACAGCATTGATCTGCTGCTGCTTGGCCATGAGATCACTCATCATTTTGGACATGGCAGCCGTGATCTGCTCATTGATTGTATTCATGTGTTCTTTCAGCTTTTCGTCAATCATGGCTGCAATCTCGGCTTGATTGGCCATCCTTCTTTTGGTCACCGATTGAGTATTATGAGGATGAGGGGGATCCGTGGCAAATTACCTGCAAAAGTAACGATTGAATGAATACAACAAGTAAGAATAACGAGTCGGTCCATGACATCCCTTAGATCCTCAAGATGAAATTTTTTTCACAAGACCAATTCGTCCAGTAAATCCCAAAATTCCAAATTGCTTCATTCAATAAAAACTTGGACTAATTCCAAAATTTACACATTATAGCTTAACGTTTTTCATTGAATTGCTCATAATGGAAAATGTCCCAAAAGAATTCTTATAAAAATCGTTCAGAAACGACATCCATTTCCAGAAAACGTTAATAGCAAGCTAACATTTCCTCTAATAAAAAGAAAAACTCCATAAACCAAACAAGAAATCATATGGTCTTTCTCTTTTTAGAGGCTATATGATCTATAGACGAATGGGTCTTCAAGGCACGCCGTAATCGTGCATTCTCTTCAGCCAGAGCATCTGCCTTATCCTGGGCCTTCATCGCCTTTTCTTCGCTGATTTTGATTTGAGTCTGAAGGGTATGCCGTACTGTCATGACCGGGATCTTCGGGAGTATCTCAGCAGGGATGGTATGATACTGAACATACCGGTCCGTGGCAAAGTGACGCTTCATTCTTCCAGTGAGCTCATCTGCGGGCCAAATCAGCTTCTGAGTGGAACAATTCTGCCAAGCCTCAGAATGACGCCTAAGCTCGACTCTGTAGGACTCGCCTTTCTCGAACTGGACTTGAAATTCATTGGGCCTGAGTGGAGGTGGGACATCCTGCAGAACTCGGAATTGACGTGTAACCCGAAGGGGCTGATAGCAGGTTGCCCCATAAATGCCCATCAAAGGTACGGGCTTTTGATCGCCATGGCATAGTCGAGCCTCGACCTCCCGAAACCACACAGCTTGCCAAAGGAAAATCTTAGAGTTTGGATCCTTGAACAGATGGACCCATTGTGTATAGTGCAAACTCTTAGTTTGGTCTTGTATTTGTTTGAACCTTAAAATAGGGTTATCAGTCATGCCCATTTCAAATACAGTCATATCTTCCCCAAATTGAGAAAGGTGTGAGAAAAGCCAGATTTGTAAAAGCTCAATCGGGGCTCGAAAAGTTCTATCTTTTCCTTTCTTGAATCGTGTCAGAGATATGAAAGTCTCTGCTAGAATTGTGTTTATAAAACTAACTCCGCCACATATTAGTTTTACCGTCTAAGCTATGATAGGATCAATAGCATTTTGACGGAATGGAAAAATGATGAGTCCAAAAAAAGCCAAGATAAAAATTTTAGATCTCATGAGGACGGAGTTATTTTCGAAACATTCAATAATAAAAGATAATGGGCATGCTTGACAATTACCCCTTAGCACTTTTTCAATTTCCTTTTTAGTCAAATTCAAAAATTCAGCAAGCACTACCACATAATCTACCTTAATGGGTGGTTCAACTATATCCAACTCAATCGATTTCCCAATGGCAATACTGTATTCTTCCAGAGTCGGTGTGAGCTCAAACTTACCTCCCAACACAAATGTGGTTGTCTCGGGGCACCAAAAATGAGCGAATACCTGCATGATCCTGCCCTGAACATCTATGTCAAGGATTGGCAGCATGAATCCAATGCGTTTGAGAACGTACTGCTGACCATCTGGCTTCAACTGACTCCATAACTTCTTGAGCTCCAGCTTCGGAGTTGGCACTAAACGGATATCGAGGCGACCCATTCTTATATAGATCACGTGCCAAATGACTCAACCTAAATCATGGACCGACTCAAAATAAGATAGAGAAAACCAAAGATAAAGCTCGAGAAATTACCGTCTTCGGGGAGAAAATATCAATCACAGAGACATGCACATGAAACGTGAGTTTAAATCTTAATCTATCTATCCTAATGGCTTTTGCAAAGTGAAATGATGAACGGAACGACGCGTCGCAGCCTCGCGTACAATCATCATGACTAGTTGCATCCTCGCATACAATAGTCATAACTAGTCGGGTCCAATCACTTCGGCTTGGTTCGGTCGACAAGGGCAATTCCCATGCGTTGTAGCCTCACGTGCATGAGGACGACCCTTGAGCCATTTTTTGAAAAATTTTCGGGATTCAAATGGGATAACCTTTAGCGAAGCCTTACCGCCAAGGTTAAAGAACCACCTAAATACCATCTTAAAATTATGGGTGTGACCCAGGTCCGGTCACAGGTTGTGTGTGGTGTAGTGCAAATACTGTAAATCATGCACAACAATTATATTCAACCATCACTTCAATAGTACGAAAATTAAACCAAATTCCACTCCACCAAACCTGCAAAACAAAAGGTTAGCCAATCACTACTCCCCTTATAACTCCCATCCTGCAAAAACATTTAACATCTAAAAATGAGAATTCAATTAAATTTTGCTAAATCGAGTGATTTTTATTTGAAAATTTTTTTTTGGCCTAAGTCCTCCTTAAATTTTCAAAAAAAAATCAAGTAATCCCCAGCGGAGTCGCCAAGCTGTCGCGACCTAAAAAAATCGAGTTTTCGATCTTAGGATAATGGATTACTAGATCAATTAAATTAACTAATCTAGCTCGAGTTCTCTCAAACTCTACCAATTCGCAACTTAGGTCCAATTATGAGTATGCAAATATTTTCAATGGGAGTCGCCACTAATCATTTAAGGTAGGTTGATTAGAAACCTAAATAAAATAGCGGGAGTACTATTTTATTTTTACGAACCAGAAATTATGAATTCGGGGACTTGGTTACACTAGATTCCCTAACGCCCTTTCGGTACCAATTTTAAGAAAAATACTCAATTTGGCAATTTTGATAAATCCTGACTTGGAGTTTAAAGGTGCATAATTTTTTATTTTCACTTATTTAAATGAAAGCTAACCTATATGTAATGACGTGCAAAAATTGACATGCGATTAATACAATCTAACATGTAAATTATATGTCATGCGACGGCGTGACCAATTTCTAATGACGGACATATTTTTTATTTTTATTTTGTATTTTTTTAAATGAAATTCGGAATTAAAAATGCCAATTATCTAAACACGCAATTTTAAACTAAAGAAATTAACCTATTCTAGAGTGATCTTTTGGTATTTTTTTTAAATCAAAATTCGAAATTAAAATCAAGTAAAAAAATAAATAACTGCTAAATCTTTCGAATTAAGTTTCGATCTGAAGCTTGACAGATCGATCATAAAATTCAAAATACCCGCTATGGAAATAACTCTATCTAAAGCCTGATAGATAGAGATTTATTTCCACGTGTGCGGTTGCGGATTAGGAAATTTTCCTAATCGATCACATCTTAAAAAAATAGATATCTCAAAGATTTTGGATATATTCAAACGATTTTGAAAATTCTAAATTCCATCCAAATTTGGCAAGTAATAGATATCTAAGATTTCAAAAAAAAAAGAAGAAATAAATCCTTATTGGGATAATGCCTATTATTCAAATATGCAAAATTAGATATCAATAAACACAAAATAGGCAATGAAATATCCAAATTGATTCAGATGAGATATTTACCTAAATGCGCAAATAACTTTCCAAATTTGAATCGCCGGCGGATCGGGATCGCGCGAACGGACTGGTCAACGAAGGCTCAAAGGGAAGCTTGGCTAGGCTCCGAGCTCACGGACGAAGCGGCGTCGGTGGGTCACTAACGATTGTGGTCAGCACGGTAGAACAATGGCCTGCGGTGATCCTCGCAAGATCACGGTCAGCCATACTCTGCTTGGTGGATGGTCGACGGATCAAGCTATGGTCGATAGGATGGCGACTAACGGTGATCAGTCGAAGTCGCTGCTGGATGGTTCACGAACTCACAAGAAAAACCTACAAAATAGCAACACACTTTGACTCGATGGATGACCAGAACAAGGAGCCCAACCGAATAGCAGCACCGTCGGGTCAACAAGAGCGGGCAATGTCAACGTTGTCGCAGCCAGCCTTTTAATGCAGAGCGGAAAGGTTGGGTCGACTCTTGGTGCAGCAACAGCAGGCACCGCTCAAGAAGACAGCAGCAACACAGATCGTCGTCTAACGCAAACCGGGGCAACCACGTTGGAGCCTACGTCAAACTGGGGGAAGATGACGCCCTCTCCCACTCTCTTGCTCGCATCTCTTTCTTCCGCTCTCCGAAATTCTCTTTTTCTCTTGTCCCCAAAATTATCAGACTCTCTTCTTGTTTTTTTCCCGTGAGAAAGCCTTGACCCCTTTTGTCAGAGCCCCCAGAACCACTTAGGAATATTGGAGATATCTCCTCCTCCGACTTTTCTTTCCTGATCCTTATATATTGCCCTTGCCTTTTCCTGAGACTGTCCAATATATTATTCTGAATATATGCCCCTATGCTGACCAAATTCCTTTTGCTTTTTTCCCTCTTTTGTTATTTTCTTTCCCTGCATGCGCAAAAATGAATTTTCTTTCCTTCTCACCCCCTTTCAACCGTGGCTTCAGAATCTTCCCGATCAACTTTCTTATTTTTCTTCTTCTGCTCCTCTGCCCATGTTGAATTGATCTACACAAATCAACTTTGCTCTTTTTCCATATTCGTTTTTTCAAATAATCATGTGACCAAAAAATTTTCACGATATTATCTCAATATCCTATAATCCAATGCGTCACATGCGTAACGCACATGTTAATCTTAACCACTTTAGGGAATAATGGGTTTAGCTGAATCTTCAATTTACACGGGCTTGATCCAATTTATTCCATTGAGCTTGGAACCATTTACTCGAACCCATTCGCCATCGGTCCGATAGATATGCAAACTATATGGGCCTAATTAACTGTTAATGAAATGCTCTTGATATCTATATGCAATTTACTTAATATTTTTTGTTTAGGAGTCGGTGCTGATTCCTAATTTTCTATGCAATTATTCACTAAATGGTTTGCCAAAATTTAGGTATCAACAGTCATCAATAGTTTCGGGAACATGCACTTCATTTAGAACCTTGAGTAGTGCATTTTTATGTTTCTCAGAGGACTTGAAAAGTTCTAGGAGTGATATCTGGGCCGGCATCTTTCTTAATTGGCTGACAACGTCAAACTCGCTGGTCTTAATAATAGCTAAAAACTGTTCGGCCTCCTCACTTAAAACAGCCTTTTTCTCAACCACCTTAGTGGATCATAACATCGACCAGAGCGAGTGATAGCATCGATTTCATTTACCTTGTAACTCCAAGGGACTGCCTTAGCATCGTAACTGGGGGTCATTTCTGTTATTATGTCTTCTTCGTCCTCAAGGGAGAGTTCAATCGCCATGGGTTCCATGGCACGATCATCGACCTCTAGGATAGTGAACTCTTCGGCCATAAGGTCGATAACCACACGCTCGACATCTTGTTCATCGGGATTCGATAGACATTCCTCGACTGATAGGTCGATGACCACAGGGGTGATCATGTTAACCGTCTTCTCTTCAAGCCCAAACGGGTCGTCCATACCTCCCCACCCATCAGGAACAACATCCTTGGGATCAGTGAAGAAACTGGGTGGCGGTGAATACTTCACAAGGTAATCGAATTTGCCACTAGGTTGACCCAATGTGTCCACCACCTCTCCATTCTTGTGAGCGAGCTTTACGAACTCACGATTCAAATCCCCATTGCTAGCTTGGGGCCCAAGATCATCATACAAATTTTCTCCTTCACAGTCGGCTACAATTAGACTCTCCGACACACCCTTATTAGTTGGCTCGTTAGCTCCTGTAGGTTCAACAAGTGCCTCCTCCGTCTCTTTCTCGCAAAATACGTCAATAACAGCAGTTACGGCTGTCATATTATCTCCCTTCATACTATAGATTACTCTCATGTCCACCATCTGAGTGATACATTTCAATTTTTCTTTTGTCGGAATATCCTTCCCATCTTCAAAGTGTCCAGTTGACACCAACAATTTATAGAGCCTTTGGGTGTCCACATTAAAGGTTTGTTTACTCTCATTACCCTTCTCAATAACCACATTGACACTTTCAGCATGATTAGGCAACGGGTTTTGTTGGACATTAGGAGATGGATCTTTAAAGGATAAAATGCCTTTGTCGAGCAGATTCTGAACCTTGATCTTGAGGGTGAAGCAGTTGTCCACATCATGGCCCTTTTCGCCTCTATAGAATTCATAGGACTTAGACAAATCGAACCCGGGGAATCTTGGAAGATTATCCTGAGGCACTTCTTTGGCTATTATCCCCCTTCTCAACAGCATGGGCAACAACTTGGATAGCGGCCTAGGCAGGGGAGTAAACTGCCTCGGCGCTCTTCTTTTGGGTTCATGATTTTGATATGCCCTCTCTCGAAACACAGAGGGGCCTTGAGAGGCAATGGGCCCTGTCGCAACTGACGCTTGTACATACGCAATTTCCACATCTTTTTCTTTTCTGTTCGGGACCTTCCGACTAGGCCCTTCGTTCAGTCTACCATCGTGCATGGCCCCCTCTATCCTCTCTCCAACATCTATCAGCTGGGAGAAGGTTGAGCATCCAGAGCCCACCAACTTCCAATAGAATTCATTAGGCAAGGCTTTGAGGAAAAGATCCAGTAGCTCCTTTTCACTGAGCGGGGGTCGAACTTTAGTGGCGAGAGTACGCCATCTTTGAGTGAAGGCTCTGAAAGACTCACTCCTTCTCTTCTCGGTTCGAGTCAATACTTCACTTGTGGGGGCTATCTCGGTATTGTACTTGTATTGCAGGACGAACGCCTCAGCTAACTCCTCCCACTTCTCGAACTTCTCGGGCTTCGACAGCACGTACCATTGCAATGCAGGTGCCGTCAAACTCTCTTGGAAAGTCTGAACCATCAATGGGACATTCTGGGCATATCTCGCCATTCTGTTCAAATAGTACTTCAAGTGGATCTTCGGGTCTCCAGTCCTATCATACTTAGTAAAATCAGGAATTTTGAACTTCTCGAGGAAGCTCATTTGCGCATATCGAGACAGGTCCTCGATCATGTGCTCTTTGTATCCTCGTAGTGCGCGGAGCTTCTCCTCTATCTTTGCGAACCTTCTGTTATGTTCTTCCTCCAGGCAGGCGATGACGACTTCCGAGATTGGGTCTAGTTCGACCACTACAGGCATAGAACCCAATGCCTCCTCAACAACATTTCTTCTTACAAGTTCTTCCACGGGTTTGGGAACGGCTTGAGGGGCGACTTGACTAACATTTGGTGCCGCCAACGCAGCCCTCATATCGTTGGCCAAATGAGTGAGCTGAGCCGCAAGATCATTGATCTTGTCGTCGAGAGCGGCGAAGCGAGCATTCTGCTCCTCAATATTCATCTACATGGCCCTTGATCGTGTCCGAATCGGCGATTGCCTCGAAGCCGTAGCTTTGCTTCAGTGGAAAAGGGAGTGTTGGCGGGTCGTCAAACTTGATGTGGGCACCGTGGTTGCCGGAAGATCTATTTCTCCGGCCTCTTGGTCTCTCAATTCCCCTCTTCGTGCACTGGATGAGCTCAATTTGACGGTTCGCAATTACCTGAGAAATAAGCCCTCGTGAGCATGCAGTTCATATGGGGGGTCGGCCCATGGCAATGATATGGGCGCTTTAGGTCCCTCGAGAGAAAATTTTCAAAACATTGAGATTTTGAAGTTTTTAGACATTATAGACAACAAATAAAATAAAAACCTTAACATTGAAATTAAGAACTAAGATTCTCTTGACATTGAAACGGAGAAGATACATAATGATCCCTAAGCTTTGAAATTAGAAAGAAAGAAATCACTGAAACTTCTGGAATAACAGAAGAGCAGAATTCCTTAAACATTGGAACTAGAAAAACAACAGAACCTCCTAAACATGAAATTAGGATGACAAATTAAGTGAAAGTGCCATTTCAAACTCCTCGGGACAACTCATTTTACATGTGATGGGGAACCCGCGGCTTTGCGGAGCTGCTTGATCTCTCAGGTTAACCTCGAGATACAAGTCTTGTCCATTTCCACCCTCTTTTCAAGATGCTCAATTTGCGCTTTCTGGGTGGGCTTGTCAGTCACTTCTGGGACCAGTGGTCGTAAAACGATTGGAATTCGGTGATTGCGCAGGTAGAACGTGGAGGCATGGTGAATCTCCTCTTCCCCATTCAATTTCTTAGGCACGACAACCCTTTCCGGACAGCATTCGTTCCATGCGATCTCAATGGCACGGATTTTGTCGAAGTAATCGTAGTTCGTGCGGGTGAAGTGAGCTTGAAACATCTCCGTCTTGAGAGGTGGCGGGATCTCTTGAAGAGCCCGGTATTGGCGGGCCACCCTGTATGGGTAATAGGAAGTGGCGCCAGAGAGACCGAGCAATGGGATCGGGTTAGCAAACTTGTGAGCGAAACGGACTTCCTCAACTTGGAACCATTTAGCATGCCATAGAAATGCCTTGGGCTTAGGGTCTTTTAGAAAATTTATCCAACGGGAATATTCTTTGTCAAGGGAATGCTTCTCTAGGACTTGGAATCTCTGTATTGGGTGCCTAAACTCTTCTACTTGGAACAATTGCATAAGATGCCCAAATCCCCTTATGTGAGAAAGAAACCATATTTGCAAAATCTCCGAGGAAGCTCGCATGATTTTTTCTCCGTTCTGCTTAAAACGGTTAAGGGACAAGAATGTTTAGGCTAAGACCATGTTGACATAGTTTAACCCGGCACACATGTGTTTGACCACCCAAGCAATCGAAGGATTTATGGCATTCTTACGATGAGGAAAAATGACGAGCCCGACAAATGCTAAAATGAAAATCCTACTCTTTTGCGTCATTGGTTGATTTGAAAAGCACTCGGCCAAAAACGAGAATGGGCATGCATAGCAGTTAGCTTTGACAACCTTCCTTACCACCTCGGCCCTAACTCTCAAAAATTGTGACAACTCGAACATGGGGTCTATACCTATGGGTGGCTTGACAAGCTCGGTTCCAAGAGGCATTCCAATGGCAATGCTATATTCTTCCAAGGTTGGGGTTAGCTCGAACTCACCAAATATGAAGGTTGATGTTTGAGGGCACCAAAAGTGCGGTATTGCTTGCATAACTCCGGAATGGATGTTGATCTTGAGTAATGGGAGAAGACGGCCAATCCTTGCCTCGACTTATCTTTGGCCATCTTGATCCAACTGATCCCACCATGCTATGAGCTCTGTCTTGGGAGTAGAAATGAATTAGACATCGGCTCTCCCCATCATATATAAATTGAGACTAACGATCGACTTAATTTGCCATGGACCAACAAAAGGAAATAAATAAATTGCATGACAGGAAGGATAAAGACTTACTCTATCAAGAACCATGGCAAATACAAAGACACACGCATGAAGAGTGAGGTTCGCTTTTTACGCTAGACCTTTTAACAAAATGAAGCTAAGAGGGTGATCTGACCGTCGCAGTCTCGCATTGGTGTCAGGTCCTCTTAACTCCGGCTTAGTCGAAAGAGATATCCTATAGTCACGCAGTCTCGCGGACAAGGATAAACACTTACGACACCAAGAAAGAATTTTCGGAGAGAAGAAAGGCAACCTCTACATCGCGGTCTCGCGTTCGAGGTTGTATCTTTCTTAACGCCATCCTAAAGCATCCTATCGCGGCCCAAGTCCAGTGGCATGGTTATGTGTGCAATAGTGTAGTGCTCAAACATCTAAAGCATGCACAACAATTTATAAAGAAACAGTGCTTCAAGAGTCCAAAAAAAATAAACATTCATTCCCTAAATCCTAAACCTACAAAACAAGAGATCAATGGCAAGAACATTCATGTTAGGGATGTATTTGAGCAAGATAAACGGCCTAAGTCCTCTAAAAAAATCCTCAGCGGAGTCGCCAAGCTGTCGTGACCTCCCCGAACTGGCCCCACCTCCTAAGGGGTTTGGCTAATGAATTACTAAGTTAAACCTAACTCGAGCTCTCCCAAGCTCATACCAATTCACGACTTAAGTTTAAGTTGTTAACATGCAAATCAATTTCATCTAGGAGTCGCCACTAATTGATTTTTGGTGAGTTGATTAGACACCCGAGTGAAACACGGGAGAAATGATTCACTTTTACAAACCAGAGATTCAATGGATACGAGGACTTGATTACACTAATTGACCAACTAGTACCCTTTCAGTACCTAACCTTGTTCAATCACCACCTAATATGTTCACACTAATCGAGAGTCTCAAAATTCTAAGCTAGGGGAAACAACAACCAACATGCGAGTCTAATGTATTTAATCAACCACAGGCGATGATCAATTAAACACGCAATTCAAGACGTGAGAAGTCAAAAACGGCACTAATCACACAAAAGGGGCAAACAAAGGCAAATTCCAAAGCCCAAACAATATTTTGATTTTCCGGATTTTGAATTTTTCTGATTTTTTTTCGAATTTTTTAAAGTTTTTTGGATTTTCTGAATTTTTTAATGTTTTTTTAGACTTTTAAATTTTTTTTTGGATTTTCAAACATTTTCGATTTTTTTTTTTTTTAAGTTTCAATATTTTTCAAATTTTTTTTGGAATTTTTAATATTTTTTAATATTTTAAGAACTCCGGACCGGTTCCCTGACCTGATCCGCCCGACACCTAACCCAACTCTCTTTGACCTGCTCAGGATCCATTTTTCTTTTACTTTTCTCATTTTCTTTTATCTCACTTTTCTTTTCCCTCCCTTTTTGTTTCTCTTTCTTTTCTAATTTTTCTTTTTACTGTTTTTTTTTATTCTCTTTGACTTTTCTTCCCCTCTTTTTTTTCTATTCTTCTTACGTGGTCTTTCCCTTTTCCCCTTCTGAACACTTCTCTGTGACTTTTCACTTGCTTTCCTCTTCTTTTTTTTGTTTTATTCCTTACGTGGTCTTTCCTCCTCCCCTTCTCTGGTCTTCCTCTCCCCACGACGTCTTCATCCAGACTCTTTCCCCGAGACTCCTCGCTGAGAACATCTTCTTCTCCGTGACTCACCGACAACCTCCACACCGCACCAAAATCGACCTCCCCGACTGGCGCCCATATCGAATATGCTCCGGCTAGAATCACGACACCACCATCACCGAAAGACACCATCGTCGACCATCCCGAACCACCGTCGGCCACCGTCACCGCAATCACCAAAGAATTTCACCGATCAGTATCCACCCCAAAACCGATGTCATTTATCGCTGCCGGTCACTGACGCCTCACATTTATGACCGCGAAATAATAAAATATATATATGCAGAGCACGAAACGAGGAGGCAAACCGATACATAATACCTTAGACTCCAAAGGTTTCCTCACTAGCGAGGACCACAAAGACACGATGGAAAATATGCAAAACAAGGAGTGGAAGGACAAGAAAATGATGGTTCAGATTTCGTCCAGCGATACAAGTGACGCTCAACAAACAACAAGAGATTTATAACATGTGGAACCTGCCTATACGCACTCAAGAACAAAGGAAATCGGCAAAACATGTGCACAGATCGGCTTGGGCATATTATCAAACATATGGTGAGCATGAACTGGGGAGAAGGGTATTGGCCATATATAGAACTTGAACTCGGAGCCAGATCCGAAAAAGAAACGGTAAAATAAAATAAAATCGTCTAGAAGCATCCAAAATCAACCCATTCGAGCCTAGCACGCATGTGGACGAGCAAAAAGAACAGTGCTCGATTTCTCGGTCCAGCCGAAACAAGACAAAGCCACAGAAGGTTTGTTTGGTCGCGAAGGTCCCTACGCGGCTTGGAGACGGCGACTAGAGGGTGGGCTCAAGACGAATCGACCTATGGCCGGCCGCGATAATGTCTCCAAGCCAAGATCCTCAGGGCAAGGGAAGTTCGAACCAAGAAAGAAACTCACCGAAAATGCAGGGATTTGGGAGCGGGACGTCTTGTATTCAAGGGCGTTGGCCGGGGGTCATCAACCAGGGACCGGGGCGAGTCGCGGTGAGGCAACGACGCCGGAACCGGCCTAATTTGTCATGTCTGTCTCTCTCTCTCTCTCTCTCTTTCCTCAGATCTCTCTCTCACTCGGATCTCTCTCGGTTCTCTCTCTGTTCTGTGGAATTCTCTCTGTTCTCTCTGCATTCTCTCTCTCAGTGTCCCCGTTCCCCCCTTGGTGTCTCCCCCCTTTCCTTTTCTTTTTGTCCTCCCTCTTAACGCCAAGAGAAAGAGGAGCATCTCTTCCTCTCGGCTTCCCCCGGCGACACTCGCCATTCCGTTTCCAGCTCAATGACGCCCTCGATCAGAACGTCTTCTCCATTTGTGCTTATGCCAGCAGCCGCGTCTCCTTCTTGGGGGTTGAATCACGCCCGTTTCTCTGCTAAAATGGCTGTGGGATCTCTTGGGTCCTTGCGCTGTCAAGGTGCAGCGCTGCGCCACTGCTTCCAGCTTCTGGAATCGCAGCTCCAATCTCCTCGTGCAGAGCAACTTTCCGTTTTGCTTGTTCCGGCGTCTGGCTTCTATGTTCTGCTTTTGCCGCTGCGTTCTTCTTCCTCTTTGTCTTCTTTGCCTGACTGCAGCGTTGAATAATGTTGGGGGAGTGGGGTCAGCGTTGAATAATTCAACGTTGCCCCCACCTTTTTTTTTTTTTTTTTTTTTTTAAAAATTTTTGATTTTTTAAATATATTTTTTTTTTTTTTTAAATTAAACAATGAAAGCATGCTGTAATATGCCTTATTAATGTAAATGCAACTAAAGTCTATATGCCAATTAATTTAATAAAAATATTTTTGTTTAGGGGTTAAAAACTAATTCCTAATTTTCTATGTAATTAAACCTTAAATGACTAGACAAAATTTAGGTGTCAACACTACCGAGGCTACTTGGAATGTCACCCTCTTGATGGAGAAACCAAAGCCTTCAAGAATTTGTTCTTCCATGAAGTCGAGTGCTTCATCTACTACCATTAGGACGCGGCACAATCCTTGGCATTGGGATCAGTGGGTTGCAGCATTGTGATCAGCAGAGCCATTCGTGCTACGGTTTGCCGACAAGACCGTCATAAAGGCAAAGATGAGGATGAAGAGGCTTGAAGAGGGCACGGTTGAGAACATAGATCAAGAGCGGAGGTCCATAGGGATAGTGGCCGCCGGGTTGGGCTTGAGGATTCAGGGTACATATGTGCTTGGGTCATGGTGGAAGAGGAGCTACAGCCACATCTAAGCTTACTGCAAGAACTTGACGGTTGCTTTTGAGAATTCTATGGTAGAGGGAAGCTTAGTCATCGACGATAATTTAGTCATCGATAATCTTCCGTTAGATAATCTTCCATCCTGCTCTGTTAGTGGTGTTGACTGATTCCATTCGCAACCCCATGCTTGGAAGCTGCTAATGATTTTTGGGTTTATAACACAGCATGAACTCTTTTTTGCCATAATGATATTTTTCTTTTTCATCCATGATTTAGTGATCCATGATTTTTTCGCTTCTATTTTATGTTAAATGAATGTGCGGCATTTATAAACTGTAATGCGTATTCAAAAAGTCGGATTTATGTTGATGTGGTTAATGTCTGCTCGGCAGAGGATGAGAAGCAAGGTAGCCCATGACCGTTGTTTTTGGGACAGACAATGGAGGAGGAGATGCCATGTGAAAGAGGGAGAGGGCTTTCTAGGGTTTTTGTGATGGGTGACCGGCGAAAGGGAGCGAACAGGAGAATTCTATCTCTGAATATAAGAAAATGAGGTTGTGGTAGTCGTGTTTAGTGTCCATATAGGGATGCCAAAAACTGACTCTATTATGATTGTGTTACCCCGAGTTGGCGTGAACCATGGATAGATTTAGAAGACATTGTGTGAGAGCGAATAGAGAGATCAAAAAGAGGCGAGGCTAATGTTGAGCCTTAGTTGTGGAACATGGATCAATATCATCGGGTTGATCTTGTGGGTTGCATGAGTTGCACCAAGACCAATTTTTTATTAGTTAATCACACAATGTCTTCTAGATCTACCAATGGTTCACACCAACTCAAAACAACGGAATCGTACCAGAGTCAGTTCTTGGCATCCTTTTATGGGCACTAAACAAGACCACCACAACCTCATTTTCTCATATTCAGAGAGAGAATTCTCTGGCTCCCTCCCATTCACCGATCAGCCATCACCAAAACCCTAGAAAGCCCTCATCCTCTTTCCCATGGCATCTCCTCCATCCTTCGACTCAAGAACAGCTGTCATAGGCTACCCAACTCCTCATCCTCCCCAAAGGGACATAGGTTGCGTGAACATGAATCCAACTTTCCTTACAATCCCCACCCGTCTATTTTGCATGCCCAACCTCTTCGATTGGCAACCACCATGTAGATGTGGAATGTTCGATGGATTGATGCCTTAGGCATGGGTTTTTTGTGTCGTATTGATTAGCGTGTTGACCTATTTTGCAACACTAATGATTTTCGTTATCTTCATTTTTCTTCTTGCTGAACCTAAATACCCCATATTAAAAGTCATTGGGCTAGCTATGTCTAATCTCAGAAACACGGCATCCACCAAGCTACTTGGAACGCCACCCTCCTGGTGAAAAAATCAGAGTTTTTTGAGAACTTGTTCTTCCATGAAGTCGAGTGCTTCGCATCCTATCATTGGGTCGTGTCACAATCCGTAGCATTGGCATCAGTAGAGCCATTCGTGCTGAGGTCTACCAATAGGATTGTGATAAAGGCGAAGATGAAGATGGAGAGGCTTGAAGGTGTGGTTGAGAACATGGATCAAGAGCGGAGATTCATAAGGACAGTGACTGCAGGTTGGGCTTGAGGATGCAAGGTACGTACATGTTTGGGTCGTGGTGGAAGAGGAGCTATGGCCGCATCGAAGCTTACTGCGAGAACTTGAGAGATGCTATTGATAATTCTGTGGTAGAGAGAAGCTTAGTCACCAGCGATATTTTGGGGCAATAATCTTCCATTCGATAATCTTCTGTCTTGCTCCTATAATGGTGTCGACTAATTCCATCCTCAACCCTATGCTTAGGTTAAACTAATGATATTTAGGTTTATGACCCACCTTGAACTCTTTTTGGCTGTAATGGCCTTTTCCTTTTTCATCCACAATTTAGTGATCCATGATTTTTTCACTTTTGTTTTATGTTAAATGATTGTGTTGCATTTATAAAATGTAATGCATATTCAAAAAGTCATATTTGTGTTCATAAAACCCTAAAAAGCCCTTTTCCTCTTTCCCGTGGCATCTCCTCCTCCATCATTTGACTCGAAACAAAGACATAGGCCACCCCGCTTCTCATCCTCAACCAACGGCACATCAGCCACTCGAACACAAATTCGACTAGCCTCATAGTCCCCATCTGCCTAAGCCGCATGCCCCCCCTCCCCCCTCCCCCTCAATCGATCAGCAGCCACTATGCATATATGGAATGCTTGACAAATTGATGTTTGAGGTGTGGATTCTTTGTGTCGTGTTGACTGGCGTGTTGACCAATCTTATAATACTAATGATTTTCGTCATCTTCCTTTGCCTCCTCACTAGGCTTGAATACCCCATATCGAGAGTCGTCGGGCTGGCAGTGTATAATCTCATAGACACCGTATCCATCGAGGTTGCATGGAACGCCACCCTTTTGGTGGAGAAACCAAAGTTTTTCGAGAACTTGTTCTTCCATGAAGTCCGGTGCTTCATCCAATACCACTGGGATGTGGCGCAATCCTTGGCATTGGCATCAGCGGAGCCATTCGTGCTGCGGTCTACCGACACAACTATGATAAAGATGAAGATGACGATAGAGAGGCCTGAAGAAGGGGTGGTTGAGAACATAAATTGAGAATGGAGGTCCATAGGGACAATGGCCATCGGGTTGGGCCTGAGGATGCAGGGTATACATGTGCTTGGCTCGTGGTAAAAGAAAAGCTACGACCATAGAGAACTTGAGAGTTGCTTTTGAGAATTCTACAAGGGAAGGAAGCTTAGTCACTAGCAATAATCTTCCATCTTGCTCCTATAATGGTGTTGATTAATACCATCCACAAGCCCATGCTTAGGAGCTGCTAATGATATTAAGGTTTACGACCCTACTTAAACTCTTTTTGGCCATAATGGTCTCTTTCTTTTCCATTCATGATTTAGCGATCCAAGATTTTTTTTCACTTCAATTTTATGTCAATTTAATTGTTGCATTTATAAAATGTAATGACTATTCAAAAAGTCATATTTGTGCTCATGCCGCCGATGTCCCTTCGGCAGAGAATGAGGAGCAGGGTAACCCATGACTGCTGTTTTTGGTTCAGAGGACGAAGAAGGAAATGCCATCAGAAAGAAGAACAGGGCTTTCTAGGGTTTTTTGTGATGGGTGATCGGCGAACGGGAAGGAACCGGAGGATTTCTCTCTAAATATGAGAAAATGAGATTATGGTGGTCGAGTTTAGTGCCCATATTGGGATGCCAAAAACTAACTCTGTTATGATTGCGTTGTCCTGAGTTGGCGTGAACCGTTGGTAAATCTAGAAGACACTGTGTGAGAGAGAATAGAGAGACCAAAAAGAGGTCAGGCTAATGTTGGGCCATAGTTGAGGACCGCAAATCAATATCAACGGGTTGCTCTCGTGGGCTGCACGACTTAGACTAAGACCACTTTGGCCCCTTTTTTTATTTGTTAATCACACATTGTCTTCTAGATCTACCAACGATTCACGCCAACTCAGCGCAACAGAATCATAACAGAGTTAGTTTTTGGTATCCCTATGTGGGCGCTAAACACAATCACCACCACCCCATTTTCTCATATTCACAGAGACAATGCTTAAGCTCCCTCTCGTTCACTGATCACCCAAACCCTAGAAAGCCTTCTTCCTCTTTCCCATGGCATCTCCTCCTCTATCATTCAACCCAAAAACAGCGATCACAGGCTAACCCACTTCTCATCCTCCGCCGATGGCACATTGGCTGCGTGAATACATATCCAACTTTCCTCACAGTCCCCACCCGCCTAACTTGCGTGCCATATGTTCCGATCGACAACCACCATGTAGACATAGAATGTTTGACAGATTGATGTTTGAAGCATGGATTCGTTGTGTCATGTTAACTATCGTGTTGACCTGTTTTAGAATACTAATGATTTTCATCATCTTCCTTTGCCTCATTGTTGGGCCTATTCCTATCCGCAGGCAGAATAGCCTCTGTTTTCAGAGAGTTTGAAAGAAGAAGAAAACGATTGTTTCGATGCAGAACTTGCTCATTATGGCGGCAGACATCGTCATAGAGGATTTCAAAGAGGATATGATATGAGAGATACAAGATGACGTTACGATGATCGTGAAGGTAATGACTTTAAATTGAAAGTTAATATTCCTTATTTTAATGGAAGTTTAGATATAGAAGAATTTTTGGATTGGCTTGTTGATATAGATAGATTTTTTTACTATATAGAGACCCCTGGTGAGAAAATGGTGTGATTAGTAGCTTGTAGATTAAAGGGGTGGTGCGTCTGCATGGTGGGAGAGATTGCAGAATAAGAAGGAGCAAGAAGAGAGAGATAGAGTTTGAACTTGGACTAAAATGAGGAGGCTGTTGAAGCAGGAATTCCTTTCACCTAATTATGAACAAATTATGTTCAAGTAGTACCAACATTGCCAGTACGGCAATCAGACGTACATGAGTGTACGGCCGAATTTATGAGATTGGCGGAGTGGAATAATTTATTAGAGACGGAGGGATAGCAGGTGGCAAGATATCTTGATGGTTTGAAATCCTTCATTCGAGATAAAATTGGAGTGCAGTTTCTACGAAATTTAACTAAAGCCAAGAATATGGTAATGAAGGCAGAATTGATGCAGCAAGACAGGGGAAGAAGAGGCTACAAAAATTATCAATGTAGCAGTTCGAGTAGTTCGGTAGAGAATAGCAGTTTCAATAATCGTTTTAACGCAGGGTGAAACCAGGAAGATAAGGCGGTAGAAAAGGGCCCTATGAACGATGCGAAGGATAAGGGAACGCAAGTATAGAGAATTGCGAATCTTAACCCTTATGCTAAACCAGCCGCAATAAAGTATTATAGCGTAATCAACCTGGGCGCCGATCTAATGAATGCCCTCAAAAAAAGACCGCAAATGTAACAGCGAGAAAAGAGGAGGAGGATGGATATTGATGTGCACCGGATGGTGAGGATGATGATTTTGAAAATGAAGAAGATGAGTAAGTAAACTGTGTGGTGCGCAGAATAATGTTGGCCCCAAAACAAAAAGATGATTCACAGCACCATCAGTTATTCTGAACCAGGTGCACCATTCTAGGAAAGATCTTTACTGTGGCTATTAATAGTGGAAGCATTGAGAATATTATTGGGAAGGAGACAGCAAAGAAGTTGGGAATACCCGTAGAGAAGCATCCTAATCTCTATACGTTAGGATGGATTAAATCTAGAGCGGAAAGCATTTAGGTAACTGAATGATGCAAAATTTCATTCTCCATTGGAAAATATCATGATGAGACGTATTGTAATGTAGTAGATATTGATGTATATCATGTGTTATTTGGGAGGCCATGGTAATTTGATGTATATGCTTAGCATTCAAGAAGAAGCAATCGGTATAATTTTGTGAAGGCTGGGGTGAAGTATACGATACTGCTACTCAAGAATAAAGGTAAATAAACTGCTGAAAATAATTTTCTTACCCTTACGAGAAAATTGAAGCTAAGGTTAAGGATACCCAATAGATTCACGTGTTGGTCGTGAAATAAGCAATTGAGACTGAGGCTGAATTACAAGTGGAGGAGCAACCTAAAGCAGTCAGATCTTTATTGAAGAAATTTAGCAAACTGATTCCTAAAGAGATTCCAGATGGGTTACCGCTTATGCGCGATATTCAACACCATATAGACTTAATTCCTGGAGCTAGTCTGTCGAATTTACCGCACTACAAGATGAGTCTTAAAGAGAACGAGATTCTAATAGAGAAGGTAGAAAAGTTGTTGCGAAAGGCACTGTGACATTTCGAAATTCCGCCAAATGGGAATTTATAAAATAACTGAGTTTTATGAAATGTGCTCGCAGTAAATTCTCCCTAAGAACTGATCATTCATGGGAATGCTAACCATTAGGGAAAGGCTAATAGATGAATTAAATTTGCGCGACTAAAGGAAATTCGATCGTGAATGGATTTCGATTATTAAATCGTGGAAGTGATATTTTGATTCACTGTTGGCCGATCCAAGGATAGTTAGGGGCCAGTTCGCTACTGTCCTAATAGTAGATCCCGGGTGATTCCGTTGAACCACGAAACGATTGACAAATTATTCTGAAATTATACCGAACAATCGTACTCCTCGGATTAAGTAATTGATCTTCGCGATTTTAATGACAATCGAGATCGTCACATACCGAATGAACTTGCACGTGACTCGATACAGTATCAGTCATGAGTCGATTCTGCGAATTTCCCCAGCAAGCCACCCGTTAGCTCGAGAAACGCTCGAGTTGTGTTTAATAAAATTTAATTATTAAATTTTTGCCCAAAATTGGACACCGGAAAATTAGGAAGTCACGACGGAACACTAGGACAACGTTGCAGGGGACACGTGTGAATTTTTGGTGCGCTCAATTCCTTCGGAAAAATTCGATTTGGGCAAGAAACGGAAAAAGTGACCAAAATACCCCTAAGAATTAATAAAGGGTATGCTTTAAGGGTAAATGGCATTTTGGTAATTTTGCCCTAAAATTTTGATTGGACAATTTTACCCTTGGATTTTTGGGAAATCACAAGAATACCCTTGGATATTTTTGGGCAAGAATCAATATCGACTATCGGTTCAAGATAAGATCAAATCGGGACCGTCGGATTAAAAATGTGTGCAAAGGGCGTTTTCGTAATTTTCCACTTGGGTCAAATGGGCACTATTTAGTCAAGATGCAACTCTCTCTCTCCTCCCTCTCTCTCTCTCCATCTTTCGACCATCTCCCCCTCCCCTCCCGATTTCCCTCTCTCTCTCCCTTTGCCGGCCACCGTGAAGCCCACCGCCGGCGCCGCCGCTCGCCACCGCCGGACCGCCGCCTAGCCGCCGTCCAAGCCGCCTCACGCCACCACCACCAGCCGCCGTCTCTCTCTCTCTTCCTCTCCCCCTCTCTCCCCGTGACCCACCCATAGCCAAGCAAGCCCCACGCCGCCGCCATACGCTGTCCACCCAAGCCGGACCACCGCCGCGAGCTCCGCCATTCACGTTTAAGTGCCGCCGCTTCCCGTTCTAGCCGATTTAGTTTAAAACTCGATAAGTCGCACTCTAAACCTGATTTAGGACTTCGAGTATCGAAAGATGATTTTATTTGGGTAGAATCGGGTTTATGCGGGTGTGGATTTGCGTGAATTAAGGTTGGAATTGCATGGCGGGCCTTAGGAATTAATTTTAGAATTTTTTGTGGAAATTTTGAGGATGATTAGAGGCTGTGATGGACTGTTCACGAGGCTGTGATTGGTGGATCGGGACGCGAGTTGGATTTTTAGGACCGGCAATTAATTGCGAGAAAATGCTGTGAAGAGCTGGGAGTGTGATTTTGTGATTTGAGGTGCGGAATTCACTGTTTGCTTGATGTGACGTGTGGTTTGATGTGCTGTGAGTGGATGTTCGGCACGTGAATGGTGCCGTTAGGTTCGTCTTTAAATTTTATGAAAGTCCCGTGAATGGCCGAAATTGATTTGAAAGCGCTTGAGTGTGGAAAAATGCGAAATTGTGCGTGAATGCGCGTTTGAGGTGTGATTGCGTGATTGTGCGTGCAAATGAGTGGATGGAAATTCATGTGAAGGTGTGTAAGTACGAGAATGGGATCGGGCCGGGTATCGTAAACTCGGGCAGCGATCACGTAGGTCTATTGCATTTGACACAGGCTAAGACTTGAAAAAGCAAGTATGAGAATCGGTCTGAGGCACGATCAGCTCGGGTGAGACCGGAATTGGACCGAGGCATTATAAGCTCGGGTTCCGATCATGTAGGCTTGTCGCATTTGGTGAAGGCTGAATTTGGGATCAGGCATGAGGCGTGTAATGCTCAGGTCGCGATCGAGGCCTGAGGCGTGAACAAATACGCGGGCTAGAAGTGTGGTGATGAATAGTTGCAGTGTGCCTGAGGCTTGTACTTCAACGCGGGTCACTGGCGAGAAATGTGAAAGAGGAAATGAGAATGGAAGGAATAGTAGAATGAGAATGGTACATGCGCGTGTTTACATATGACGTGATTGTGATTGAGTGTGGGTGTACGCATGATTGAGCCTGACAATATTAATTGATGTACCTGCGATGTGATTACTTGATGTATGTGAATGTGTGTGTTTGCGTAATTGTCTAGAGGTAGGTAATAGCATAGGTTGGGTTTAGGGGTGTACTTGCTAAGATATAATCTCATAGTTGTGTAAACCAACAATTTTCAGAACCCTGACCTGAGCGATGAACCCTCCACCACCGCCACCAGTACGTTTTGGAGTACCAGTGCACACGGAGTACGATGTGGCAGAGTTTCCAATGGGTGACAGGATGATCTGGATAAGATACACGACGACCGTGTTTGTAGAAGTAGGATTGCCATTATTGGAGACCAACGTGTATACAGCTTGGTACTTTAGAGATGCAGACGGGGATGAATTTGGTCCAGTTAGAGGCTTTGACGTACCATTTGATTTAGTTGAAGACTGGGACCCAGCTGCCATACCCCCGATCAACGGTGAATTAACGAGTACTAAGGTCAACTTGGCTCAGTCCAGTTTGCATCCAAACCCCACAGTACAGGGATCTTTAGGGGCTGAACATGAACCTGAACCGGAAGCATCACAAGCTGAGGATGATCTGATGGACATAGACTGAGAACCAATTTCTGAAAAAGAACCCGGTGAGGCGGAGCCCAAGGTAGAACCGGGGAATCATCCCGTTGAGTTTGATGAGCTTGTGGGAGAGCCGGAGTATATACTCCCGTTTGAACAGTATTTGGACCCTAACTTTGAGCCTGAGATTCATTTTTGGGATGCATTAGTCGAGGAATATCAGAACGAGGTTCCATCAGAATTGGGCGACATCAACCATCGGATCGAGATTGAGGCAAAATCGGATTCTTCGGAGGAGCAGACTATTGAAGAGAGTTTAGACTCGGATGATGTAGAATCAGGTTCTGAGTAGATGCCAAGCAAGGGGTGTTAGAGGTTGACACGAGTTGGACGGTAGGCTTTCCGAAGGGTAGCATTTTTGGAAATTAGTATGCCAGGTTATCAGTTTTTGTTCTTACTTTTAAAGGTTTTAGAAGTGTGTGCACTTGTGAACTAAAGCTTGTATTTTGTAAATATTGTGGTACAAGTTAGAACGAGTAATGGAAATGTATATTCTCCTAATTCTCCCCAGTTTAATTTTTCCGGGTATTTTATGGTTTCCGTTTGCGCAATTAGATCTCTGATGTTTAGATAAGGTCGGCGATAACCCGGGACGTCGCAACTGTTCGATCGGAAGCGGGATGTCGTGGGCTCGACGAGGGTTCGAGGCGTGACATCTCCGTTTGAATTGATATCAGAGCAAAGTCAGCTCAATCTAAAATTGATCGAAATTTGGAGTGATAAGGAGCGGAAACCCTAGGGTAGTAATTAGGGAAATCTTAGTGAGTTATGGAGTGGAATGAGCTACACGTGCCTTCAGATTGTTTGTTGTGATTGTTTGAATAAGTCAATTGTTGTGTGGCAATTGAATTGCAGGTGTATCTGGAGCTGAGGTAAGTATTCAGACCTCTGTGTTGGTGACTTCGTGATTGGTAGTGGAGAATTGTTTTCTAAGTGAGCTTTCGTGTTAATTCGCTGCTTAGAATATGATTGAGCTGGTTGGTTTAGATCGCTAAGTCTTGAGTGAAATTATAGCAGGTAGGAGAGTGGTAGAATCGTGACGATGAGCAGCGAAGGAAGAGGAATAGGAAAAGTCCCAAAGAGGGGCGCTGGTAGAGGATCCAGGAGTAAATTACGTGCTCGAGCTAGAGCCGTCGAGGATCTTGGAATGGGTGTTGGAGCGATGGGAAATTTAGGAGTTGATACTGGAGTAGTAGCAAACCCCGGAGTGGAAGTTAGATTTGTTGTGGATCCGAGAACAGAAGCCGTGATGAGGACGTTGGAACGGATTGGAGATATACTAGAACGACAGACTCAGGAGCGAGCTGCTCCGATTGCCCAAGCTGCCGAGGCCGTTGCTGTTGCTAATAATAACGAGAATCAAGGTCAGGGGCAAGTGGTTCCGAATAGACCTATGCACCAACTAGTAGAGCAGTTTATAAAGCTGAAACCACCTAAGTTTTCTGGGAAAGATGACCCGGAGGCTGCACCTCGATGGGTAGAGGAATTAGAGAAGGCTTTTGAGGTACTGGGGTGTAATAATCATGAGAAAGTGACGCTGACAGTTTATCAGTTGCAGGATAATGCGAACGATTGGTGGAAAGCCACCAAGGATAGGATTTTTCCTGAAGGTACAGCTAAGACTTGGGCTATTTTTACTGAGAGTTCCTATGAGAAGTATTTCTCAGCTAATGCTAGAGAGAGAAAACTCGCAGAATTTATAAGACTTCACCAAAGCTAGATGACGGTAGATCAGTATGAGGCGGAATTCGCGAGACTGTCTAAGTTTGCGCCAAGAATGGTGGAACAACCTAAGGATAAAGCGCGAAGATTTCTAGATGGATTGAGAGCTGACATCCGTAGCCAGTTGTTACTGGTAAATATAGGGACGTATGAGCAAATATTCGATAGGGCCCAGATTCTGGAGCGAGATCAGGTAGATAGGGCCGCCGCATCGAGATCGAGGTTTGTCCAGGGTTGGAATAATCGTAATCCCGGGAAGAGGCCGATGGTGGATAATAGGCGTTTTACTCCACCAACTAAAAGGAAAATCGGGAAGCCAATCCGGATTAGTAATGGTCTGTGTAGGATTTGTGGAGGTAGACATGGAAACGAGCCTTGTCCAACCAGGGGCGGAGCATGCTTTAGATGTGGAGGATTTGGACATCATATAAAGAATTGCCCCAATCCCAAGCAAAATAGGCCGCTTGCTTTGCCGCCACCTCGAAATGGGAACCAGACTGGAACTGCCCAGATAGCAAACTAGAATAGTCCTCCAGTGCAAGGACGAGTGTATGCTATGACCAGACGAGAGGCTGAGAACGCACCAGGGGTTGTCACAGGTACGATTTCTCTGCGCAACCATGCTCCATATACTTTATTTGATCTTGGAGCATCGCATTCCTTTATATCTAAATAGTTTGTGGAGTTAGTTGGAATAGAACCGCAGTTGCTTGATGTTGTGTTATACATGACGACTCCCTTAAATGCTAAGATGTTGATTTCGTTGGATTGTCTAAACTACAAGATTGTGATTGGGGATAGAGAGGAATTGATCGATCTAGTGGTTCTAGACATGTACGACTTTGATATGATAGTAGGGATGGATTAGTTGTCTAAACAAAGGGCTGTAATGGATTGCAATAGTAGGGTGATACAATTTAATCCTATTGGACATTCGGAATTCAAATTTGTGGGAAGTTGAGGAGGACCTTCAATTCCATGGATTTCCTTGGTGGAAATGACGAAATTGTTGAATAAAGGATGTCAAGGATTTCTAGCTGCAGTAGTTGATTCAACGGCTGAAGAACCGAGACTTGAGGATATAGTGATAGTATGTGATATCCCGATGTGTTTCCTCAAGAATTGCCGGGATTATCGCCGGAAAGAGAAGTAGAATTTGTAATCGAGTTGCCACCTGGAACTGAGCCAATCTCGATGGCACCTTATAGAATGTCGTTGTCAGAGTTAAATGAATTAAAGGTGCAGATGCAATAGTTGTTAGACAAGGGATTTATTCGTCCCAGTGCGTCTCCGTGGGGAACACCGGTATTATTTGTAAGAAAGAAAGATAGATCATTGAGATTGTGTATAGATTACAGGTAGCTGAACCAGATGACAGTTAAAAATAAGTATCCTTTGCCAATGATTGACGATTTGTTTGATCAGTTACAAGGGGCTTTGGTGTTTTTTAAAATCGACTTGAGAACAAGGTATCATCAGTTGAGAATTTGGAAGGAGGATATACCGAAGACGGCATTTAGGACGAGATACGGGCATTACAAATTTACGGTGATGCCTTTCGGATTGACGAACAGCCCCGCTGCCTTTATGGATCTGATGAATTGGGTGTTTAAAGAATTTTTAGATCAGTTTGTGACTGTTTTTATTGACGATATACTGGTGTACTCGAAAAGCTTGGAGGAACATGAATTTCATTTGCATCAAGTGTTGCAGACTTTGAGGAAGAACGCACTGTACGCTAAGTTTAGCAAGTGCGAATTTTGGCTAAGTCAAGTAGCATTTCTCGGTCATGTAATTTCTAGAGAAGGAATAGCTGTGGATCCATTAAAGATTGAGGCTATGATGAAATGGCCTAGACCGACAACAGTGACAGAAGTTCGAAGTTTTTTGGGTTTGGCTAGATATTACCGCCGCTTCTTGGAAGGATTTTCGTCGATGGCAATGCATGTTGACGCATTTATTGAAAAAGGAGACGAGATTTGAATGGACAGACCAGTGTGAAGAAAGTTTTTAGGAGTTGAAACAGAGGTTGACAACGGCACCGGTGTTGATGATTCCATCAGGACCTGAAGGGTATGAGATATATAGTGACGCGACGTTGAAAGGATTAAGGTGTGTACTGATGCAAAATGGGAGAGTGACAGCTTCTGCATCCAGGCAGTTAAGGCCGCACGAACTGAATTATCCGATGCACGACTTGGAGTTAGCAGTAATAGTGTTCGCCTTAAAGATTTGGCCACATTATTTGTGTGGAGAAAGATTTCAAATCTATACTAACCATCAGAGCTTCAAGTACTTATTTTCGTAGAAGGAACTGAATATGAGGCAACGACGCTGAATGGAATTATTGAAGGACTATGATTGTGATATTTTATATCATCCCGGAAAAGGAAACTGGGTAGCAGATGCGTTGAGTCGGAAATCAAGCATCGCGCATTTGATGGTCAAGGAATGAACCCTGTTGGAGACAGTACGAGACTCAGAGTTTAAGTTTGAAGTAAGTCGAATTTCGAGCTTATTGGCCACGTTAAGGATTAAGCCGGAGACTCAGGCCAAATTGAAAACTTTACAATCTACAGACCCAAAGATACTAAGGGTTATTGGGATGGATGCTACTAAGAGAAAGCCGGATTTTCAGGTATCCGAGGACGGTGTATTGAAATTTCGCGGAAGGTTATGTGTGCCAGACGATGCGGGAGTTAAAGAAAAAATTTTATCTGAAGCGCATCATAGCCATTACAGTATCCACCCAGGCAGTACTAAAATGTAGAGGAATTTGAGACAATATTACTGGTGGAATGGTATGAAGTCGGATATTACTATGCACATGGCTAAGTGTCTGATGTGTCAGCAAGTGAAATCACAACATTATAAACCTAAAGGATTGTTGCAACCATTGGAAATCCCAGAGTTGAAATGGGAGCATATAACCATGGACTTTGTGTCGAGATTGCTGAGAAGTCAAAGAGGCCACGACACTATTTGGGTGATTGTCGTCAGACTAACCAAGTCGGCACACTTTTTGATAGTGAGAAAGGATTTTGCGTTAGAATGGTATGCAGAGTTGTACGTGCAGTAGATAGTTCGCTTGCATAGGGTACCAGTGTCTACAACATCGGATCGCGATCCTAAGTTTACCACCAATTTCTGGAAAAGTCTGCAGATGGCGTTAGGATCTAAGTTACAATTCAGTACAACTTACCATCCTCAGACAGATGGCTAGTCTGAGAGGACGATTCAAACGTTGGAGGATATGCTCAGGGCGTGTGTGCTGGATTTTCAGGGTAAATTGGAAGAGCAACTGCCCTTAGTGGAGTTTGCTTACAATAACAGTTTCCAGCAGAGCATTGGAAAGGCGCCTTTCGAAGCACTTTACGGTCATGCTTGTAGAACGCCCGTGTGTTGGGATGAAGTGGGAGAAATGGCCATAACAGGGCCGGAGTTAGTTGAGCAGTCGATTGAGGCAGTTAAAATTATTCGCGAAAGGCTGAAAACAGCGCAGAGCCGTCAAAAGAGTTTTGCAGACAGAAGGCGAAGACCTTTGGAATTCCAAGTAGGGGATCACGTATTTCTAAAGGTATCGCCCATGAGTAGACTCGCTAAACGGGTGGGTCGGGTCGGGTTTGGGTTGGGTCATAAATGGTCCAACCCAAATTGACCCATTAACCCGTTTATGACCCATTTATTCGTAGTGTAAATATCATGACCCATACCCGACCCGACCTATACCCAACCCAAACCCGACCCGACCCATATTGCTAAAACACTTTTATATTTAACCTAATCTAAGAATACTTGTTTCTTATGTTTTTTTTTTAAATTATACTGTTAAAACATTTTATGCAATACAAAGCTAGTGAAAAAATTTTATATTTTTTTTTTAAATTGAGGTTCTGTTTGTTTTACAAAAAATGCAACATTTCTAGAAAATATTTTCCATAAAGTCATTATCCAAGAAAATAAAAAAAAAAATTAACATTTTTTTATTTTTTAAATCGAATTTTTAATTATTTTTTATTTTTATTTTTCCTTTATTTTTGGCTGAATGCTAGCCGCCGTGGCCGGCGACCGACCACAAGCGAGGCCGAGGCTTTGCCGGGATAGGGGGAGCCTCGAGGTCGCCAGAATCGGGCGAGCTCCAGGCTCGCCGAAATCAGGCGAGCTTGAGGCTCGCCAGATCGGCGAGGCTCAAGCCTCACTCAAGGCCGACGAGCTCAAGTTTCGTCGGCCTCCGGCGAGGTCGTCCCGCCTTGGTGGCCGGTCGCCGTGGCCGACCACTGGCTAGAATAAAAAAAAGAAAAAAGAAAAAGAAAGAAGAGAAAAGAAAATATAAAAAATAAAATAAAAAGAGAAAAAATAAAAATAATTAAATTTCGATTTTTTTAAACATTTTTGTAAAGAGGGAGAGAGTATGTAGATGGGTCTAGTAGGTGGGTTGTACATGGGTTCCAAACTCAACCCATTTAGATCCATTTATTTTTAAACTTTAAAATTTAAAACCCATTTAAGTTTAACTTTTTAAAATTAAAGTGACCCATTTTGACACCTCTACCCATGAGAGGACTTTCCATATTCAATAAAAAAAGCAAATTGAGTCCAAGGTACATGAGACCTTTTAAGGTATTAGAAAGAATTGGAGATTTGGCGTATAGCATTACGTTACCGCCAAATATGTCGCAAGTGTATAACGTGTTTCACGTATCGATGTTAAGGAAGTACGAACCGGACCCGACGCATGTGTTGAATTACGAAGAGATAGAAGTGGATGATAAGTTATCGTACGTCGAGAGACCGATCAAGATTGAAGATCGGAATAAACGAGTTCTGAGGAACAAGACAATCCCGATAGTTAAGGTTATCTGGGAACACCACGGGACTGAAGGCACAACTTAGGAAAGCGAAGAAATGATGCAACGTCAGTACCCCGAGTTATTCGAGCAGCAGTAGGAATTGTAAATCTTGAGTAGTAGTGAGATTGTAAATTTCGAGAACAAAATTTTATAATGGGGAAGATTGTGACATTCCGAAATTTCACCAAATGGGAATTTATAAAATAACTGAGTTTTATGGAATGTGTTCGCAGTAAATTCTCGCCCGGAACTGATCATTCATAGGAATACTAACAATTAGGGAAAGGCTAATAGGGGAATTAAATTCGCGCGACTAGAGGAAATTCGATCATGAATGGATTTCGACCATTAAATCGCGGAAGTAATATTTTGACCCACTGTTGGCCGATCCAAGGATAGTTAGAGGTCAGTTCGCCACTGTCCTAGTAGTGGATCGCGGGTGATTCCGTTGGATCACGAAACGACTTGACGAATGATTCTGAAGTTATACCGAACGATCGTACCCCTCAAATCAAGCGATTGATCTTCATGATTTTAATGACAACCGAGGTCGTCACGTACCGAACGAACTTGCATGTGACTCGATACAGTATCAGTCATGAGTCAATTTTGCGAATTTCCCCAGCAAGCCGCCCGTTAGCTTGAGAAACGCTCGAGTTGCGTTTAATAAAATTTAATTATTGAATTTTTGCCCAAAATTGGACACCGGGAAATTAGGAAATCACGACGAAACACTAGGACGACGTTGCAGGGGACACGTGTGAATTTTTGGTGCGCTCAATTCCTTCGGAAAAATTCGATTTGGGCAAGAAACGGAGAAAGTGACCAAAATACCCTTAAGAATTAATAAAGGGTATGCTTTAAGGGTAAATGGCATTTTGGTAATTTTGCCCTAAAATTTTGATTGAACAATTTTACCCTTGGATTTTTGAAAAATCACAAGAATACCCTTGGATATATTTGGACAAGAATCAATCTCGGCCGTTGGTTCAAGATAAGATCAAATCGGGACTATCGGATTAAAAATGTGAGTAAAGGGTGTTTTAGTAATTTTCCACTTGGGTCAAATGGGCACTATTTAGTCAAGATGCAACTCTCTCTCTCCTCCCTCTCTCTCCATCTTTTGGCCATCTCCCCCTCCCCTCCCGATTTCCCTCTCTCTCTCCCTTTGCCAACCACCGTGAAGCCCACCGCCGGTGCTGCCGCTCGCCACCATCGGACCGCCACCTAGCCGCCGTCCAAGCCGCCTCACGCCACCACCACCAGCCACCATCTCTCTCTCTCTCTCTCTCTCTCTCTCTCTCTCTCTCTCTCTCTCTCTCTCTCTCTCTTCCCGTGACCCACCCACGGCCGAGCAAGCCCCACGCCGCCGTCGTACGCCATCCGCCCAAGCCGAACTGCCGCCGCGAGCCCCGCTGTTCATGTTTAAGTGCCACCACTTCCCGTTCTAGCTGATTTAATTTAGAACTTGGTAAGTCGCACTCTAAACCCGATTTAGAACTTCGGGTATCAAAAGATGATTTAATTTGGGTAGAATCGGGTTTATGCGGGTGTGGATTTGCGTGAATTAAGGTTGGAATTGCATGGCGGGTCTTAGGAATTAATTTTAGAATTTTTTGTGGAAATTTTGAGGATGATTAGAGGCTGTGATGGACTGTTCACGAGGCTGTGATTGATGGATCGGGATGCGAGTTGGATTTTTAGGACCGGCAATTAATTGTGAGAAAATGCCGTGAAGAGCCGGGAGTGTGATTTTGTGATTTGAAGTGCGGAATTCACTATTTGCTTGCTGTGATGTGTGGTTTGATGTGCTGTGAGTGGATGTTCGGCACGTGAATGGTGCCGTTAGGTTCGTCTTTGAATTTTATGAAAGTCCCGTGAATGACCGAAATTAATTTAAACGCGCTTGAGTGTGGAAAAATGCGAAATTGTGCGTGAATACGCATTTGAGATGTGATTGTGTGATTATGGGTACAAATGTGTGCACGGAAATTCATGTGGAGGTGTGTAAGTGCGAGAATGGAATTGGGCCAGGTATCGTAAACTCGGGCAGCGATCACGTAGGTCTATTGTATTTGGCACAGGCCGAGGCTTGAAAAAGCAAGTATGAGAATCGGTCCGAGGCACGATCAGCTCGGGTGAGACCGGGATTGAACCGAGGCATTATAAGCTTGGGTTCTGATCATGTAGGCCTGTCGCACTTGGCGCGGGCTGAGTTTGGGATCGGGCCTGAGGCATGTGATGCTCAGGTCGCGATCGGAGCCTGAGGCGTAAACGAGTACGCGGGCTGGAAGTGTGGTGATGAATAGTCGTAGTGTACCTGAGGCGTGTACTTCAACGCGGGTCTGATGTGGACATCGAACCCTATCAAGGAGGAGGTTCTAAGGACCCGTTGTTCTATCCGTTAGGCCCGATCACTCGAGCAAGAGCGAAAGAATTCAAACAAGCTGTCGGCATCATGGTTCAAGATATTTGGAATGGAGACAATCTGGATTTGAAACTTGAAGATTCTAAAACTCCTTGGCGCAACATGATTACTCTTGGTCTAGCGAATTCTGAAGGAGCTTAAAATTAACGAACTCCGAATTGGCTCAAATTTGGATAGACGCTTAGAAATGGGCCATTGATCAATACTCACTACCTTAGTAGTGATTGATGACATTTTTTAGTGATTTGGAGTCGTTTAGATGAACTTTTAGGTTTTTTTTCATTTTTGGACGAATTTTTAGTAATTAAGGTTATTTTTGTAATTTTAATCCTAGTAGGATTAGGGTTAGGGTTAGCACCCTATAGAAGGTTGCTTATAAATTTCTAAGGGGCAGAATCTCATATAGAGAAAGTTTTCTTCTCGAGTTTTCTTGAAAAATAGATCTTATCAAGGTTTCCTTGTAGTGATCGAATTCAACTTATCAAGCAAGATCGCGAATTTTCTTGTTCGTGGTGTTATAGCATGGATTGGTTGACACAGGTTCGTCAACAGGTTGCGTTCATACCGAGATTACCAATAACAGGTTCGATTGGGGGTCGAGGTAAGCAAATCGTAACTCATAGATCTTCGTAGAACGATCATCTTCCGCACAGATTCATATCAGTGTCACTGGCAAGGAATGTGAAAGAGGAAATGAGAATGGAAGGAATAGTGGGATGAGAATGGTACATGCGCGTGTTTGCATATGACGTGATTGTGATTGAGTGCGGGTGTGCGCATGATTGAGCCTGACAATATTAATTAATGTTCCTGCAATGTGATTACTTGATGTATGTGAATGTGTGTGTTTGCGTAATTGTCTAGAGGTAGGTAATAGCCTAGGTTGGGTTTAGGGGTATACTTGCTGAGATATAATCTCATGGTTGTGTAAACCAACAATTTTCAGAACCTCGACATGAGCGATGAACCTCCCACCACTGCCACCAGTACGTTTTGGAGTACCAGTGCACACGGAGTATGATGTGGCAGAGTTTCCGATTGGTGATGGGATGACCTGGATAAGACACACGACGACCATGTTTATAGAAGTAGGATTAACATTATGGGAAACTAACGTGTATACAGCTTGGTACTTTAGGGATGCAGACAGAGATGAATTTGATCCATTTAGAGGCTTTGACGTATCATTTGATTTAGTTGGAGACTAGGACTCAGCTGCCATACCCCCAATCGACGGTGAATTGATGATTACTGAGGTCAGCTTGGCTCAGTCCGGTTTGCATCCAGACCCCACAGTACAGGGATCTTCAGGGGCTGAATATGAACCTGAACCAGAAGCGTCACAAGCTGAGGATGATCCGATGGACATAGACTGAGAACCAATTCCTGAAAAAGAACCCAGTGAGGCGGAGCCCGAGGTAGAACCGGGGAATCATCCCATTAAATCTGATGAGCTTGTGGGAGAGCCGAAATATATACTCCCGTTTGAACAATTTTTGGACCCCAACTTTGAGCCTGAGATTCATTTCTAGGATATATTAGCCGAGAAATATCAAAACGAGGTTCCATCAGAATCGGGCGATATCAATCACCCGATCGAGATTGAGGCAGAATCGGATTCTTCGAAGAAGCAGACTGTTGAAAAGAGTTCAGACTCGGATGATGTGGAATCTGGTTCTGAGTGGACGCCAAGTAAGGAGTGTTAGAGGTTAATACGAGTTGGACGGTAGGCTTTCTGAAGGGTAGCATTTTTGGAAGTTAGTATGCAAGGTCATCGGTTTTTGTTCTTACTTTTAAAGGTTTTAGAAGTGTGTGCACTGGTGAACTAAGGCTTGTATTTTGTAAATATTGTGGTACAAGTTAGAACGAGTAATGGAAATGTATATTCTCTCAATTCTCCCCAGTTTAATTTGTCCGGATGTTTTATGGTTTCCGTTTGTGCAATTAGATCTCTGATGTTTAGATAAGGTCGGCGATAACCTGGGACGTCGTAACTGTTCGACCGGAGGCGGGATGTTGCGGGCTCGATGGGGGTTCGGGGCGTAACAGGGGCACATTCAAAATAACATGAGCCCGTGTGTTGTTTCGGCCTTATTGACCCCTAAGAAATATGGGAGTTGGCGGATGTGTGTAGATAGCAGAGCTATTAATAAAATAACCGTGAGTTACAAGTTTCCAATTCCGAGATTGGATGACATGCTGGATAGGTTGCACGGTACTAAGTGGTTCTCGAAACTGGATTTGAAGAATGGGCACCATCATATTCGGATTTGGCCTAGAGATGAGTGGAAGACAGCTTTCAAAACAAAGGAGGGGTTGTACAAATGGTTAGTAATGCCTTTCGGACTTTCCAATGGAGCCATAAGGCTTATGAATCGGATTTTGAAATCTTTTATTGGCAAATTTGTTGTTGTTTATTTTGATGATATCCTGATTTATAGTAAGACCGAGGAGGATCATCTACTGCACTTAAGGGAGGTGTTGACAGCTTTGCAGATTAATAAGCTGTATATTAATCTTAAGAAGTACAGTTTTTTAACTAATAAACTATTATTCTTGGAATTTATTATTACTGCTGAAGGAATAGAGGTAGATGAGGGGAAGGTAAGAGCAATTAGAGGGTGGCTGACTCCTAAAACAGTTGCTGATGTTAAGTATTTTCATGGGTTGGTTACTTTTTATCAACGATTTATTAAGAATTTTAATACTATCGCAGCCATAATTACTAAATGTATGAAGAAAGGCAAATTTCTATGGGTAGAGGAAGCTGAGAATAGTTTCGCTATTATACAGGAAAAGTTATGTACTGCACATGTTCTTGCTTTACCTGATTTTGATAAACTGTTTGAAGTGGATTGTGATGCTAGTGGAGTGGGTATATGAGCTGTTTTATCTCAAGAGCGCAAACCAATTTGTTATTTCAGTGAGAAGCTTAGCGAGGCGAGACAGAAGTGGAGCACTTATGACAAAGAATTTTATTCTGTCATAAGGGCTTTAAAGACTTGGGAGCATTATATGATTGGGAAAGAATTCGTCATTTATTTTGATCATGAAGTTTTGAAGTATTTAAATAGTCAAAAAAGGATTAGCAAAGATATACATGCGCGATAGTATCAATTTTTGTAAAAATTTCCTTTTAGATTATAGCACAAGTTAGGTGTGCATAATGTCGTAGCAGATACATTGAGCAGGAGAGCTAGCTTGTTGATTACATTAAGCCAAGACATCTTGGGGTTTGAGTAGCTGAAAGATTGTTATGCAAGGGCAAATTTGGAAGTCATGTGCTTCTGGTCAACCTGTGCAAGAATTTTATGTGCAGAATGGTTATTTGATGTGTAACAACCAGCTTTGCCTTCCTCGAACATTATTACGAGAGAAGGTAATTTATGATTTACATGATGGAGGATTAGCTGCATACTTAGGTCGTGATAAAACTATTGCTGCAGTTCGGGAATGATTTTACTGGCCCCAGTTGCGTAGAGATGTCAGTAGGTACGTACAACAATGTTATGTTTACCAGATTGCCAAAGGGAAATCTAATAATACGGGTTTATATATGCCATTATCTGTTCCTAACAATATATGGGAAGATCTGTCCATGGATTTTGTGCTTGGTTTACCATGGACACAAAGAGATGTAGATTTTATTTTCGTTGTGGTTGATAGATTTTCCAAGATAGCGCACTTTATTCCTTGTAGGAAAACTTCTGATGCAGTAAGTACGGCCAAATTATTCTTTAAGAAAGTGGTTCGTTTGCATGGTGTGTCCAAGTCTATTACCTCGGATATGGATAGTAAATTTCTATGGCATTTTTGGCGAACTTTATAGAAACTGTTTGATTCATCTTTGAATTTCAGTAGCACTGCTCACCCGCAAACTGATGGGCAAACAGAGGTGGTTAATAGAACTCTGGGAAACTTGATTCGAAACATTTGTGGAGATAAGCCGAAGCAATGAGATGTTGCTTTATCACAAGCAGAGTTTGTTTATAATAATGTAGTTTTATAGTTCTATTGGTAGATCGCATTTTTATGTTGTTTATACAAAGATGCCTCAACATACTCTGGATTTGATATGGTTGCCTAAGCAAACAAATAAAAGTGTAACGGCAGATCATATGACCAAATAGATTGTGAAGATGCATAATGAAGTCAAACAAAAGCTAGAGGAAGCTAATCATAAGTATAAAACTGCAGCAGATAAGCACAGGTGGAAGCAGGTGTTTGCGGTAACTGATCAGGTTATGGTTTTTAGGGGTGAGCAACTTGGACCGCCCAAATCGGAACCGAACCGGACCGGACCGGACCTACGAGTTTGGTCCGATTCTCGGGACTATCGGTCCGGTTCCCGGTTCCTAAAAAAGGAACCGGTTTTCAGGCGGTCCGGTTCCCGGTTCCAAGGGGGAACCGGACCGGATCAGACTGACCGGACCGGACCGACTATTTAATATATATTTTTGATATTTTTTCTTTAAAAAAATTAATAAAATATGAATTAAATTCTAAGTGAACTTCATTATCATAAATTCATTGATAAAAAATAGTAAAATGTGAATTAAATCATAAGTGAACTTTATTGACACAAATTTATTAACAAAAATTAGTAAAATGTGAACTAAACCTTAAGTGTTTGACAAAAAAAAAAAACCCTAAACTCTAAGTAACCAATTCCATTGGACCGAACCAAAACCGGATCGGACTGACGGTCCGGTCCGCGGTTCCCAAAATTGGGAACCGGTTCTCTGGGTCCGATTCCCGATTTCACCTTAGAACCGGACCGGATCGGGAACCGCTCACCTCTAATAGTTTTTCTTCGTAAAGAGCGATTACCAGTTGAATTTTATAGCAAATTGCAACAAATGAAGTATGGACCTTACACTTCTAATATTGTTGAATTGTTACCGTTTCATGAGTTCACATAGCAGTTATATCCAAATCCTAATTTTAACTCAAGGACGAGTTCTTTTCAAGCATAGGAGAATGATGTGGAATTTATTAGTGATACTTATTAACTTTCCTATTATGATTTGGTTTTCAATTCAGATTAGGTAACTTTCCTATTATGATTAGGTTTCCTATTATAATTAGGTTTAACCCCTATAAATGGTATTTAGGATTTGTTTTAAAGACAGAACATTATTATCATCATTGTTGAATTTCGAGATTTTTCTCTCTAAGTAAGGTTTTGCTTAAATTATTCACTAAATACTGTGTCATTGCGGCATGGATTCTTTGTGTTGTGTTGACTAGCGTGTTAACCTATTTACAATACTAATAATTTTTGTCATCTTCCTTTGCCTTCTCATTGGGCCTAAATGCTCTATATTGAAAGTCGTCGTGCTAGCTGTGTCTAATCTCATAGTCATTGCATCCACTGGGGCTACTTGGACAACCGCCCTCTTGGTGGAGAAACCAAAATTTTTCGGGAACTTGTTCTTCAATGAAGTGGAGTGCTTCGTGTACTACCATTGGGACGCAGCACAATCTTTGGCATTGGCATTAGCAGAGCCATTCATGCTGCAGTTTGCCTACAAGACCGTCATAAAGGCGAAGATGAGGATAGAGAGGCCCGAAGAGGGAGTGGTTGAGAACATGGTTCAAGAGCGAAGGTCCATATGGATAGTGGATGTCAAGTTGGGCCTAAGGCTGCTTGGTTTGCACGTGCTTGGGTCGTGGCAGAGCAAGAGCTACGGTCGCATTGAAGTTTACTGCAAGAACTTGAGGGTTGCTTTTAAGAATTCTACGAGGTAGAGAGGTTTAGTCAACAGCGATAATTTGATCATCAGCAATAATCTTCTACTCGATAATCTTCTATCATGCTCCTATAATGGTGTTGATTAATTCCATCCACGACCCTATGCTCAGGAGCTGCTAATGATATTAGGGTTTATGACTCGCTTTGAACTCTTTTTGCCACAATTGTGTTTTTCTATTTCATCCATGATTTAGTGATCCGTAATTTTTTTTCACTTCTATTTTATGTTAAATGAATGCGTGGAATTTAT
Organism: Syzygium aromaticum; assembly: GCA_024500025.1. NCBI lineage: Eukaryota > Viridiplantae > Streptophyta > Magnoliopsida > Myrtales > Myrtaceae > Syzygium > Syzygium aromaticum. The sequence goes on along the minus strand of CM044891.1, from coordinate 125,444 downwards.
AAAATGCAGTGCATATTCAAAAGGTCAGATTTGTGATCATGCGACTAATGTCCCCTTGACAGAGGATGAAAAGCGAGATAGCCCATGACCTCTGTTTTTGGGTCAAAGGACGGAGGAAGAGATGCCATGAGAAAGAGGAAGGGGGCTTTTTAGGGTTTCTTGTGATGGCCGATTGGTGAAGGGGAGGGCACTAGAAAATTCTCTCTCTGAATATGAGAAAATGAGGCTGTGGTGGTCGAGTTTAGTGCCTATATTGGGATGCCAAAAACTAACTCTGTTACGATTGCGTTGCACTGAGTTGGCGGGAACCATTGGTAGATGTAGAAGATGCTGTGTAAGAGAGAATAAAGAGATCAAAAAGAGTCTGGGCTAATAATGGTCATTAGTTATGGACCGCAAATCAATATCAATGGGTTGCTCTTATGGGCTGCAGGACTTGGACCAAGACTACCAACGATTCATGCCAACTCGGCCCAATGTAGTTGCAGCAGAGTTAGTTTTTGGCATCCCTGTACGGAAACTAAACACAACTGCCACAACTTCATTTTCTTATATTTAGAGAGAATCTTCCAGTTACCTCTCATCTGCCGATGACTTATCACCAAAACCCTAGCAAGCCCTCTTCCTCTTTCCCACAGCATCTCCTTTTCTATCCTCCAACTCGAAAATAGCTGTCATGGGCTATCCCACTCCTCATCCTCCCCCAAGGAGACATCGGCTACAAGAACACAAATCCGACTTTCCTCACAGTCCCCACCCGCCTAAGCCGCGTGCCCCTCGTTCCGATCAGCAACCACCATGCAAATGCAAAATGTTTGACGGATTGATATTTGAGGCATGGATTCTTTGTGTCGTGTTCACTTGCATGTTCACCTGTTTTACAATACTAATGATTTTCGTCATCTTCCTTTGCCACCTCACTGGGTCTAAATACCCCTATTGAAAGTCGTTAGGCTGGCTACGTTTATTCTCATAGTCACCGCATCCATCGAGGCTACTTGGAACGCTGCCCTCTTGATGGAGAAACAAGAGTTTTACGGGAACTTGTTCTTCTATGAAGTGGAGTGCTTCGTTTGCTACCATAGGGACGCAGCACAATCCTTGGCAATGGCGTCAGCGGAGCCATTCGTTCTGTGGTCTGCCGACCATACCGTGATAAAGGCGAAGATGAGAATGGAGAGGCCCAAAGAGGGACTGGTTGAGAACATGGATCGAGAGTGGAGGTCCATAGGGACAGTGGCCATCGGGTTGGACCCTAGGATGCTTGGTAAGTGTGTGCTTGGTTCGTGGTTAAAGAGGAGCTACGACTGCATCAAGCTTATTACGAGAACTTGAGGGTTGCTTTTGTAAATTCTACGAGGTAGGGAAGTTTAGTCACCAGTGATAATTTACTCATCGACGATAATCTTCTAGTCAATAATCTTCCTCGGTTCTCTTATAATGATGTTGACCGATTCCATCCTCAACCCCCATGCTTAGGAGCTGCTAATGATATCAGGGTTTATGACCCGCCTTTAACTCTCTTTAGCCATAATGGTCCTTTTCTTTTTCATCTATGATTTTTTTCACTTCTATTTTTATGTTAAATGAATGCATGTCATTTATAAAATGTAGTGCATATTCAAAAAGTCGGATTTGTGTTCATGCGGCCAATGTCCCCTTGGTGGAGGATGAGGAGCGGGGTAGCCCTTTTTTGTTTTTTTTTGGTCGAATGGGGTAGCCCTTAATCACTGTTTTTAGGTCAGAAGACGGTGGAGGAGATGCCATGAGAAAGAGGAAGAGAGCTTTATAGGTTTTTGTTATGAGTGATCAGAGAAGGGGAGGGAACCGTAGAATTCTCTCTTTGAATACGAGAAAATGAGATTGCGGTGGTCGTGTTTAGTGCCCATATTGGGATGCCAAAAATTGACTATGTTACAATTCCATCGCTTTGCGTTGGCATGAATCCTTGGTAAATTTGGAAGACATTGTGTGAGAGAGAATAGAGAGACCACAAAGAGGCAAGGCTAATGATTGGCCTTAAGTGTGGGCGCGGATCAATATTAACGGATTGCTCTTGTGGGCTGCACAAGTTGGACCAAGACCACTTTGGCCCTATTTTTATTTGTTATTCGTTACTTATGCTTAATTTTTTATTATTCATTATTCTTTTTCTTTTTATTTTTCTTTTTTGTTATTTTTACTACTATTTATTTCTTTTTCTAATTTTTTTTCAAGATAATATTGACTAAAATTCACGAGTCAACAAAGCCAGAGCTGCCCCAATACTCGTCACGCGCCACTTGGTCTAAATTCAACCCATTATCATTAGTTAAATTATTTGTTATCCTTACACGTCTATCGCTTATTAATTTTAAAATTTAAATCTAAATATGGATAAAGAAAAGCATCTTCAAATGTATTTGACCAATAAAGTTGATAAAGATAAAGATAAATTTCTTCAAATAAATTTCTATGCAAAATATATATAACAAAATTTTTGGATGTTTTTGTTTTTTGTGCAGAGAAAATGAAGTGGCCCCTTCTGTGTGTATCGTGTTGAGCAGAGAATTGAGCAAAAATCCTCTACTCGGATCGTCTCCTTCGCCGATCACACCCGTCACCACCTCCAACTGCAGCAACCTTACTGCCGATCATTGCCCACAATCGGAGTGAGAGAGGCATATCCCGCGAGGCTTGAATTCGAGACACTCCAAGGAGTATTTTATGAGAAATTTCACCAAAAATTTCTCTCATAAGGTTCTATACATCTGTCCTTTCTTAACGCATTTCTTTAGACAAAGACTTTGTTTTTTCCTCTTTCCGTATGGTGAATATTTCTCAGAATATGGAGTGTGAATCAAACCCATATTTGAATTGAAATTGAGATACTGATACAAGTTCTTCCCTTCTGAATCAAATAGGTTCATATCGGAAAGAGGCTAACAATAAGTTCTTTTAAAATTGACTATTTGTCCCTCTATTAGAGGTGTTCCAGAAATGTCTGCGATCGAGTAAATAGTTCTACAAACTAATGGATTGGATCGAATCGCAAAATGGAAAGATTTGTACAAGTTAGACTCATTTCCATCCCCGAGCATTTTGAATTTCCCTTTAGTCCGAAAAATTCCATTATTAACCCATTCTCCATCAAATCATATGGATTGATTTAGCAATGATGGAATTTCTATTTTGTTTACTGAATCACATGAAATTTGACCCACCCAATTGATGGAATGTATGAAATGCATATGAACGGAGGAATAAAGACAATTTTATATTCAAATTGGAATTTGTAACAGATACAAAATCAAAAGGAATTAATAAATGTCACTTAGACTTATGGAGTTTTGGATAGAATATTAAAAAAAAAAGTGATTCCATTATGTTATTTGTACCAGTAACCGGTTTATGGAAGAGTGCTCTTGGAGTAGTCGGTCTCGCTCTGAACCTACATGCCTATGACTTCGTTTCTCAAGAGATCCGTGCAACGGAAGATCCTGAATTTGAAACTTTCTACACCAAAAATATTCTCTTCAACGAAGGTATTCGTGCTTCGATGGCGGCTCAAGATCAACCTCATGAAAACCTTATATTCCCTGAGGAGGTTCTACCCTGTGGAAACGCTCTTTAATGGAACTTTAGCTTTAGCTGGTCGTGACCAAGAAACCACCGGTTTCGCTTGGTGGGCCGGGAATGCACTATTTATCAATTGACAATGTCTCTGAGGTCATTGCGAGTCCATTCACCATGCGTGACCTGCGATCATATCTTGAAGCCATTGTGGATGGCCTTTACTTGGCTCTGTTTTCTGGCCGGATTTCATGAAGTATTCTATTCGATTTTCGAACTCTTTCATTAGCCTCGATCATCACTGCCAACGTGTTTAGGACCTCCTCTTGTCAGTTCAACAGTCAATTATGACTGCAGTCGCATGCATATAGTAAGGTAAGAGTAGTGCTCTTTTAACACTAATCGTGTAAAGAGAGGCCGAAATTTCGAGTAATGCTTATCGAGGTTCAAAGGTAATACCGAGTTGGGAACCAACAGTCCTGAATCGACACATGTTCTCCCAAACCCTTACCTCATGTAACATTGGTATATTCAATTTTAGTTTTGATAAAAACTATGAGAACTTTATATGAAAAATTGTCACTAGTTTATTGGGGTTGACTAGAAACCAAGTGAGGTATAGTAGCATATCTCACTTCCTATACAACCAGAATTTTCTAGGTTCTTGGATATTATACACTAGTTATCTAACTAGTGTCATTTCTATACCTAAACTTGATTATTTGTCAACTAAAGTGTCTACGTAGTTTTTTTCCCAAAATTATAAATCGTAAAGTTCTCATCCACTAAGTGTCCATATATTGTTTTTATACTTATTATGATCCTAGAATGAAACCTAACCACTCAATTATGAAAATAAATCACAACACAAAAAATGATAAAAAAAAAAAAGCAATCACAGCAAACACATCAAAAATAGTAATGAAGAACGAGTAAAAAAGGATACAGTGCAGTAAAGTAGCGTGGCCTTGTTATTAAGCCTCGGGATAGTAACCAGATGACGTTAGTTCAAATTGAGTTCAATTTCTTTTCTAAACGATTTAACCTTCTAAAACTAGATTAAATCAGAACTGTCCACTAAAACCCAAAGCCATGTGAAGATTAACAAAAATGAAAACTAAGCTAAATATGATACTAAATCCTAAAAACCTAATCAAGGATTATTTTTCGAACCAATTTTCCGGTTTTTTTCGGATTTTTTTTAAATTTATGTTTTAATTTTTTATTATCTGGAAAACAGGGACTCCGGCCGGGCCTTTAAGCCCAATCAGAATATGAACTGGTCAGGTCTTACGGTCTGGGCCATGGAGACAAAATGGGGCCATTATATCAGGCCCCTCTCAACCCAAACAAAATATATTAAAATTCGAACTCGGCCCAAACTCCTATTAAATAAATCAAGCCCGAACTCGGTTAACCTAAGTCAAGCACAAACTCATTTAAAACAGTAACAAGCTCATATCAAGTACATCCCACAACTCAATGGAGGCATTCAACGAACGGCTGGTGTGCGATGAAAATAGTTCTCACCTAAAATCAGAGAATTAGAACGACAAGGTCGTCACAAGTCATTAAGAGAAGACTCAGATCAACTCAGATTCTCACGCAAGCAACTTTTGGGCAACTCAGCATAGTATTACGCTCAAAGCAAGAAGAGGGATAAACGTTACCCTGGTTTATTGGGGATGTGAAGACTGCAACAAGCGTTTAAGACGGCGAAAGAAGTCTCGAACGAGAGGATTCTTCGTACCTGTTCAGCCAAAAACAGAGCCGCTTTTGAATCTCGATCGACCAAGCACAGATGTTGGATCTCTGATACGAGTATTACAGAACGAAAAAGCTTCGAAACTCCACGGCTCAACTAATCCGATCGCTCCAATCCAAAAAGTTTTGAGCGAGAGAAGAAAGGACGATTGTCGACGGATGATCGGAACAGTAAGACTCCAGCCAAGAAGAAAACCGGACTCCGACTCCTTCCTCTTCACGGCGCGGCAAAGAGGAAGGATGATCGCTTCGTCCAAGGACCAAAAAAAGCTCTCTTTTACGTGTATATCCCTTTGACGATGAAAACTGCAGCAGGTTCTAGAAGCGATTGTGCGAGTCACCTTCTTCGCATGCGCATGAACTTTCAGGTTTTTTGTTTTTTTTTTTTTTTTTTTTTAATCTTTTTCCTTCTGCCTCAGAGAAAAACGGATAGAGAGCATAATGGAGAGATAAACTGGGCTCACGGATTGATGGGCTCTTTACGAATCGGGCTTGTACAAATTGGATCCAAGTTCATGGGCCGAAATAAATATCAAATTAAACCGGGATTATGGGCAACAGTTATGCAAATTGGGTTTCATGAATTGGGCCACTGCAAATACATAAATGGATTTATTGGGCAGTCTTTTTACTTCTTATTATTATCTATTTTTGTTATTATTGTGCTTTTACAAAAACGAAAAAAATTTGAATTATTATTGATTAAAATTCAAGTGTTAACAGCCGTCTTTCCTTGAAAGAGAACTCAAAGAGAGATTCCTTTTTAAGACAAAAACACACCCGAATTTTGTGTGAAGATATACCTCTAAACCTTACTTCAAGCTTTGAGCATCTGGGGCTATTATGAGGACTATTCTTATTCTTTGGGTGGAATTGATTTTTGTTTTTTAAGGAAAACTAGAAAGAGTTGAATACTTATATGACATTACCTAAGAGGTAAAAGAAGAATTATAGCTCAGGGGCAAAGGGACTAAAACCCTGAAGAAATACCTAGGGATTAAAACCTGATAAACGGCAAAGAAAATGACACCCTATAGAAAGGCCCAAGGGCTAAAATCTACGAGAGACCAAGGGCATAAAACCCTCAAGAAGTACCTCGGGGCTAAGAACCTATGAATGGGAAAGGGGATAAAACCATATAGAAGGCGTGGGGTCTAAAGCAGCCGAGGGGATCAAACCCTAAAGAAATGCCTAGGGGCTAAAGAAATGCTTATCTGACTCGAGAACGGGCGCAACCACATTGTCTCTGGTGAAGGCAGCGTTCTTGATGGTGAAATTTGGCGACAACTCAGTAGCTTTGGAGAGGCAATAAAGAAATCGGTGAAGAGCAAAGCAATGGCATCATTGTTGAAGGACTGCGGCCGAAACGAGACGTCGAAAGAGGAGGGAATCAAGTGCAGGAACTCGATAATGACTGAGTATGGCCATTCATCAAACATGATTTCAGACTTGGAGAGGAAACGAGCGACGACGAGAACTGCATTGAATTGTGAACGCAAAACCCTACGAGATCCGGCAAGGAGGACTTGGATTGGGGACATCTGCCAAAAATCGATGCTAGTTTAATGGCGAATTGAGTTGGATTCTGTGCGATGAGGTTAAAGCGCTCAATCAATGCCTCCATTGCCATCAAACTCCCGCAACTCGGGGAAAGTCTTCGACCTAGAAACCTATGCTACGCCGAGTGCCTCACTTAAGAGTTTCAAAGCTCGATCAGGTCATCGAAGCACGGAGGTTGAATGCTCAATGCAAGTACAGCACGATACGAGCATATCAATGGAGGACGGAGGATGGAGAGGAGATGGAGATAAGGGTTTGCGAAGAAGAACGAAGCTCGATGTTGATGGCGATCGGGAGTGACAATTTGGATGGCTTCCGTTCTCTGTCGCAAATAACACCTTTCGCGACCTCAGTCTTTTCGTTCTCTCTGTCTATTAGGAATATTGATGACATTTTCGTTTTGTTCTATGCGCATCTTTCCCTTTTTACTTTTCTTGATTCTCCGGTTATGGGTCGGACCCTGCTTGTCTCGGATCCAAAGCGTTTTTTTTTTTTTTTTTGCAACAAAAACAGAACGCCTATCTCCAGGCAATTGAGCCTAACAAAAATCAGGGTCAACAAGCATCGTCATTCGTCGATGACAATCTCCAGCATTTGGAGGAGATAAAAAAATCCGACCGGAAAATTATTATCAATGAAAAGGAAAAAAAGGTTACGTGAAATTAAAGGCACCATAGAAGTTTATGAATCTATCTTAGCTACATCGCCAGTGGTAATCTCTTATTCATTTACGTTAATACAACGTTGTTAATAATTGCCACAGGCAACCAATTAAGGAAATTTTACTGTTTCCAATGCATTGGCAATTCTTATGTCGTACAATTAGTATCTTGACAATTAAATTATTCCAAATAAAGTACACTCGACCAGTGCCCCATTGTGCATTAGCATTTCAGATCCTAACAAAGTGATGTACCAATACTTAGACCCATCTCGATTTTCTTCATTGATATTTTATAATTAGATTGAACATCCCATAATTCTTTAGTTTGATTGCGACTATCCTCCTAAAAAAGGATAGCGGTTCAGAAAGAAAAATCCGCTTCAAGATTAACTAGTCGGCTCAAAAAGGCCCAGGTAATTGTCGAAACCATGGAACTAAGATTATCAGAGGGAACGACTTTATCAGAATCAGGAGTATCTATTTCTTATATTGATGTTCAAATCTTTTCCAATCTCATTTAAGGTAAATAAACTAAGTGGACCTAACCTAGTTAGGCGTCACAGTGTCATCCCCTCCATTCCCCGACCTTCTGTGCGGTTTTCGGCCAAAAATGGCGATTTCCAATGGCAATTGAACCATACTTTGTTGGCTGGTCTGGCGCTCGGTTCGGTGGCAGGTGATACTTGATCGAGGCATACAAAAACTGGTGAGGTCATATTTTATCCCATCACTGGTTTCTTCAATCAGTCTTCTGATCGGTAGATTTCAAATACGGGCAGAGTCACGTGCAAACTTCATTAAAGATAAATGTGAATGATGTCTATTACGCAATTTCTTGAACAAATGTGTTCTTCTTTGGGATATATAATCCATGTGGACAGGTCTTAAATAAGGGAATCAATGAAGATGGTACCGAATGAAATCACGTCCTACTAATTATCTTTCTTACTTTGAGTGTAATTAACAGAGCATTAGATATTAATTATTGGAGGGAGAGGCCTAAGTGTCTCGGCTCCGAGAATGAGTGGAGATGAAGGAGTTTGAGGTGATTTATAGTTTGTATGACATGGTTTTGGGGGGGGGGGGGGGAAGTTGGTGTACTTACACGAGAAGGATTAAGCGAAGTAGCCTTTGAAAGAGAATCCCACTTAATGGACGCCCCCACATGTCAAATGACTGAGATCACTTAGGTTGCCAATGACAATTTCAAAAATCAATTTCTAGCTAGAAATTGATTTTTTTTATTTATGTTTCTGGAAGAGTTTCAGAACAAAAAAAAAAAAACACATTTGATAACAACACAAAATTTCTGTTCTAGAAATAGAAATTTGTTTAATAACGGCTAGACCTATTAAATGGATCTTAAAACCCATATATGACCCATTTAAGTCATAAATGGGTTATATATGGGTCAATACAACTTTGAAGAGTCTATCTAAAATGGGTTTTAAAGTTTTAAGCCTATCTTAAATGGGTCTTAATGGATTGAGAGTGGAACTATTTTCAACCCACTCATTAAGCCCACCCATTTTTATAAAAATATATATTTTTTAAAAATCAATTATTTTTATTTTTATTTTTTATTTTCATTCATTTTTCTTTATTTTATTTTATTTTATTCTTCTCTTTCTCTTTTCAGTCAGTGGCTGGCCACAGCGCCGGCCAGCGATCGGCCACAGGGGAGGAATAACCTCACCACAGGTCGGTAAGGCCTCGCCGGCCTTCAACGAGGTCGAGCTCGCCTGAGGCCAACGAGCTCAAGTCTCACCACAGGCCGACGAGCCCAAGGCCTCGCTAATCTAGTGAGGTCAAGCTAGCCGAGGCTAGCGAGGCTTAGCTTGCCGGAATAGGGTGAGCTCGAGGCTCGCTTGAGGTCGGCGAAGCCTCGGCCTCATCAGATCAATGAGCTCGAGCTTCGATGGCCTCCGGTGAGCTCATCCTCGCTCATGGCCGGTGGCCGAACACTGACCATCGTTGTGGCCAGCCACCGACCAAAAATAAAGGAAAAATTAAAAATTGGATTTTTAAAAAATAAAATATATATTAAAATTAAATAAAATAAAAAATAATTAAAATTGTATTGTATGAAAATGTTTTGTTAAATATATAATTGTTTTAGTAATATGAATCGGGTTAGATATGAGATGGGTATAGGTCAGGTCAGGTAAGGATTGGGTATGGGTTGGGATGCTTACATTACAAATAAATGGGCCATAAACAGGTTAATTGGTCAATTTGGATCGGATCATTTATGACCCAATCCAGTCGTTTAACAGGTTTAATAACGGCACAAAATTTATTCCTCTTGGGTGGCCAGCGAGTAGATGGCGGGCGATGAACAATGGCGGCGAATGATGGGTGACGGATGGCTGGGGGAGGTGGCAGCGGGAGAAGGGCAATTGGAGGTGAGAGTAGTGGCCAATAGACGGCGGCTAGCAGCCCACGGCGATCGACGACAGGAGGTGAGCAGCGGCCAAAGGTGGGTGGCGGCGAGAGACGGTGGCCGAGCGATGGGAGGCAAGTGGTAGCAAGATGAGGGCTACGGGAAATGATGGCCGGTGGACGGCAGGTGGCGGCTGACGATGACCGGTAGTGGGAGGTGGGCGGTGTCCCATGGTGGGCGGCCACGGGAAAAGGAAGCAGTGGGGTGCAATCTTATTAGTGCTGCTGCATGCAAAATTGCATGACCCCATGTTGTATCATTGAGATTCATTCTCAATAATAGAGTGCGGGCAATAATTTTGATATGTTTAATTAAGGATTCTGCCAATCCATTTTGAGTATGAACGTATGTGACCGGATGCTCAATCTCGATTCCAAGTGAAACACAATACGTATTAAAACTCTTTGATGTAAATTCACCAGCATTATCCATCCTTATGCTTTTAATTGGATAATCAGGGAATTATGCCCTAAGCTTTATAATCTGCGCAAGTAAACGTGCAAATGTGACATTGCACGTAGATAATAGACAAACATGGGACCATCTATAAGATGCGTCCACTAGTACCATAAAATATCGAAACAGTCCACTTGGTGGTTGTATTGGTCCACAAATAGCACCCTGAATTCTTTACAAGAATAAAGGGGATTCAAGATCAACCTTTGTTATAAAAGGTTTGATAATGAGTTTTCCTTGTGAACAAGTTTCACAATTATAATCTTTGGACAACAATACCTTTGTATCCTTTAAAGGGTGTCCTTTTGTATTCTGAATTATTCTACGCATCATTGAAGCGCCAGGGTGACCAAGGCGATCATGCCATAATCTAAACTGATCAGGGTTTATCAATCTCCAGGACATAGTGGAGTAGGTTTCAACGGCCTTAATCATGACACAATACAAACCCATAGAAGAGGCTTCTAGCTTTTCATGGATGGTCTTCAGGCCTATCTTATAAGAGGTAATGCTAATATATTCTTTATTTTGCTCATAAATAGTCTCAATATGGTACTCATTACGGCATACATCTTTGAAGCTAAGTAGATTCCTTGTTGATTTACTGCTTAGAAAAGCATTCTCAATATGTAGGACGGTGCATTTAGGCAAAACAATTGTGGCATTCCCGAAACCATCAATAATTGAAATAAGACCTGATATTGTATGGACATGTGTCTTACGAAATGCCATACTCGAGAAAAAGTGTTTATTACGAAATATGGTATGTGTTAATGCATTATCAAGCAAACAAACATCTTTCTTTTTCTCGGTATTTTCCATTTGCATTTATGCTGACAACTTCAAGTGTCAAGTATCATAAACTTTTCATATTAGTTATAGGGTCAAATAAAATTTCAAAATAATAAATATTATATCAGGTTCATAAGCATTTCATTCATAACCATATTAAAGAACAATAAAAGGTAATACATTTAAAGAAAATCAACTAGAAAAGAAATTATTAGAATCATAAAATTCGAAGTCTAAGTTGTCATGCACCAGTATGATGCTTCATCAAAGTAATTAGAGGTCCTCAAAGAAATCAGAGACATCGAGGGATCAATTTGCTACTTCAGGAACAAGAGGAGTCCCACCAACAGAGATATTATTGGCCTCAATAGTGGTTATGGCAGTAAGATTAATTTCAATGGCGTGAGATTCACCACCATTGCTCCTATTTTTTAATGATACATGGTATAGATCAACAAAGTGCTTTGGCGTACGACAAGTACGAAAACAGTGCCCGGTCATGCCACAACGATGGTAAATACTTTCATTAGTCACCTTCTTTTGCTTCTTTTCTTTGTCATGATTCGGGTCAAAGTTAGATTTCCTTGGGCGGTTAAATTTCTTGCCACCCCTTTGAGGATTATGTTCTTGCCTACGCTTATAGCCCTTAAAATGACCAATATTTTTCTCAAAGTTGGCATGTGCTTCAGGCAATGCTTTTGACCCAGTAGGTCTAAGATCATGATTTTCGAGCAGTAATTCATTAGTTTGCTCAGCAGTGAGGAGCACAAAAATTAATTTAGAGTATGTGGCAAATTGACGCTGTCGGTATTGCTGTTGCAATACAATATTCGAAGCATGGAAGGTGGAGAAAGTTTTCTCTAACAATTCCGCATCAGTGAGCTTGATATCGCATAACTCAGGCCGAGAAACAATATCAAATAAAGCGGAGTTATAGTCAAACATTAATTTAAAATCTTGTAGTCTGAGATTTTGCCAGTCATATTGTGCTTGAGGGAGGATAACAGTCTTGGTATGATCATACCTATCCTTTAACCTCTTCCACAAGGTCTGAGGGTCTTAAACGGATAAATATTGAGTCTGCAGGCTCTCATGCAAATGACGACGAATAAAAATCGGTGCATTTGCTTTTATCTTTTGCATTTGAGGTTCCGTCTTCTACAATTGCATTAGCGAGATCTTGCCCTTGGAGGTGCATTTCCATGTCAAGGCACAGGAATAGATAATTATTTCCACTTACTTCCAGGATGTGGAATTTGGGCTTTTCAATATTTGCCATAATTCTTGCAAAACAAATGAATCCTTAAATTAATTAGAAGGATTTCCAAATATCCACCGCCACTTCAGGAGCAGAAGGATACTTTTAGATTGGAAATTGGCTTCGGGCCAAGAAAAAGAAAAATGAAGAATTGATAGGAGAAGATAAAGTATAAGTTGATTAATGAAAATAAAAAGAACGCTTACCTTGCAAAAAATATTTACTCAGTTGGTAGATCTTCGTGCTGATAACGTGTTGTAAAATATTGCGTTACAAGTATATAATAGAGAGAATAAAGATTAAGTAGAGAAAGCAAACAAACATCGAAGATATATATATTCTGTTCTCAATTCTCTTACACAATGACCAAAACTAAGCGTTGAATTTATAAGAAAACAAAGATGTACAAATCATTAATGTCAATGTATTGAATACATACATTAAATAGGGAGATGAACATTCATTGGAGATTGTATGTAAAATGTAGGTTACAAATGTACCATAATGGGTACATTGAATATTCATTCATATACGTAGGTTACAAATGTACCATAATAGGTACATTGAATATAATGAATATTCATTCATGTATTTCATAACAAATACAACTTTGAAGAGTCTATCTAAAATGGGTTTTAAAGTTTTAAGCCTATCTTAAATGGGTTTTAATGGATTGAGAATGGAACCATTTCCAACCCACTCATTAAGCTCACCCCTTTTTATAAAAATATATATTTTTTAAAAATCAATTATTTTTATTTTTATTTTCATTCTTTTTTCTTTATTTTATTTTATTTTTTTTTCTCTTTCTCTTTTCAACTGATAGCTGGCCATAGCGACGGCCGGCGACCGACCACAGGGGAGGAACAACCTCACCACAGGTTGGTAAGGCCTCGCTAGCCTTCGACGAGATCAAGCTCACCTGAGACCAGTGAGCTCAAGTCTTGCCACAGGTCGGCGAACCCAAGGCCTCACTGATTTAGTGAGGTCGAGCTAGTTGAGGCTGGCGAGGCTCAACTTGCCGGAATAGGGCGAGCTCGAGGCTCACTTGAGGTTGGTGAAGCCTCATCCTCATCAGATCAATGAGCTCAAGCTTTGCTGGCCTCCGGTGAGCTCATCCTCGCTCGTGGCTGGTGGCCGGACGCTGACCGTTGTTATGGCCAGCCACCGGCCAAAAATAAAGAAAAAATTAAAAATTGGATTTTAAAAAAATAAAATATATATTAAAATTAAATTAAATAAAAAATAATTAAAATTGTATTGTATGAAAATGTTTTGTTAAATATATAATTTTTTTAGTAATATGAATCGGGTTAGGTATGAGATGGGTATAGGTCAGGTCAGGTAAGAGTTGGGTATAGGTTGGGATGCTTACATTACAAATAAATGGGCCATAAACAGGTTAATGGGTCAATTTGGATCGGATCATTTATGACCCAACCCAGTCATTTAACAGGTTTAATAACGGCACAAAATTTATTCCTCTTGGGTGGCCAGCGAGTAGATGGCGGGCGACGGACAATGGCAGCGAACGATGGGAGAGAGACGGTGGGTGGTGGCCGACGACGGGAGGTGAGCAGCGGCCAAAGGTGGGTGGTGGCGAGAGACGGTGGTCGGCGATGGGAGGCAGGCGATAGTAAGAGGAGGGCGGTGGGAAATGATGGCCAGTGGACGGTGGGCGGTGGCCGACGATGACCGGTAGTGGGAGGTGGGCGGTGTCCCATGGTGGGTGGCCACGGGAAGAGGACGGCTGGTGGATGGCGGTTGGCGGATGGCAGCTGGTGGCCTGTGGTGGGACGTGGGCGGCAGCCCACAACGGGCGGCAACGAGGAGGCGAGTGGTGGCAGGAAGAGGGTGGTCGATGGATGGTGGCTGGCAGCCGGCGATGGAAGGTGGGCGACAACCCACGGCAGGCGGCAGTGAGGAGGAGAGCGGCTAGAGGCGGGAACAATGGCTGGTGGACGATAGCCCACAGTGACCAACGGTGGGCATCAACCGCAAGTAGGCAATGGCGGGAGGAGGGAGGTTGGCGGCGGGAGACAGTGACCGACGGTGGGAGGCAGGTGGCGATGAGGGGAGGGCGGCCGGCGGTGGGATGTGGGCGGTTAGAAGAGGGCAGGTGGTGGTGGGATATGGTGGCTGGTAGTGGGAGGCAGGCGGCAAGGGGATTCGGGAGACGATGGCTAGTGGACGGCGGGCGGTGGCCCACAATGGGCGATGGCCGAAGGCGGGCGGCAGTGGCAGGTGGCGGAGGGTGGCTATGGTTGCCAAGAAATGGGCGACGATGGGCGACGGATGGACAATTGACTAGTAGCGAGAGTGAACGATGAGAAGAATTTTAGCTTCTCATTTTTGTTTCAGAAATAAAAAAGTAAAAAATTTTTATTTTTGATTTATGTTCCAAACTTATTTTTGTTTCAAAAATTTGTTCCAGAAATAGCGTTACCAAATAGATTTTTGTTCCCCTTTTTTGTAACAGAAATAGATAAACATAATAGTTATCATTCGAAACCTTATAGTCTCATGTGCTAGGGCGAATTAATACATAAGGTTTATATGTCACCATATTAAAAAGCATAGATAGATTTAATTTGGTAATTGCAATAATTGCTCTAAAATGTTTGTGTCCGGGTTACAAAGATGGAGAAGAAAATCTTTGGGAAGAATTCGATGGCCATGCGCCTTACGAAGCAATATATTAGCGATTCATCCGTCGCTTACATGTATTTTCTTTGTTTATAGTGTTACTTGCGTGTACGATTCTATTTCATACTAGATGATCACAATTCGATGTGTTAGAAAGACAAATATTTCATACCATTCTGTTGCATGCGAACGGAGCCCAAGAACTCGGCCCACCCTTTTTATCATAATAAATAATAAATAAATAGAAATAACCACACACAAAAAAAAAAAAACAGGAGAGAGAATTAGACTTGCATTGCAGATTGGGTTTGAGCGTAACAATAAAAAATTAATTAAAGATAAATGAATAAATGAAATATCGAAATCGAAAAAAAGAAGAAGAAAAAAACTGGAAAATGGTTAAAAGTTAGGTCTTGATTAGATTGTTAGATCTTAGTATTAGATTTAGATTAATTTTATTTAGTTAGTATTCACAAAGTTTAGGGAACTACGTGGTTTTCTTTAGGTTAGTTTCATGATTTAAATTATAAATTAGGTTTAGTCATGACTTAGTGTTTAATTGAAATAATTCCAGGGATTTTAATAGTTTAATATCACATAGATATAGATTCAATTCATAGTTCACTCATAACTCTCAAGATAAAAACGGTATAGCTTAGGCTAGAAATCACTTTAAATAATTGTACATGTGATGTGGAAGAGCCGCTACTTAGCACATGCTTGAAAATGATTAATGAGCGTTAGCTATTCTAAAGCCGGATTGTAGGCCTACGACGCCTACATCCAACACCGGCTCAACAAGACACACAGCCCCAACCTCCGCAAGATCTGGACCACCCGCGACTGGGACCGCAAGGTCCGCATCTAATCGCATGCTCAGTGTGGCATCCATACAACACACATTAGAAACATTTTAACTTTATTCCTACCACCTACCCGGGAACCGGATCGAACCGGCGATTCGATTTTTGGGTGGATCCACATAGAACCAACCTACGATTTTCAGTTCCCATTTTTCGGAACTAGTTCTTAGTAGGTAGTTATTGGTTCCAAGATGGCAACCGATCACCTAGCAGCAGTGAGGGCCTTACCCTCTTTCGTGTTTTGTTTTTTTTAAAAATAATTTGGCTTGTTTTTTACTCTAATTTAAATAATATCTAGATTTAAAAAATCAAATTTAGACCAAAGCGGCAGCATTTTGACCTTGCCCTTCATGTTTTAAAAACATTAGCACAACATAGGAGAGCGAAAACAATAAAAAGAAGTTGCATCAGCGTTTTTCGTTAACCAGGTTAAACGGAATTAACGGAAGAATTTGATTACACCAATTTGACAATTGTAGGATTCGATTGCACTTTTTAAAAATTTTACGACTCAATTGCTCTTGCGTGACAAATTTTATGACTCACGGTGCACTTATCTCTCGATTTTTTTTAATCCAACTCATCTAACACATGTCAATGACCTGAATAAAATATTCACCCCATCTCGGCAGTTGAAGTAATAACAACAAAATAGAGGGTGTTGCAATATGCAAATTTGAGAAGAGAGGGTAGTAGTGATGCCTGACGACCTCTGAATTCATGGATCCTTCCCATGCGTTGACAGGACCAGCACCTCATTCTGGACTGGGGAAATCTTTGGACACTTGCATTTGGACAAGAAGAAATTATAAGAATCGAAGGATTCGCTCGACAAACACCTCTACACGGTAAACTTTTGTTTTTTAAATGGCGGGTCTATCGGAATTACGTCGAGAAAGAAATGCCGTGGAATCGAATATGTCAAAAAAAATTCTTAGTGTCTTAAATTAAATCCAATTGGATTACAATGAAAGTCTGACTACCATATTCAACACTATTCTGCACATTTAAGTTCCGGAGCATAACTTTGGGTAAAGCTGCAACAAAAGTCATCACTTAGACTCCGTTTGTAACGTGGAAAATAAGTTATTCGAAAAATATTTTCCTCAAAATAATCACATATATCGCTTGAAATGATTGGTCAACAACAAATGTTGTTTTATTATTGATTCGTACATAAACATTTGCGTAGACAATGAAAATATATTTCGTTGATTTATTTTTGTAGGCGGTACGAATAATAATTTTTAGAAAAATGTTTTTCAAGTCATTGATTTCCAAAAACAAACACGCCGTTAATGATATAATGAATGGATTGCCAAGCCAACAAAATCAACAAAACTTGGAATAAGGAGCATGTGGAAGCCCAAATTCCAGTTTTTAGCAATTGTATTCAAAAGTATTTTTTTTTGCTTTGATTATATTCATAGATAAGCAATGTTTTTTTTCCTGAACTTTTTAATTTCAGTGAATGAAAAATTCTAATAGAGTATGTTGTATTTTGAATGAATGAATATTTATCTACTAGCAAATAAACATTAGCACGGTTGCGCACATCATTATTGTCGTAGTGGAGGAGCCACGATTTAGGTTGGGAGGGAAGGCGCGAATTTAATGTGGAAATAGAAGCCGAAAGTTTTTTGTTTTTATTTTTTGAAAATTCGATTAAACTCACACGAGGTAAAATGCATTTTGCACAGCGTCTTGTAACCAGGAGTACACGTTAGCACGTCGGTACATAGATAATTGCATTTACAAAAAAGCGCTTTACCTTGTGTGCATTTAATCGAATTTTTTTTAAAAAAAGCACTTTCGGCTTATATTTCCACATCAAATAAAATTTTGAAGAATTTTTAATTTTGTAAATGGAATTATCTATTTGAATCTAAATAAGTAATGGACAAGAAAAATATAGCGGTGTGCTATTAATAATGCATAAGGGTTAAGGCACAAAGCAAATGACCAGCTCTCCCGCCTGTGGCCGCCGCCCCAACGGTGGCCAGCAAGGTCGCCGGCGCCTCAGCGAGGGCTGGTGACCCTCACCAGAAGCGGGAGACGGCGGCGATGCTCTCTCAGATCGGGCCTCCCCCATATCCGGGCGATGGTTGCCGGCCTTCGTTCCAGTCCGGGGGAGGGTCGCCGGCCCTCGCCGCCGCCCGCCGGCCCACCCGCTGGTATTCTTTTTAGTTTTTAATTTAATTTAACTAAAATTTATGTTAAAATTGTTTCCCTCAGTCGGCGGTAGTTTGAACTGGCGGGGATTTTTGGGCACGTCCCCCAAGCCGAGGCCATTTCTCGTAGGGTTTCGCCAAGTCTGAAGTCTCTGTCCGATCACCCACCCGGTGCTTGATTTCGCCGCCAAGATCGCTGCCTTCACCAGACAGAGACAATGCGGTCGCGGCAGTCAGCTGAGGTGGAGACAATGCCGCCATCTCCAAAGCTTTTCTGGTGGCTATCTTCTTCTGGTAAATGGCGGCCTCTTGGTCCTTGTAATGTTTCCATTATAAAATGTAACTTCTCTGCAAGAACAATGGAGTCCAATTGAAAGATAGATATTTTGATGGTCTTTTTGGCAGAAGTAGTTGGGCGACCTTTCAGGGTTGAGTTCTTGCTCTAGCTATAGGTTCCCGGCTTAAATTTGACATATTTTGATAGCTGAAGCAGCCAATTGCCGAATTGTTGGTTCCGCGTACAGATAAGAAAAGCGGGACCAGAATGGACAGGATCCAATTTTGAAAGCCATAATCAATGCAAAACTATCAGTTTATCAAGCCATCACAAGATTGAAGATGAAGAGCTTACCATCTCTTGATTTGGATGGTAAAGCTGTAAAGAAGTTTTGGCTTGAGACTCTTGTATTATTCACTGATGCTGCTGAGGCATGTTTACTATCTGTCTGGAGGAATTTGAGGATGTGAGAAGGTCTATTCTGTGCTTTGCTTACTGGGGTGACTCAAATTGCTGTCACCAAGGGTGGACAGCTGCTATGAGTTTTGCTCGTTCACCTCAAGCTCCTTGTACCGACCTGCATGTGCTCAGGTGCGTTTAAGGAAGGAATTATGCCTGTTAGCGTCATCCATTCACAATTTAATCTAATCGATGTGTTCATCCATCTAATTCTTTTTCTGGGACTACAATTTGTGGCAGGCTGATGCATGAGCCTGTAGCCATGGAGCCATGGTTGAGAGTGTAATGAAGGCAAGCTGTGAAGTGATTGAATATGGCTGGAGCAAGGACCGGGCTTCTATAAACACTTTTATCATGGGATTAGCAGCAAGTGTCCGGGATAGGAATGATTACGATGAACAGCCTGGATGAATATCGGTGAGTCGTTGATAAGCACATACTCATCTCGTACATACTTAGTCAATGCTTGCCTGATAATACTTGTATGTAATATATAAGCATGTTCTCGTTGAAATATTTGGGTCTCTTGGGTTGGAGTCCACTTAGAGTTTTATTGTGATCTATTCATCTGATTTATGACTGCATAATTTGATATTGTTCTAGAAGTGCCCAAGTTCCCATTGTAGAGATCTTACCTCGCAAGCTCAGTTGCTGGTTGTTCAGTTTTGGTATTTTTAAATTTTTCCTTTTTCTATTTGAACTATATTTGCTTGCATTTGTATGCAATATTTACTAATTTCAGGGTGGAAAGGAGAAGCAGGAAGTTCCTGTTGTGCAACTTAACCTAATACGCACAGCAGTAGATTTAAGTGTTGCTATTAGCAAGTCTGAAGTTGTGGATATGGTGCTGCTGAGGGCGATGCTTCAGCTGCTGGTTTACTGCAGATTCGTGTACGAACCTCTCCTTTAGAGCGCTTATTTGTTCTTATGTAATTGGAATGTTACCCATAAATTTGCTTTATAAATCTGCAAGGTTCCCTCAGTAGCCTAGTTTCTCAGGCTTTTCTTCCGCCTTTTGCTGCAGCTCCTTGTTGCTGTGTCTCATATAGCAAGTACAGGCTTTGAGAAGTCATTTTGCTAGACCGTGGTTTTGATGACAAGAAGCTACTTGAGCTGGCTTTCGAGTTTAGGGTCTGCTGAAAGCGAAAAACATTGGCCTGGGAAGCCACAACAGAACGCGTTGAGGTCTGCATAGTTTCCCTTTGTATTCTTTGCAAGTTGTACTAGGATAATTTGTCGAGCTTGTAACGTTAGGATGTGATTTACTAAGTGGATTTTGACTTATTCCATGGTGTTGTGGACTCTTCTGCTGGGTTTCTTCTGATTGTTAGCCATCTTACAAGTACTAAATTGCGTACAGATTACTGTCACCGTCTGCTATCTTTGTGCTCAGATGTAGGCTTGGCAGAGGAGAGCAAAAGGGGAAGGTATCATTTTCCGTAACATATATATGCCGGTAGCTTACTATAAATAGTTTGGGCCTTGTGCCCTACATAGTTGAGGCAACTTTATATTTTTAAGTTACTTCTGATAGTTCTTCCAAAAAGTGTTCCGATGTGCTTTACCTTAAAATCAGGGAGAGAAGCAGTTGCCAATTGCATTTGAAGGAAGTATAGGTTTGTGCTACGAATGATACGTTTAGACCTTCATTTTTGTCTTATTTGCTATTCCCATGGGACCAAGGGATAGGCATAGCTATTCTGATGGAATAGTTGTTCTTGATATGTTTTTCAATGACCTGTTGGATTAATTATCCCATCAGGAGGGGATGGGGAATAGAATAGCTTCTCTGTTGTAGCTAACACGCTGTGAGATATGCTTGTGTTCTTGCTTTTCCTCATTTGTAAATATGATCGGAATTTGTTATTACCACAACTCTTATGAGTTAAATTGCCAGACACCACTGTGATTAACTTCACAGCTTTGGGATAATAGTGAGAAGCCATTGTCAGAGCTGAAACTCTTTTTTCTATTTTATGTGTGGTTTCTATCTTTACCTGGTTGAAAAAATGGTGAAAAAAAGTGAAACCATTGGTATGGTGCTCCAGAAAGGGCTTTCTTTTTTTATTGTGAAAACGACGGTAAGGATGGCTGATAGAATGAGACCTTTGTTCTTCTGTATTCCAATTGTTGGGGAGTTGTTGGTGATACTTGCGCTATTGTGGGGGTGGAGCAGATCTTTTGGGCCCTCTACTTCCTGTTGTTGCTGAGATATGTACTGACTTCAATCCCTCGATGACATGGAGCCATCTCTTTTGAAGTTATTTCGGAACTTATGGTTCTATGTAGCTCTTTTTGGTCTAGTATGGGAAGCATAAGTGCAATTCCTCTTTAGGCTGTGGGTGGACCGTACACATGGAACGCATGGCGGTCTGCTGCTGTCCAGGAAATTTCACAAGGGACTCTTCCCCTTGTAAGTTCATCTTACAAATTTTTTTCTATCCTGCACAACCTTTCTTATGATTCATAGTTTGTCTTGATGCTATGGGAATTACCGAAAACAGCTCCAGATTTTTCTTTTATCATCACAAGAAACAATCATGCTCGCAGTTACCCGAAATAGCTCCTATTATGTCGTTGACTGAAATTGGGAGCTATTTTATGAAGGACCCTGAATGCTGCAATTAGGCTGCAGATGGATGCCAGTTCTTGTGATCCTGTAAGTTTTTTTCTCCTGCAGTATAGCTGGATATTTTGTTGCTGATCTATCTATATTGATATGCCTTGAATAATTATTAATGATGGACAGTAAAGTTACACGACGATGTCGGATGATCCAAATAAGAGTTGCTTGGCATTCCCACTAAACAAGTGCTCACTCAATAAATGAAGAGGCCAAACATTTCTGAAGCTCTTGTTTTATATGTGATATATTATGATTTGCAATTTTAGAATGATTTTCATTCCATCGACGTCTCTCTTGATAAAAGAGAGAGATTTTCACAACTAAGAATTTCCATTTCTATATTGACATTAGCAACTTCCCTTTTTCATATATATTTTGCTTTTGCTGTTATTAAGGTCCTGAAGAGAAGTAGGAAATCTTTTTTTTTTGTGCATGATCAAGTACTTGGAACTGACAAATTTCAAAAGAGAGGTTTTAGCTTGTAAATAGGTGCTTTATGTGTAACAGCATCTGAGTCAGTATACTGCAGTGGAGTGAGACAACTGGTGAATGCTGCATTGGGACTTTTAAGCATTCATTGGGTTGAGGCTTTTTGAACTTTGGGTTTTGAAAGGAATTTGTTTTGTGATTGACAGAGAGCAGAGATTGATGCTTGCTGCTAGCCCTCTATCAAATTTTTGGCTAACGTAGAGGGAGAGAAACTTAAGTGCTTTAGAGAGTCTAGAGTGTAATTTCTTTGATGTAAAATTGGGGTTACCAGAAAGCGATATATTGCTGTAGATAGGTGTGAGCATGGGCTGGGCCACATGGGCTTTTGCCAAAATTGTGGCCCAGCCCTAACGCTCAATCTGAGACTTTTGTTGGAGGCCTTGCCCAACCCGATGTTGAAAAGAATTTAACTCCAATCGTAAGCTACTGAATCTGGCAAGTCACTATTTTCAAATGTTTTTAGTTCCGCAGAGTATTTTCTGAAAAGCAAAGTTTTTATGGTTAATGCTATCTGCAAGAATGTTATAATGTCAGGTGATTAATTGTAGCCTTGTGGGACCTCTTTCATATGTATAGGCTAAGTTTTCTTAAAAGTGTAAACTTTAGTATTTCTGGTTTCCTCGGATAAATGCACTTTCTGGTCTCTTCTTACCAAGATCAACTGCTTGACCTGATTGAAACTTTTTTGATAGTTCAAGTAAATTTGGCAATTGAACAGCATTCAAATTTTTGAAATGAATTACTTTGCTCTCCAGGTAGTTAGCTCTGTGACATGGCATGAAGATGAATTGGAATTTAATGCTCTTCACAACCCCGGTAGTCGCAGAGGGAGTGGCGATGAGAAAGCTGCTGTAGCCCACAGTGCTGCTCTTTCTGCTGCTTTGGGAGGGCGAGTAGATGTTGGAGGAATGAGCACAATTTCAGGTTAGGAAAGTCTGTCCGTTACATTATGTAGTTAACTTTTAGGTCTTACAGTGATTTTTGTTCCTCAGCTTCAATGTAAAATTTTCTCAATCTGAAACTTTTTTGTCACTTATTTTACAGGTGTAATAGCCACATATCTTCTTGCAGTAGCGTTTTTGGAAATTATAAGATTTAGTAGCAATGGTTGCATCCTCAGTGGAAGCAAAACCTTGACTTCTAATAGAAGTGCATTCCGTTTTTTCTTTGCATACCTGAAAATGCCAAATCTTATGCCTGCAGTCTTTCGATGTCTGATAGCAATTGTCATGGCTGGTATATTTTTTTTTGGAATTGAGACTGCCTTCTAAATAATTTACCTATGCAATTTAATCGTCTGAGGATATCTTGGCGCTGCTCTTCAATAGATTGTTCCATTTTGTTTATGCTATCATCTCATGGAATTATTAGTATACTAATAAATTTGTCGGTAGTTTTGATAAATTCATCTATTTTGTTGTTGCAACTTGCTTGTAGGTTATAGACTCGTAATTTTCTGCAAGATTGTTGTCTACAAAATAATTTCTTGCACTACTACCTGGGTGGGGTCTCAGACTAACTTTGGAAAAATGAAAAAGCAGGTTGGTTATGCTGAGGAATTAGAGTGGCGAAGGTGAATTAGAGAGCACCATGGCACTGGGTATATTAGGATCAGACGGGATGCCATGTCTGATGGCGCTGTGTAGAGATGGACTAAAAATTCTTCAGCCTGCCTTCTAACCTGAAGTGTTTTCTCACATCTTCAGGTCTCTCTTTTCCTGAGGAAGATTCTCATGAAGCCTAATCTAGTTAGAGGGGCTTAGAGGCCCTTAATGAGGCTAGATTAATCTGAACGATGCTTTTGCCTTGTTTGGAAGAGCTCATAAATTCAGGATCACTATTCAGTATGATTTTGCGATATCTTACTAATTGGAAAAAGGCTGGGTTATCTGTTTGAAATTCTTCCACATTAGTCAAAGTGGTGCTGCCCCTCTCTCTAAGCACGTACACACACGTACAGCTCTATGCAGACTTAAATGTACTTTGCCTGTTCATCCGTTTTTTTTGTAACCTATGTACGTGGATCTGCATGTTTATTTGCCGAGTTGTGGGTGGAAATTGCTAATCATTTACTTTGGGTTCAGGAATATCGCATATTTGACGAAGGCCTTGGGGCAGTGACTCTGAAATGAATGGTCGCAAATTCCAATGTAGGGGACACCGGATTTCTTCATTATAATAGCTTACTCTTCCGTGTCTTTCTGAAAACCATTCTTATATAACCTGTGGTAGAGAAACTTCATATGTGGAGAAAACATATCCAACTTCTTAAATTTGGAATACGATTTGTTATGTAATCATATGCTATAATCATATGCTGGAAATTACGCTATTACTCCAGGGTGCAGGGGCATATTCAACTTTCAAAAAAAGGAGGAGAGGACCACACTGCGATGGCAAATGTAAACTTTCCTCCCTGTTCAAAATGAGATCGCTTGCAAGAATGACAAACCAAGGAAACTGCTACAGCAACCAAACCTCCTCTAGTTTAACAGATGCACGCACGTCGGTGAAGTTGGTGCTTATAATGATACTAATCACACGCTTAGCTGGGTGTGCATTTGGCAGTACTTCCCGTGTACAATTACTTAAAACATCAGAAAAGCCCGACTATGTTGTTCATATAGCAAAAGGAAAGGCCACCATAAATTCAAGTAGAAGATCCAATCTATGAGCAGGTTTTTGAGTGAAGCATATAGGATTCATGTTACGTTTCCTCTTTTCATAAAAACCCACATGCTGCTATGCATGGCGCAAAAGACTCATCGTGAAGACGTTCTAAAGGAATAGCGATAGGATTTCCTCCACGTCCATGCATATGCATGAGACGTTAAAATCTTGATTATAAATTAACAAAGGTAAAATATAACGCAAGAAATGCTTCGTGTTGGGTGGCAGGTGCACATTCAATGATAGACAAGATCTAAGGCTCGGTTGTCACAAAAATGTCAACTTACTTCAAAAGTCAAAGTCCTCGGGCTCGTATGTAGTTTGGGCCAGTGTTTGACATGAATGCACAAGGGAATGTCAAGAAGTAAGCACTGACGACATTCGTTGAAGACCAGCGAGGACATCGACGTTCATGAAAAAGTTATACCTCAAGATCATAAATTTGTTATCCAGTACAAAAGGAAAACAACCCAACCTTTAAGAGATCCAACGACCTACCGGATACTATGTTCCAGATACTATACCAATCTCGGTTAAGGAAACTGTTGAGAAGAAAACTGCATGAGACTGGGAGCATTCCATCTTACACAATGATCGGAATGTTTATAAATGTAGCCAAAGACCAGACTAGAACATCATAGGACTATGGCCACAGAAACATTCCAACTTTGAGGTGAGGTGTAAAGGACTCAAGATACAGCAAGGTGACAGAATCGATGAAAGACGGTGCATTAAACAGCAAACGACTTGTCATCTACACAGCTCAAGGTATACATGCCTCAAGAGTCGCGATGTAGCAACGCATGCTTGAAAAAAACGGGCATATTATCAGAGCTGCATCATCGATTTGCAACATATGCTGTGAGTCCACACCCAGCAGTTCATCTCGGAATAGCAGAGAGAGGCTACTACCACCTATCCCAGCAAAAAATTTCAGAAGCAGGGTAAAAGTACTAGCAGATGGACACTCCCTAAAGGATTGAATGACGGAGACAAAGTTTTCGACAAAAAACACACTTTATTTATAGGTGAGGGCAGCAGCAACAGCTACCAATACCTGCATGAAGTCTCTATAGTGTAAAATGCTTTAAGAAGCCAATTCAGCATGCGAAGGGGACATGCAGCTTCAGAACATCCCAAGATTTTGAAATTAAAATCTCCTACAAGGGCCACATGTCATTTCAATGGCATCAAACATAGCTATCCTTGGACTAGCTAGAGGCATAAAACTTGATAGAATTTCCACCTAAATGGGATGTGATATTCCTAGACACAGTATCAAATGTAGATGCATTGAGGTCAAGCCTCACTGTCAGCTCCTTGCGCTGTTGCGTCGCTGCTTGTTTGGCCTTCAATTTCCTCTACTCGGAACCTCCACAAGTTCAAATAACCAAACTTCTGCCACATCTCCTCAAGCGTCCACCCGCGAGTCTCAGGCATTATCCTGAGGAGGAACTTGCGCGCCAAGAGTGTGATCGCCACGAACAAGAAGATGGCCCAACCGAAGGTGATCACCTTGTATATAAGTAAGAAAGTTATTGCCAAAAATCCACTTATCAATTGATTAAAGCCGACACTGATGGCATTCCCCTGCGCACGCAGCCTGGACGGAAAGATCTCTGAACTGTATATTGATGCGATTGGTCCCACTCCGATGGAGTAGAAGCCCACGCAGATCAACAACGCAGCTATACACATGCAAACAACCCACTTAGGCTTTGTGTGGCTGTGGTCGAGGACAGTGAGGGAAATTCCAAGGAGGACCAGCCCGAAGATCATCCCGTTGATGCTTGGCAGCAGCAATCGATGCCGCCCAACCTTGTCAAGGCAGAAGGTGGGGATAAGGATGAACACTGCCTTTACAGCGAGAATTACGAGCGTCAAGATTAGCTTTGCGTTGGATGAAGTAATCATGGCCTTCTCAAAAATCCGAGGGCTGTAGAGGATGATAGTGTCGATGCCACAGCCCTGTTGCAAGAAGTGGATCCCAATGGCGCAAAAGAGCATGTGGTGAACGACTGGGATCGGGTGAAGTAGGAGATCCCGCCACGCGCCCTTCCCAGTACTCTGCATGTTGACTAGCACATCGTTGTCGCCCTCGATAGACACGCCTACAGCCTCTGCAATGCTGGCGAGCCGGGTGGCGGCCTCCTCCTCTGAGTTGGAGATCTCGTTGAGGATGCGTTTTGCGTCGTGCACACGGCCTTGCATGATGAGCCATCGGGGAGATTCCGACGTGACGCAGATCCCAATGGCGAACAGGACTGGCCAAATTACTCCCATGCTAACCATGATAAGTCGACCAAAGTTCTCGTGGAACTTGGAGGTAAAATAGCTGAAGCCATAGCCAAGGACGGTGCCGCAGTTGATGAACACCTAAATAATCGAAACAACGTATAAAAAAGCAATTCATTTTTTCGGTAAGTCGAAAATGAAAAGGACAAAAATTGATGATAAACAAATAAATGAAAAATATGCTACAAAATTAGGAGAAAAATGAGTGAGTACATGAGGGAATGAGGTGAGGAAGCCACGGGAGGAGGCAGGGGAGAGCTCGGCGATGTAGACGGTGGCGATCATGGGGGCGAAGCTGATACCGATCTGGATGACGGCGCGGCCAAATAGGAGTACGGCATTGTTGGGAAAGAAGCCCATGAGGACGATCCCGACAAAGAGGAAAACCCCTGACAACATGATGGTATGGCGGCGGCCAATCCGGTCAGAGATACGCCCTGCAATTACCGACCCGAAGAGAGAGACCACGTGTAGGGCCGCCGCCTGTTTCTCAATCTGCCTTTCGGTCGTCCTCTTGTCCTTGTCTATGTTGACTACCGCCTCACTCATCATTCCCACGACTGCCAAAATTTAAAAGAAAAAGAGAATATTTTTTCATCAATTCCACATAAATCGTAGCCATATCAAAGAAATTGAAAAATATAAACTAAAAAATTATGTGCCCTATTTTCCTCCCTTTCTCTTCAAATTTATTTTCCTAATATAATAATGTGTCAGGCTAAAAAAAAAGATAATGTTAAACAAAATTAAGTAATAATTTTTCTTTCTCTCAATTTTTTTCTTTTTTTCATTTCCTATGCATTAAAAACTACCTTTGGCGATAGATCTATGATTTTTATCAACAATAAAAGCTAGACAGAAAAAGTGTAATGATTAAGACATAAAATAATAATACTAAATATTTTTGCAATAGAATTAAGTTGTAAGAGATTGATTTGCTATATAAAAAATTGATTCGGAGAAATACATGCTTTAGTGGGTTCGATCACCGGGTGAGTCCTTCACAACATCGCATGCATAAAGAAAGAGAAGACTGACCAAACCCCAGCAAAAGAGAGGCAACTGATGCCTCTACGGCGCATCTGATGGTGTATTTGTTCCCGTATGGGTTATCCGGAGGAATGACGTCCCCGATCGCTTGAGGATTTGAGCCCGCAATCGGTTCTAGTTGGTGTATTTGATCGACACCAGAGACGCTGGATTGGACTATTTGATCACTACTAGAGGCGCTGAATGTGTTTAATGGTACCTGCAAAGCAAGTGTCGACAACTTATAAAAGTGATTCGGTGGCATATATGATATAAAAAAAAAAAACATAGGGTTCCTGAAAATTTAGGTATTCTTGCACGGTTGAGTTGAGTTATACAATCAACACTACCCCTCCAGAGAGTTATATTTCTTAAGGCTACTGCCATTCCATTCACGAATCTGCATAAACATATCAAAAAGATATTTTCCTAAACTGATATTTTTTTTAATTTTAAGTGTGAATTTATTACACATGCATCCCTCAGTATCTTCATCAGTCCCTCTAATTTCATACGACAAGCCAATGTATTTAAGAAAGTCATGTACTATTTGTCATAAACACTGGATACTCAGAACATAATTTTGGTCGTCTCCAATCGTATAATTCCAAAAATAACTGTCCCATTCTCCTAATCATGAATGCAACATTCAATTCACTCGCATAATGCACTTTGAATATGAAAAAAATTAGTCTACCATCACAAGCTTATGCGTAATCAAGAAAAAATACCTCTTCAAACTCTCCCTGTTGACCTCCCTCCTCCATCATGTCTTCTTCGTTAAATTTTCCTGCAACGCCAAGGGGCAACCAGTGAGCTTGCTCCGATATGTTGTAAACGCCTGTTTTCAATCTTGAAGATAGTTGAGGAACATATAAAATGGCCTCACGTAACCCCTTGCTCGCGATCCAATCCGTAAGTTTTCAATACGCCCGGGCGATCACATCTTCTCCTTAAAAGATCAAGTTCACTTATTTTAAACCCAACATCCCCATTCACCAGTCTCCTTAAAGATCAAGTTCACCCATTCACCATCCCGTTCAAATCTTCATCGAAATCCTTTTCCTAGTCCAAATAGGTGTGAGATAATGATGCGACAGTCGATCATAGTGCCCTTGATTGTACGCGCGACGATTCGTGATAGCATCATGTGGGTGCCATGTGACTTGCGTGTGACGCATGACCTAAATGAAATGCAAATGCGAACTATGCAAACAATTTTTTTTTTTTTCAGGGATTGATTTCTTATGCATTAAGTGATCCAATAAAATAGTCAAAATTAGGTTTCAACAGGAATGATCCTTAATTGTTCTATGCAATGATAACCTAAAAGAGTCATCAAAATTAAGGTGTCAATACGAGTCTACATAAAATATATATATTTGACAGTATGCGTCAACATTTATATAGTGTGAAAATTTCAGGTACTTTAGGCTAAGAAAATATTGACCTGTGTCAGTCGCAAGATATATATATATATATATATAAACACGCTCATTATTTTTTGAAGGGGGTGAAAAAGACGCAACACCTTTTGGATATTCAAGTAAATAGCCAACCAAATCAGAATGTGACTGAGACATTTACGTGTTTGAACGGCAGTACTCTCAATGCAGGTCAAAGATACTACTTGTATTTAGTTTTACCAAAAAAAAAAAAAAGATACTACTTGTATTTCCGGACTTACAAGAACTGATATTTATGAGGAGCGTTGCTATGAGAGTGCAAAATTTTTCCGAAATTCTCGGATTCGAAGACACGGTCTAATTTCATAGCAAAACAGGGATAAAGAGAAAAAAAAGGAAAATAAAGAATAGATAAGCAATCTGAGCAACAGGATAAGGACAAATAGTGAATGTGTTGTCAATGCCTCTGCTTACCTGAGCACTTGAATGGAAAATCATCTATTTTTTGGGGGGTTCATTTCTTTTTCTAGTAAAAGTAGCTATCTTGATACAGCAATTTAACTCTTCCTTTGTGCCCGATCCTACAGAAACCCAAGATAAACTAAAAGGGTCTGTGTGGACTACGAAAAGATTAGTATGATAAAAGAAAATCGGATTCAAAAAATCAAACATGTCATCACATTTCACTATGTCAGCAAGAAATTGGGTACAAAGGTGGAATATTTCATCAAATTTCCCTATTTTAGCTACCCAAGTTTCAATTTGCTAGGGTATTGCTTTTGCGTATACCTATAACCTTGCAATTGACCAATTGACCGTCAATGTAGTCCATTTGGACCTCTCTCATTGGCGGTTGCTAACCCCCAAACTCTCTCTTTCTCTCTCTCCCGGTAAACAATATCCTTTCGAATTTTTCAACCAAATCAAAAATTTTATCCAAATATTAATTATAAAAACTCAAGATTACTTAGATATTCTTTTAATGATAAATGTGTCCACTTCATCGCTTGCTCAATGAACTATCCCAATAACCTCGTGATCACATAAGATGCGGACATAAATGGACTGAATATGTAATTGATCACATAAGAAATCATCTCAATGAGGCGTGCCAAATCCATGCACTATACGTTATTTTATTGATAATAACGAATGTTCTCTCTTTTCAAACTCCAAATCTTCCTACAATTCTCCATCTACACTCCACCATTAGATTATGGTGTCCATCTTTTAGATTATGGTATCCATCAAAAGAGATATCAAATCTTCATGTCTTGAAGATGGGAATTCAAATGTGATGAGTAGAGATAATGCCCTTTTCAACCTCTTTCCTTCTCTTATTTCAAATTTACGATTGTTGTTACATTGTTATTTCCACTACTTTTTTTTTTTTTAAAAATTCTACCTTTCATGTCAAATCTCAACCAAATCAAAGTTTGACTCCAGCGCTTTTCATCTTCTTTTGGTTCCACGTAACCCCTCTAATAGCTCGCGAGCAAATCTGTTCATTTTCGCTTAAAGTTTTCACTTTCCCCCTGCGATCACATCTTCTCCTTAAAGATCAAGTTCACTTGTTTTAAACCAAACATGCCCACTCACCATCTTGTTCATATCTCTACCGAAACCCTTATCCAAGTCCAAATAGGTGCAAGATAATTATGAGATGGTCGATCATAGTGCCCTTGATTGTACGCATGACGTTTTGTGACAAAATCGTGTGAGGGCCATGTGACATACATGTAATGCATGACCTAAATGAAATGCAAATGCGAACTATGGAAACATCATGTTTGTTTAGGGGTTGATTTCTTGTGGATTAGATGACTAAATAGGTCAATATTAGGTGTCAATAGGGGTTGATCCCCAATTATTCTATGCAATGAAAGCCTAAATGAGTCGCCAAAATTTAGGTGTCCAACACGAGTTTACATCAAAAGGAATTTTACATTCACATTGTGACATTAACACAGCCCCAAGTTGTAATATACTTTTTTAGCATGTGCACAACTTGGAAATAGCAAGAGCCTATACCCACTTTGATATCTGTAAAAGCTATTTTAATTTGATATCTGTAACTATTTTGAATTGATATATGTAAAAACTAAATTCATTATCATCGACATCAAAATTATAATTGTAAAGTAGTTCAGTTCATATTTCTAAATTTATCATTTAATTGTTATTTTTGTAATCGATAATAGTGTGAGCCTTGTATTTATAATTACAGAAAATAGAAATCAAATCATGATTCCATTTATTAAAGGAATGATCATTTCTCTTTGGACTGTTCAAAAGGCAAAAGACGCGGGCATTTCTTGTACCAAACATGAAGCAAGAGTTCGGTCTGGAGATTATTCATGTGGAGGAGATCGATGTGAATGAAATGAAATGAAACCAATTCCGAGTTACGGCTAAAGATGAAAGTCAAAAGGCACTCACCTGAATAGAAAGTATTGAGATTCTCTTATTTTATGAAGTAGAATTGCATACTTTAATTTACGTCCTTGAGAGGTTGAGACACTAGACACCAATAAATTGGGATGATTGGTGTCTATTTGGTGCGATACTAAGTTGGAAAAATCATCCAAAAAGTTCTAAACCTATTGCGTTTTTACCAATTCGGTTCCAAATCTTTTAATATTATCAATTGAGTCCTAAACCTTTTCCTTTTTTGTCAATTGAGTCCACATAGCCAATTTTAGCTGAAAATCACTGACATAAACACTTGCCATTTACGTGGTATGACCGGCGCACACGTGGGTAATTTTTAATAATATTTTAATTTTTTTGAATTTTTTCTTTTCTTTTTCCTTTTTATCTTTTTCTTTTCTTTTCTTTTCTTTATTTGTTTTTACAACGATGGCCGACAAGGGTCACCGGGTCCTCGCTGGCAACGGGTGAGGGGGATCGAGCCCTCAACAGCTATGGGCAAGGCCTAGGGCGCCCTCTCCCAGATATGGGCGTGGTGACCTCGCCTGCGGTCGTGATGGTCTAGGCTCGGGCTTTGTAGCCCGCACCCAGGCCTGGTTGAACTCATCATTTTGTCTTCGTCATTGTTGAACTCATCATTTGTCTTCGTTGTTGTCGAATTCATTGTTTGTCTTCGTCAATGTCGTTCAGCTTGCCTCGGGTTATAGAAGAAAAGCCGAAGTGGTAGCTGGTCGGACTGACCCTCGCCAGGTTTGGGTGAGGGCTACAAAGCCCTCGCCTGCTGCCAATGTAGGCTTGGCGGCCCTTGCCCACCATAGTTGTAAAAAAAACAAAAAAAAGAAAAGAAAATGAGAAAAATGAAAAAGAAAAGAAAAAATTATTAATTAATTTTTTTGAGAAAATATTAAAAATTATTAAAAATTATTAATGTCAGCGCCAGCAGTGCCATGCAACGTAGGACGGTCAGCATCCACATGGCGATTTTTTATAAAAATTGATCAGATAGACTCAATTAGCAAAGTGAAAAAGTTTAAGACTCAATTGACAAAATTAAAAAGTTTAGGACTGAATTAACAAAAGTGCAATAGATTAAGGACTTCTAAGACAATTTTCCCATCCTAAGTTGCATGGGCTAAAACAAATAAATATGGTGTGTGTAACATTTCTAAGTTCCACATTAAGTTAGAGAAAAATTATGACTTTACATAAGTAGAGACCCATTCTGAAGATGACCATACAAAACCCTTGAAAAAAATTATGACTTTACATAAGTAGAGACCCATTCTGAAGATGACCATACAAAACCTTTGAAACCGGACAAAATGCATGCATAAGATCTTGGGCGTCAAAAAGAAGCGCAGTTGTGTGAGTAGTCTTTTTATGCTCTAGTCTCATTAATCAGTATACAACTTTTGAAAGGTGCATAACGCACACTTCTCTTTCCTCTATAGTGGCGGGCGGTCATTTTTACTTAGTATAGGGCCTGTTTGTTATTTTTTGAAAAGCAAAAAACTTATCCCTAATTCTAAAATACCATATAAATCTCCAAAATATTAAATGTGAATGTATGTGTCAATATTTATATATTGTGCAAATTTCAGTTACTTTGGGTTAAGAAAATGTTAAAGTGTGTCATTCGCAAGATTTAATTTATATTCACACATATAAACACGCTCATAATTTCTAGGCCATCCACTTGGATATTCGCTCGCGTCTTACTTGGTCATGAGATTAGTAATTTGGGATCGTGCACCAACTAGGACAACTTATTAGTGAGCTAATAACCTCGCCCAAACCGTAGTTTAAAATCTTACAAGTACGCCAACCCTTTCAATTCATCCCGAAATCTAACGTCATTAACTTCGCAAAAATTGGCATTTCAACTTCTGGTTCCTAGCAAAAAAAAAATAAAAATCCCTGGCAGAACCCAAAATAGGAAAAGATCTCTTGAGAGATTGATGACCAGGTAAATAGCAGGGTAAGAGAATGGCATCTCCATCATTAATGAGTTGATACGAAGATTTCGTTGGAATTATGACGCAGGAAAACAAAAATCCCTGTCAACACCAATGGATATTACAGCTTGCAGCTACTTAACAACCATGACAATAGGGGAGAGAGAGCGAGAGAGAGAGATTCAGAACCCCAGCTCTTACATTAGGGACAACCATTCTTGTACTATACGTAAGCAGCAAGCAAATTATAGGCCACTGAGGATGGCAAGCTACGCAAGTTAGCAAGAACTTTATTGAAAAAAGCAGTCATGAAAGAGAACATCATGCTTACTCAAAATATTTTAACTGACGAATCAGGCAACATCTTCACGCACCACAAAACTCCCTTGGTTGATTGTAATGCTCTTAGTGCAGTTGTCATTTTTGTGTATTCCCAAAAGTCAATCCGCAAGCTCAAACATGTTTTTTCTGAGGCTGCACATTGCATAGGGAAAAGATGAATATGGTGAGTTGGGAGAACATTGTCATCTGAAATATATTTAGACTATTTCCTCCACAATGTACCTAATAACAATGAATTGGGCGTCCTTTGTTCGATCTTTCACATAGTGTCCCACAAATAGAAACATTTTTATAGTCTGAGAAATCATAGCACATACAACTAAGCTTGGAACAGAGGCAAAATAAACAGCATGCCAAAAAAATAAATGAACTCTGGAATGGGCACTGAGTACCTAGAGTGGCATCGATTTCATCCATCACATAAGCACAGTGGGTTTGTGGTGATGAAGGGCAAAGATAAGAGCTAAAGAGCTGGGAGTCTGAAGATTCAGAAGGGCAATTGTCATTCCAACACATAAAGCTTCACAAAATAAGGGGCAGAACAGCTGTGTCCTCAATTTACCTTTTCCCCGCCAGACAAGTTAGCAATATTCTTCCAGCTTTTCTTTGGTGGCCTGACACTGAAGACCACACCTTCAGAGAAGGGATCCAAAGATTCAACCAATTCAAGTTCTGCGTCACCTCCTAGTGTGAACATCTGTTTTCTATAAGATAAGGATCAGAAGGAAAAGTACTACAGGTGCTCAGCACCTGATATAGTTTGGAAGCTAGTTTTTTACAAGCGCACAAAAATCAGAGCCCAGTAATTGAAAAGCCAGGGTAATTGGAAGATGGACTAGTCAAGGCAAGAGATGTGGGAAAGCACTGTCATCATCCAGAACAGTTAGGGCTAAGCATGGATCAAGAAGAAGTTTATTAATATGAAAAGTTCAAATCAACTATTAAAGAGAAACAAAGAGAGTCGAGTATATTGTCATGAACCTATGCAGACATGTGCAAGCGGACAAGTTGTGTTGATATACAATTACTCAAATAGGGGAGAAAAATAAGAACCCGATACATCTCTTTTAATTTCAGAGATATTGTATCGAATCCTGCCATGAACTCATCTAGCCTAATATGAAAATACCAGTTAGAACTATTTCGATGTCAATATGCAAGATAAAAGACAATTATTCTTACCTCTTCTTTCTCCACTCATCATACTGTTTCTTTGTGTCATCTCGTTGTTGAGTGATATGATTAAGATCATCAACTCGTTCACTACATAATGCAACTTTTTTGCTGTACCTGTACATACAAAGATAATTTATATAGAAACTCTGCCGATGCATCTTAAGGTGCAGACGATTTTGAGAGCAAGGAGAAAATGTTCCTATTCTGAGATTTATCGAGATGAGGACTGATTTCCTTGAGTTGTGCTTCTAGTAGTGCTACCATCTCACTCAAGCGCCCTCCTCAAGTCACAAGTCTCGGTCAGAGACTTATCAGTCAATGTAGCTTGAAGCTTTGCAGGATCCACTTAATCTTTGTATGACGTATAATTTAGTTTTAAAATTTTCAATTTAATCAATTTAGTCATAAATTTTCTGACAAGCTAATATAGATGCCAGGTAGCCATCCTACGTAAAACAAATGATGGCGCTGAGTGGATGGTTTTTGCAATTCTTTTAAATGTTTTCTTTCTTTCCCTTTTCTTTTCTTTTTTTTTTTTTTCATTTCCTCTTCTTTCTTTTCTTTTCTTTTCATTTTTTCTTCCCTTAATCTTTTCCTTTTCACCTGCGGCTGGTCATCAGCCATCGCCAAGACCGGCCTCGACAATCGGCCACACGTGGGGATTGCGACACCCACGCCTAGAACAATTTTTTTTTTAAAAAAAGACAATAAAATGAAAAAAAGAAAAAATCTTAGGAAAGTTTTTAAAACATTGCAAAAATTCATCACATCATCTCTAATCATGCCACATAAAACAGTCGATGCTAACTGGACCGTCACGGCAGCAATTTCCGGCAAAAATTGACAAAATGACTACATTGAAAAATCGTCAAAAAATTTATAATTTAATTCTGGCCATCACACAATAGATTTAGAATTTTTTGGACAATTTTTCCCACACAGCACATCCATGTCCTCCATCTTCAGCCCCTCAACAAGTAGCCCGAGCAACTCGAGGGACCACCAAGTCGATGGCAATATTAACAGCGCCGTCGTTATGGGCGTTTCGAGGTTGAGATCTTCCTCAGTGAAGAAGCCGCTAAGGCTAGCGGTCGCCGATTGCCTCTCTTCCGCCTCGGCCCACCATGGGGTCCTATCCACCACGGTTGCTTTCAAAGCTTCCAGAACCTTTCGGGTGCACTTGAATTTCGTTTTTTTTTTTTTTTTGTATGTTTGCTAGATTCTTGATTCTTATGGGGTTCTTGATTTTGTTGGGTAATTGCTAGATCTTGCAAAGTTTTTATTTTGTCCTGGAGGTTGGCGTTTGGAATCCTAAAGAAACGATGGACATGTGAAAAAAATTTGAAACCGATCAAATCAGTCTCCCATTTTCCTCTGTTAAAAATTGTGGCCGGCAATTTATCGTTACGGCTTCGTTTCGCTAGCTAGCCGGGCCTCTAGACAATTTCAGCAGATTTCTCGGCATTGAAGACAACCTAAAAGAGAAAATCCTTTTGAGGGTTTTGAACTACTCTCTGACATTTGAACGGAACAAAGAAGATTTGCACCCAAAAGGAGATTTAACGAGAAGGTGAAGAATAAGGGAGAGAGGACCAACAGAAGATAACCACGAAACAGAAGAGAGAATTCACATATGAATGTGGTGCACAGCATACAAAGAACAAAGACACAGATACATGTTCCCCACCTCATCATAACACAAGGATTTTCCATCTCTCTACAGATTCCACATTCCATGAACTTTCGAACACATGCATAACAAAAGCAAATCCTCCACCACCATGTGACTTTAACACAATCTCCTTCCAAATCTGTCTCTCTCTCTCTTCTTTTTGTTTTCCCTCAGCAGAGAGCAAATAGAAGGAGGGCATTAATAAATTATGAAAATAGACTAAGGATTGCTCCTGAATGATCCAAGGGCTTTAACTGCTCCTGCCCTTAATATGAAGTGGTGGTAGAAAGCTGCAATGGCCGATCCATTGAATGGTCCTACCCAGAAGATCCACAGAAACCCAACAAAAACAAAGGGGACATTATCAGCAAACTGTAGTGAAATGGGGAAATATAGTAAATCTTTTTTTCTTTCTGAAAAATAAAAGAAAGAGGTAATCGAGCAATGAATTAATTAACCTGATCATCTGAGGCCTTATCCTTGTTGTAGAAAACAGCAGCACCGATACTTCTTGCCGGGTTGATCCCAGTTCCAGTGATGGAAATGGTGGTCAAGTAAACCATAAACACTGCTCATCCAATTGGCAGAGGAGCCAAAACCGTTTCCAAGATTTATCCCAAAGAAAAGACACGCATCATAAGAAACAATTTTTCATGTTTAGGACAAACTTCGGATCTTCAGGTGCCTTCATACTCTGCACCTCCTCCCAAATCGACTTCTCCTTACTGTGCACATGCCTTACCATGTCCTGTGACTGTGTACCCATCTATCCACCATATCCAGTGGCATACCCTCATTTTTCCCACCCTCCATCAGCCTATCTTCTTCCGGTGTATCCTCCCCCTTTGGTTTATCCTCCGCCTCCATATCCACCACCTCCTAGCCCTCCAGGTATGTGCCAAGGTGGTGTAGGATAATACTAAGGTCCTGAGAAAGAAACAACATACTCCCAATTGATGACATACAGCAATGAACAACATAGACTCAACATAATAATGAGCCAATTCATGCGTAACTGTTGAAACTCAACACATACCTAGAGCGCCAGGAGGTGGTGGACATGAAAGCGGAGGATCAGCCAAAGGGGAGAGTATGGAGGAGGATAGGCCAATGGAGCATGGGGAAAATGTGTTGGAGGAGGGTATGCAGTTGGTTATGTGGATAGATGGGTATGCAGACATGCTATGGCTGGTGCATTGTAGGGAGGAGCTGATGCGGAGGAGGTGCAAAGCACGAAGGCATTCAATGAGCTGAAGAAGCTACATATGGTGGTGCAGATGGTGTACAGCTCGCTCCAATTTCTGCAACAGCACAAGCACAATATTGTTCAGAATCCACAACAGAATGATCATGGTAAATGGTCATGATGATATTCTATACCGAACGAAATTGGTACTTACCGCATTCGCATAATGTAATATCAAGCTTGCTTCTCCGGCATATCTAGAATCAAAGAAAAAACAGGCACTTTAATCAAGACAATCAAAACCTTTCTTTCTAGAGGGTAGCAATGCAAATGCTAAGTGACAGTTGTCCTACTTCACAATTTGATGCCACAGAGATAGACTGGGGGTATCTGATTAGTAAATATGTTATACACGAATAAAGGAATAGAGGAAGAGTGGAGAATCTGTTAGAAAATCCATCATATGCATTCACAATTTGTATGGAAGAAAGAATGAGATAGAAGAATCCCCCAACACTTTCATGTTTATCCAGGAGAGAGTGTAACTCAGATTAGCATCGTTGTGTGCCTAGTCATACCATACTGCACGTCTTCTGCCTAAGCGGGAGGCTAAGTGGTCAGTTTGCCTATATCGTTCTACGAAACAGAACATGTGAACAGTACTACCAAGAACTCATATTATATTGCTGGGAACCCAAGTGAATTAAAAGAAATCACACCACTATTCTTACAAGAAGGTCATCTTATATACTCCCATCTTCCGACATTTTTTCTTGTATTTTGCTTTTAAACCCGATACGTAATTCTACAAGCATAAGAAAAGAAGAAAACACAACTAAGATAAGGAACACTAGCCATTCGCGCAGTTTTCTCAGTTAGCTCAACGCCAGAAACCACACCCATCAAAACCCTAAAACAAAACTCCATATCTCCATATCCAGATATGAACAGGGAAAGAGGTAATTGCGCAAACATTTTGCGTGCAATATAAAATTACCACTTACCAGAGCGCAAGTTGCGGTGCGAAACTCGGTGCTGCCATATTCCAGCCGCCGATGAGGCTCCTGGACGCGACGGCGGAGGCAGCAGCAATGCGCCCGAGAATGCAGCAGATCCGAGCTCGCCGGACACAAACAACGAATCGGAGCAGCCGCCGCCGACGGGCCGGAGAATGCAGCGGATTGGGAGCGAAGGCGAGAGAGACCGAGCGTCTTCTTCGCTCTTGACGAGCCGGGGAAGCCCAAGAATTTTGAAATATTGGAGAGAACACTGAGATCCGTCCCCGCGGGACCCACCGCTGACGGGCTCCACGTGTCACTCGCTGAACGGAGAGGGACCGTGGTAACGTGGTGGAGCGGGACTACGTGATATTTTCTCGCGAATGCTATGGGCATTGTCCCACACACCCAATGACATGGGTGTTCATGCGTGAGTGACGTAATAAAAAGAGGAAAATAGATGGTTTATCTCGTCGGTATCACAAAAAATTTCGACTTTTTTGTCATTTACCATACCAGCAAGAAACTAAATAGAGGGAAAAAGAAATTGCAAATTTCTGCTGTATGATTTTCAACTTCAAAACTTGTGTCTATAATTCATCCGAAATGAGCATATCCCTTGTAAAAATGTATTAATTAATAAATAATTGAGCAAATAAAATGTTATCCCAAGCTTCCGCGTCAGCTATAGATAGTAAAAGCTTAGCCTATTAACAGATATCGAGTTCTAATTAAAGCTGATAGTATAACATATTCCGTAATTCTTCTCAATTAGAGATACCTTTCCCAACTCTTTACCTACAGTAGTAGTACTTCGACGAGAACGTATTTTTATGTATCTATCGAATTAGCGGTGTGGAGGATTTAGTGAAACATAATTTACTATAGTGATTAAATGTCACAGCAGTTTAGAAATTCCTCTCTAAATCTGATATTGTGTCAACTCTTCTCGATGATGCGCAAGATAGCAATTGCCTAAAACACACTCATGTAAAGGGACATATATACTACAGCATTAGTTATGATGTCAACCCTAGAGAGAAGATTAAGGAAACGTGCGTGTATCACCGGAACATGGAAGTGCCTGAGAAGATGGTGTAGACTATCACGAATGTGCTGATGATCTCCGTGCCCAGCCCAACGCGAGTCTTGACTAGGGCGGCCCACATATGGCCCCCAAGCCTAAGCCAACATGCAATTTATGGCTGGCACCGGTGATACCTTCCGCGCTGAGAGGAACCCGAATGTCACCGCCGGGTTGATGTGACCACCTAAGTCATTCATCAATCAAATCAAAGTAGAAATTTAAAAGAAACTGATCGGCTGATTTGAAAGGTTGAAATATGTTACTTGATTAAGAAAAATAGACCGATGGATCACTTGAGATTCCGACAGTGCAGTAGACGAGGATGAAGATCATGACGCTGAAGGCCCAGGATATCCATGTGTCGAGTTGACTCCAGCCTTTTTGGGGTCAGTCTGGTTATTGTACCCGATCACAGTCAGCACAGTGATGTCAAGGAAGAGGAGGGTGGTGATGAACTCCGCAATGAGCGCTTGCCTAGCTCCACCGGGTCTATCAATGGCACCGGCGGCACGTTCATGGTATTCCTTGGCCAAGAATGAGCCATGCTCCGCCACTTCCTTCGTCATGCTCGTGTTCTTGGCGACTCAGAGAGGGAGAGATTTGACAGGGGTGTCTAGAATTTTTCTTTTTTCTTTTTGTTCTATTTGAGTAATGTTAATTTCAACGAAATTTATACGTCAAGTAAAACAATAAATGATGTTGAATACCTAAAGCTTATTCATAATAAAACATATTATCACTCAATGAATTAATCTTTTATGCCATTCTCAATACACCTAACCTTAACCCTCATTTAGTTGATTACTTTCCACGTAAATTAGTTTTGTGATCTCATAGAGTTTGTTAGAAATATACTCAGAATCAAAATAATGAGATTATGATACGAGAAATTCAAAATCAAACAATATATTTCTGATAGAATTATTCAATTCTGCCTGCGTGAAATATATGACACATATTTTTCTTTGAGTTTAATCATGATATTCTCCTTTGCATTCATCTGCAAGTGTTATTACATTTAGAACAATTTGTAGAATCACTTGATTGCACATTTCAGAAATATAATAAATGAGAATCAAATTATCTAACTTTGTTTGCATAAATAACAATGAAATTCTCTCTCTCTCTCTCTAACTTTTTCAGTTTGCTGCCGTGATCTTGATCCGTTAAGTCATTAGACAGCATTATTAAGCTTAATTCCTAATTGCCTGCGCGTAGACGTTAAAGACCGACGATAGGATCAAGTTTCGTAACCTTTTTCCATGTTTTCTCACAAACTTTGGGAAGCACCATGAAAAGAAAAGAAAAAACCGGCCAATTCAGTGCGAGATCGCTTTTATCTTGCGAGTGATTTTCGCCTGCATCATCAAACTTCAGGTCGCCGTCGTCCGATCCATCTACTAGATTCGCTCATTGCGTGGGTTCTCTGTTAGTTTTCGCGCGCGGAGACTTTGCCAACAGGGGCGAGGCAGGTCGGAAAAAGCCAAACGTTCGTCTTCTGATAAAAATAACAGTGTTCATGCATGCGGTGAAAATCGATTTCTTACGCGTACATACCACGTTATCTTTTGTCTTGGGGCAACTTCCGTGTATATTCGGCTTCATGAACAGATGTGTAAATGCTGTCGGCTGTGAATATCTTTAGCGGGCTTTAACGATCGGTGTTGCTTGTGGAGTCTCAATTCTGAATTCAGGCTAGAAATCTGTCGTCAGCGGCTCCATAAATAGCAAAATCGACGATGTTCCTCTAGTGACGATGAATACAACGTCCCTAATTAAACCACGCTATCAAGGGTACCATGTTACACGTGGATCTCGCTCATTTTGCCCGTCTTGAATATTAAAGCACCAATATAGAATATATCATCTCATTGCGCTAGGGAAAAAAACTAATCTCTCTAGTATCTCTTCGCCCGAAGACATTATTGATGCGACAACATGTAATGAATCCAATTTCCATAACTTTGCTCTATGCTCAAATCATGCATTCGCATTTCTTTATCTTGTGTATGACGATGTATTCTAGTAGGTGTCGCGCTAACTGATGCATCCCTACGTGATCAATTAGACTCAAATAGTTGCCGAAGAGGTGCATGAGAGCTCCAGGAGGCTAGCAATTCCACTAACAAGTTGTCAGATCTCAACATGGAGATATCATCGTTGCCATAATTCTTTAGATAATGTCACTGTGTTTTTACGCAATATATCTAGACGTTAAACATAAGTAATGAGTTTTTTTTTCCGGGTTTTGAACAGAATATCTATATCGACTTAAATCGTAAAAAGAAAAAAATGAACAGCTTGATGCGATCGTAGAAATAATCCGATCTAACAAGGTTGAGGAGAAACCACTCCTAAGCATGCACATAAATCATGTTCATCCATGGGCCGGTCCATTGCAATTTTTTTGTTTTTTAGGGCAAGCATAAACACCTTTGCTCCCGTATTAGCGCAGTCGTGATTAATAAAGCCCGCCAATTTTAGATTTCTCTATAGTTTTATTTCGGAAGCGAAATGGCTTATGTGGGTCAAATTGTGCTATCAAAGCCTTCAACTTCGTGGCAAAAAAAGAAAGAAAGAAAAGAAAAATAAGAAGTTCAGCCCCGAGTCGATCGTACATGCGGATAAGTCCCCGGGTCGATTATTATATACGCTGATGATCTGCCGACGACGCTGACAAAGATGCATGCCTCGATCAGCCGAAACACGCACGCGATTTCAACGCCTCGAGCGGGCGAACATAACGAATCTCTCCAACTTCTTCCACGTTCGGAAAGGAAAATGGGGAGTGAAGCTTATCCGAATGGACTTGTCAGATAATTGGGATGAGATAGGTGCACCTGAAGTCCTAAAATTTATCACGAAAATACAATTGAGTCCTAAAATTCACAAAAAGTGTAATCAAAAACTAAAATTTGTCAAAATGGCACAATCGAATCCTTTCGTGAACTCCGTCCTATTTGGCTAATGGAAAATATTGACATAGCTTTTTTTTAAATATTTTCTCTCTCCCACATGGCAATGACACGCCTAAAACACGGTATACAAAGCTAAACAATATCATTTTGGTCCAAATCTAATTTTTAATATCGGCGATTGTGGGGCAGTGATGGCGAGGGCTTTGCAGCCCTTGCCGCTTGGTTTTCTTTCTCCTTTTATTTATTTATTTAAATTTAAATTTAAATAAAAATTGTATTAATAAAAATCACCACGTAGAAGAGAGAAAATAAAAAAAAATTACATCAGCATTTTCCGTCAACCAAATTGGACAAAGTTAATAAAAGGACTCAAATGCACAAATTTTACAATTTTAGGACTTAATTGCGATTTTTACAAATTTTAGGACTTGATTATATTTTCGTGATAAGTTTTAAGACTTTCGGTGAATATATCACTTCTTCTTCTTTTTAGCTGAGGTGTGAGTGATATATGTGGGGTGGATGTCACAAGGTTCTTTCTAAGTGTGTTTGGGGTCATGCTGGAGTTGAGGATTCCGTGTTACCCCTGCTCTCGAATCACGTAAATCTCATATGATGTATGTGAAATTCGATGATTGGAATGTACCGAATCATGTTGTTATTCGCATGCATTTGAAATACCAGATGGGGTTCTTGCTGAGCTCGAATAAGAGTTCGAAACACTTTGCAGTTATGATTTCGTTGCTTGTTTTCTCTTATATAAGGCTGTGTGGTTTGGGAAGTCCATAAACCCACAAAGTTATGTGAAAGGTTCATCAGGAAATCCTATCCCCGCCCCCAAAAAGAATAACTTAAATAACCAGATAAAACAAAGACAAATGTCTAAACGTATCATTCGTAGCACAATCCTGTACTTCCTTGTAACGCAATTGAGAACTGCTTCTCTCCCTAATTTTAAGGTAATTCACATCGAACACTTTCAATAAATAGTAGCAGTATCATATATCCACACCTTCAGACTTGCTGATGGCAACACTCAAATCTGGTAGTAAGCGTATTAGGTTAAGTTGCACAATAGGAACTGCCTGCTTCTGAAATTAGTATATACTACATACACATATAAGCAAATATATTCGAAATTGAAAAAAGAAAATTTCCAGCAGTTAAGGACGCAGAAGAACTGGTAAGGCCAGCTGCTCCAGCATGTATCTCACTAACATATCACCATCTGACTGCAGAACTGGCGCGACCACATTGTCTCTGGTGAAGGCAGTGACCTCGGCGGCGAAATCTGGCGACAACTTCATAGCTTTCAAGAGGTAATAAAGAAATTGGTGAAGTACGAAGCAATGGTATCATTGTTGAAGGACTGCGGCCAAAACGAGATGCCAAAAGACGTCCCTAACTATGATGGAGCATTCCAAGGATAACAGACCTCAAACTGTTCATCGAGCCTACAAGGACCATCTGGCAAAATCTTCCAAGTACACTGGGTGCATGTATCCTCATCCCTGCTTTGCACATATATATATATCAAACCATACAATTTGACCAGGCCATGCAAAGCTGCAAAAAAACAATGTCCCCCCGAAGAATTTGGGTATAAATGAGAATTCCCAACTACCCTTTATATGATGGATTCCGAGATCATCGTTCTTGGATTTGC
The DNA here is from genome assembly GCA_024500025.1 of Syzygium aromaticum. Lineage (NCBI taxonomy): Eukaryota > Viridiplantae > Streptophyta > Magnoliopsida > Myrtales > Myrtaceae > Syzygium > Syzygium aromaticum. The sequence goes on along the minus strand of CM044891.1, from coordinate 80,594 downwards.
AATTAACCGTTAGAGTTCCAGCTGGCACATTGTTTTCGATTTTAACATATGTCCTCATCAAAGTACTTCCGACACAGCTACTTACGAATAAAGAACAAAGAAATATGACAGCCAATGTCTTCATCATCGTAGCGTACGTTGCTCCGATTAAGATCTGGTCATGACAAAATCATGGGCCATTTCAGAAATATGCCCTAGAGGCATTTCAACAAACAGCGTGCGCGCATTGAGACTACTAAGATCTGGTCATGACAAAGTCATGAGCCATTTCAGAAATATGTCCTAGAGGCATTTCAACAAACAGCATGCGTGCATCGAGACTACTATATCTGGTCATGACAAAATCACGAGCTATTTCAGAAATATGTCCTAGAGGCATTGCAACAAACAGCACGCGTGCATTGAGACTGCTAAGGGTCATGACAAAATCATGAGCTATTTCAGAAATCGTCCTAGAGGGATTTCAACAAACAGCATTTGTGCATTGAAACTAATAAGTTCTGGTCTTGACAAAATCATGAGCTATTTCAGAAATATGTCCTAGAGGCATCTCAACATACAGCATGCGTGCATTGAGACTGCTAATATCTGGTGGTGACAAAATCATGAGCTGTTTCAGAAATATGTCCTAGAGGCATTTCAACAAACAGCATGCGTGCATTAAGACTACTAATATCTGGTCATGACAAAATCATGAGCTATTTCAGAAATATGTCCTAGAGGCATTTCAACAAACAGCATGCGTGTGCATTGAGACTACTAATATCTGGTCATGACATCAAAACCGTTTCTCATCTAAGATCAGTATTAAACAACAATGTATCACGAGTCACTTAGAGAAGGCTCAGATAAACTCAGATTCTCAGTGACAATATATTCGAGCAACATGAACACATCACGGTTTTGGTATATCACCGAAACAGGGGAGAGAGAACAGCAACGAAATAAATCACAAGAGTGAGATGAAGCCACGATTACTGACCGAATCAAGGAAGAGAACTTGGGTGTTCGTCCACAAAAGCTGCGATCCACGGTTCTCCGGGGTATCTCCGATGCCCCTTCAAATCTGAGGCTCGCTTGTGTCTCTCGAGCTCTCTTCCTCCGACCAAACGCGGTGTCAGAACGCTCTTAAATGTCTTGCCGGTACACGAGATGGGCGCTCCAAAGCAAATCTCCATTCCTCTTTGAGTTCAAGTCTCACCTCAAGCTCTCAGTCTAACTTTCAGAAGCCATTTTTGGGGCTTCAAAAACTGTATCAGACCTCTGCAGGCCTATCGGTCTCTGAAGTCCAAAAATGGCATCTAAAAATTTAGAATTTGAATCTGGCTAATTCGATCGGCCCTGCCCGCTCATCCAAAGAGAACCAGAAAGAACGGGGCGTTGGAGAAGATGGAGTTGACAGACTCTAAAAACAGGACGGGACGGACAGACACAGAGAGCGGAAAGCCGGAACCATAAAATGAAATGCCAACGGTGCACCACTGTCAAATGATAAACTAACAATTCAATGCTCGTGAAGTTCTCCGTCTGTTCTCACCAAATCCTAACAACTCAAATTAAGAACAGTATCATGTCGTGCTCCTCGGCACACCACAATCACTGAAGTAAAATTTCTTGCAAAGTGGGTTCGCTTCCAATAACAAAGGCTATGGTTAGAATAAGTTACATTAAATAAGCTGCAAAATTTAAATACAAACCTGCATATTTTAGTCCAGTTTAATAAGTTTTTGTGAAACTCTTTCATTCTTAGTTAGATAGATTCGGTTAAATTAAAAATTGGCAACTATTTAGAAGTGCATTTCGATGTTGTGTCCTCTTTTTGATGTTCGACAAAACGATACTTATTGATGAACGCGAGACGCATGGCAAAGCCTTGTCAGGTTGCCTCTGCCACCTAACAAGCATAGACGGGAAGCAAGATGTAGACGTGGCGTGAGTAGTAGTAAACACTATCCATTTTGTGCATTTGCCTTTTGACCTTTTATAATAGTACAGGCTTAGTTCGTTTCACGAAAAATAATTTTCAGAAAAATATTTTTCAAATTTTTTGATGTTCGATTCACCAAAAATAAAGTAGTCAAGAAAAATATTTTCCATATCTTCTCATGCACTTAACTTGCTTTCTTTCTGTCTTTCCTCACTTTCTTTCACTAAACACATTTTTTTATTTTTTTATTTAAAAAAATCGACTTAATTATTATTTTATTTTTTCTTTTTCTTTTTTTTTCTTTTTTTTCTTTTTCTTTTTCTTCTTCCTCGGCCAGTCAGTGACGAATTCACAATGTCTGGCAGCAAGCTTGGGCCTTGCCAAATCCGACGAGCTTGGTGAGCTCGTGGCGTCTAGCGATGAGCCTTGAACTTGGCCTCGCCAAATCAAGTGAGCTCGCGACTTCTACTGGCAAGGCTCAAGCTCGCTTGTGTCCAACTACCGGCCTTCGCCATGGCCGGTGACCGGCGGGAGAAGAAGTTAAAAAAAAAAAAAGAGAAAGCATAGAAAAAAGATAATTAAAAATAATCAAAAAATCAATTTTAAAAGATAAAAAAATTATTAAAAGTAGTGCATGAAGGAAAATCAAATCAGATTTTTCATACCAAACGGCGAAAAATGTTTTCCGGGTCTTTTTCAGATTTTAACCGAACACCAAAAAATTGTATCATTTTCCTAAACAAATGACTTCTTGGAAAATATTTTTCACGAAAACAAACGGGGCATTAGTCTTCTTTATTTTTTAGAAAGAAAGCAACTTGTCAGATACATATTTGCATGAGAAACCCGACCAATATGATCTGTAACAATGTTTCAGATGAAGAGGCTAAAATACACCAATAGTAAGTGCAAACAATCTAACAACGGGACCATTTGAACCAATGATAGACCAAGAGGGACTGGCCACCGCTCCATTGACTACACGGTGCTTTTTGCAAAATTTAATAAAATATCTGCTATATTTTATGAAATTCATTGTACAACGAGTTCGGTATAATTCTTGAATAATCAATATTTCCTGGTTACTAAAATGTTGATGGCAAACATATATAATCAAGCTATGTCGTGTTTGTAAAGTTATTATCCTTGGAGATGTGGCCAGGGGAAGCCTATATTTGGCAGCGTCTAATGAGAAGTTCGCTTGAACTTCCATTCCTTGTCCCCTTTGTTATCTTATCAGCTTTTTGATAACACTGATCCCCTTTGATTGAGAAAAGATTCTATACCTCGTTTGGGTACCTTGTCCTGTTGAATTTCTTCTCTGGAAGCTAGTCGCGATGTTATTGGAGCGATTTCGTGCCGGTATTTGAGATTGAAACCGATATTGAATTTGCTTTATGATATAGAGAGATGTGAATTAAGGTTACCCACTTCCTTTGTCGGCCTACTAATCGAGAGTACGTTCATGGTTACGGGCGATTTGCACATATTTAAGTAGAAATTAGTCGAGCTGGAACTTTGAAAATCATAAGATATACATGTCCGTGTCCATAAATCCTCAATGATGCAAAAAGCATATGCACTCAGTTGAATCATGCTGGCCTTATTCTACAAGGTATATAAATTGTTTGGTAGTCTGTCTGGGAAGCTTCATAGGATCAAGATTTAAGGGTGAGGAATCAATCCTCACGACCCACAGCAGTTGATACAAGATACAACAAAGGAAAAAGAAACTTTCATTGTTCTTGATTTAAACGGAAACATAGGAAAGAAAATTAGAAAAATTGATGAAAGAATGCGTCAAGGTGATCATTATAACAAGATTTAGTGCGTATCCATAAAAACTAACCACAAAACGATACTCGCTCCGAGGGGCGAGTTTTCAATTTCAACCAGTTATATTGTATAGATGGGCGGCAATTGGACAAGATGATTATTACTCTACATTCTGGTGAGGCTTCTCCACGATCGCCATGTGGCGAAGTGCTTATTGGTCCTTGAATCTATCATTCAAATTTTGAGTGAACGCAAATGAATTCGTATCCAATCTATTTGTACAACAACCAAAGAGGGAGCAAGAAAGAGTGAATGTCCAGCATGAAAACATACGTCGGATAAGGATAAAATCGCAAGTTGTCTTGTGATTCTAAGGTCGCGACTCACGAGCCATCTTATAACGTGCCTTTTGGATAGTATAGTTGGAGAGGGATATGAATTTATGAAGTGTTTACCGCCTTGAGAAGTGGGAATTCGAAGAAATTGGTTGCCATGTTCACGGATTAGAGGATAATTTACCTCTCCAAACAGTCCGCACATCGATAGCTTTATAATAAAATATCAAAATGCGATCACATAATCTATTCACTTCCACCTTCTCAAAATATTGCATACTTACAGAAAAATTGCACAAGGCGCACACATATATTCATAATTTCCTACATCTAAATTTTTGCACAGATCCATCGTGCATTTCAAAAATAAAAAGTAAAGAACTTAAAGATTAAATTCGGCAATAATGGCAGCATTCGACCCTCGATTAAATAGAAAACAGTCAATGTACATTACCATGCTCATTTTTCTAATTATATCGCTTCCGCATATAGAAATTAGGGGTATTATAGTTTATAGGTGGCAACGCCTACTTCTTTTCCAAAGTCTCTCTTGCATTCGAAAAATTCATTGTAAAAAATTTTGGGCTAATTCCAAAAAAAGGTACAAACTTTATCTTGAGCAACAATTCTAGCCTGAACTTTTTTTTATCTCGTAAATAATCACCAACTTTCACTTAAATTTTAAATATGGCCCAAACAATTTGAAAATTTACATCACGGGAGTCAGATTTAGGATTCGTTCAACCATTTCTAGTTCAACCACTATATCCTTGTAGGCTTCTACTGCTATTGCAAAAGCTGCTTGCTGCTGCTTCAACCATGACTATCACTAGAACAAAACCAATTTGAAAAAGCAGTCCAAACAAAGGGAGAAGGAAATGTAGATTGCCTGTGAGTACAAAATTGAGCTAGTCATGAGAAGATGGTGATAAACTCAGAAAAAAAGGATAAAAAAAGGCTCGACTTTTCATTTGCCAAGTGACCGCAGAGGAAAACACTAGTAAATAAGGAGGAAGATTAACTTTTGCAATGATTCAAAGACTTCAACAGAAATGTCTTAACAACAAAAATCTTAAAAGCTTTGCATTTGGCTCAATTACTGTCTAAGTGAATCCGATCCATACGTTTCAACCTACGTGTTTTTTAGAAAGATCGGTACCAAACTAGAACACGATTATTATGTTACCGTAATAAAAGCATAAGGCAAATCAAAGTAATAACAGCGGATTCAGAAAATTTGTTTAGAGCATTAGGAATTTTGAGATGGCAAAAGATGGCAGCTGTTCAAGCTGCAAAAGTTTCATCTTTTGCGATTTTATCACTGTTTAATCACAGAGCAGAGGAACAATCTTGCGGTAGAGATTGGATATTTTCAACAACAGGCTTAGGCAACAGAAGGGAAACAAAGAAAGGGAAAAGAAAGATAAAGGCACAGTCCAATAAGCAACATATTTAAGATTAATAGAGAACATCTTGTGTACGTGATTCTGCTGAGAAGGAGATTGCAAGATGAGAATCACATGTAGGAAAAGTGGCTCTCGTTTGAATCTACTCGAGAGATCAGTCGGCGATCCATTGATGTTGACTTGTAAGACCAAATTGCACCTCTACAATTACATACATTCCCTCATGCACCTTAGCATATGATTGTAAATTGGCGAGTTTTAGGACAATTCCTCGACGTGTCAGGCAATATCTACTCTTTCAACGAAAAATTCTTAGATAAGACTGATGTATGTATGCCCAGTTCATGGGTTCTGTCGGATGAGGTGGGTCTCAATCTAATGGTGCATGTGAGTTGGGCTCACACGTACTGAATTCGAGCAGTACCTGCTCCTTTTCCGACACCCTTCTATCCCTATCAAATCTGGTTTGGTTCGGTGAGCAATGGTGGTTACTGCTCTCTTTTACAAAAACTCTGTTCTTTGCCAACTTATTATGGCGTCTGGTGATTCGTAGATAGTGCGTGTGCTGTTTGCTTCTTCCTTCTTTGGGTTATGATCATGGGGAACATCAGAAGCAAGCCAGAGTCGATGGAGAAGAGGAGCAGCCGTGGAATTAGGACGAGAGCAAGTTTTCCATCACAGGCCCACGATTCTGCTTCTGTCTCAGGTTCCTCTGTTTAAACATTCAATTCCGACATCTCTCGCAGTCATGAACGTACCAGGTGAAAGTTAGAGTTCCTTCACATTGCCCCCATTTCTATTGAAATGGGCTGATTTCTACGAATGTGATCTGATCCCAAAGAATCATTTACTCTGCTTCATCCCATAATTTGGATTGCTAATGGTTTGCTATTTGCATTCTTAGTTGAATACCGGCGTATAGCAATTAGAGAACCCTGTTAATATTTGCAAAGATGGCATTATAAACTTTCTAATGATACAAAGTGCCATTAGGATCATTGAAACCAATTTATCAATTGGGTGGATGAGCTCGCTATCTCCCTCTCTCTACTTACTAGCTAGCTTAGTAATGGAGCCCTAAAGAACCCTAAGAAATCAATAGAGAGAGAAGCGTGGTTTGCATACTTATCCATGCAAGCGCGTTTGGATGAGTATGCTGGATGCTTATCCATAGAAATTGTCCATCTTTTTTTAAACAAATTTTCTCTCTTTTTTCCCCTTGGAAAATGTTTTTATTTTCTGTTCATGCAAATATTAGCATATATATATATATATATATATGTGAAATTACAAATTCAACCATCTAATTATCTTGAGTTCATTAATGTTATCTGGAGTAAAACAGACTCTTGACGAATACAGATCGACTCTTAAGCCCGTATCTTGGGCAAATGTGACGGCCCAAATAGGGCCCAACACATCCGGTCCACGGGGCCTTATTGTTGATAAGCCTCGAATGGGCCTTGACCCATGAAGGCCCACTAATGATGGGCCTAATTTGACTTCGTGGACTCAACTGAGGCCCAAATATCCTGTTAATGAAGGCCCACATAGGATGGGCCCAGCTTATCCAGCCCATGTGCCTCAATAATGGGCCTTCCGTCCAAGGCGCTCACTTGGGATGGACCCTTTTTTGGGATCCATGGGCCCAATCAATGCCCCAAAATGGGGCCCATAGGCCTTCAACTTGGGCCTTGGGCAATTGAAGCCCACTCTTGGGTTACGTTAGCTTAGTTAGTGCTCAAGATATTCGGCCCATGGGCCTAGTCACAGGCCCAGTTAAGGACCAAGAGTAATGGGCTATGGTCGTGGGACCAGTTTGGCCCAAAACAGGCCCAGCACAATAGTGGTTCTTACTAAGGCCTAAGCATGGGCCAACTACGGGCCTTAATGTCGCAGTTAAGGCCCAATATGGGTACAATACTAGACCTTCGGTGGGAAAACCATGAACTAGGGATGACCGGTTTCCGGTTCGGTCCGATTCCATTTAGGAACCAAGAAATGGACAAGAAGAACCGGTTCCCAATTTTTGGAACTGGGGATCGGATTGCCAAGTCCTAGGATCGGACCGGTCCGGTCCGGTTCCCAGGCAGTCCAATGGAACCAGTGGAAATGAACGACGCGGTTGAGGATATGGTTTTAGTATTCTTTAAACAAATCTGTCTCTCTTACGCCCACATGCCATGAACATGCCAAGCTCTGAACTCTGCCACAGGTTCAAGCGCATGAGACTCTTAAAGCCGTCGAGCTGGGCTTCGTCTTCGTCATCCTCTGTGTGGTCTGCGGCTTCTTTTACTTGGATTACAGGAGAGGGCACATTAAGTTCTCTGGGAGATAAGAGAGGTTCGTATGGTCGCAGGCGCACGACAATAACAACAATAGTGAAGTTAAAAAGTTCGACTTTTTGGGGGGAAATGGTGATGATGGGTGCGATTTGCTTGAAGGGGATTAGGTTTGGACTGGTAGTTATCCCTCGTATGAGTTTAGAGACTGCAGATTTTTGGACGATGGCTTCAGGTGTTCTGAGAATAAACGGCTTGATTCGTTCTACATCAAGTGGATAAAAACTAAATAAGAAGCACCGAGGACAAGCCAACAGAATTTGAAGCTGAGACAAGCACAAGAAGAATAAAAATAAATATCGGTCCAGTCGGTCCAATTCCTACCATAGAATCGAGAACTGGATCGCCTGTCACCGGTTTCAATTTTATGGAACCGGAAGCCGGAAGCCCCTAAGAACCACCCAAAACCAGCCGGTCTGGGCAGTCCCTGGTTTGGGCGGTTCCTTGCACACCCCTACTATGAGCCCCCCGAGCCCTCCAATGATTGAACATATGTCCCCGGAAATATAAATGAATAATGTCACTCTCTCTTGCAAAATTATATCAACTTGCAAATCTGTCAATTTAGATACACGAGCTCTTTTTGGTTCATCTTCGCAGTACATAGGAAGAGCGCGCTTCTAATATAGATAGGTTACTAAATGAGCTCATAATATATTTGGGTAAAGACACTCGATTTCATGAGCTCGCTCCCAAAAATACATAGACCTAGCATGAGTATGAGTAAATGACGTTCCATAAATTTATGTCCATCGTAGATTTGGGTGAATTGTGAAGGCTCCTTGTAAGCAATAAATACATTGCAAACTTTAGATATACTCATGATGTTAATGAGCAAATCTAACATCGTGAGCATAGCAGCGCACGACCATAAAATCAATAGTAAGCTTAAGCATGAGTTAGATCACTTGAGCTCATCCTGTACATGCAACACGACCGAGTTAGGGTAAAGCTAGCACTACTTTTAATGGTATCGGTCCCAACAACAGCAAGCCGAAATATGTTGCATCCGCATCTATGTTGTGCAAGGACTGACTTACACATTGGTGGGAGTGTTTGCACTTGAGTGCCGCTCTATTACAATTCTGAATCTTTAAGCATTATCAGTATTCAAAGACATTATCTGCAAACTGATGTTATTTCAACATAGAGTCTGAGGAGATCTTTGGGGTCGTGTCTATAAATTCGTGTTTGTTGTACTTTTTCGGTATTATTGAATAATAGATGATTCATCATACTTAGTGGCATCCAATGGAAAAATTACCAAAATAGTTCTCAACTTATTGCAATTGTGTCAATTCATTCCTAAACATTTTTTTGGACCAATTCAATCCTGAACCTTTTGTATTTGTGCAAGTTCAATCTATCTGGCTAAATTTGGCCAGCTGGCGTTGACATGGCCGCCGGTCAGCGCTGGCTGACTCTAACGTAGTAAGTTTTTAATATTTTTTTTGAATTTTTTTTTCCTTTTCTTCTTTCCTTGGCTAGTCCAATAATCAGCGACCGGCTAGGGGCTAAGGTCAACGACACTGGTCGCCGACCATCGGTGAAGCTCACCCTTGCCGTTGACCTCACCATCAAGTGCGAGGTTGGGCGAGCAACGGCCTCGCCATGGCTACTCGACCTTGCCGTTGCAGGCGAGGTCAGCTGAGCAGTGGCCTCACCATGGTTGCTCGCCCTCATTGTCGCCCAGATCTATGGCGACGGTGAGGTCGAGCAGCCATGGCGAGGCCACTTGACCTTGCCCAGATTTGGAGGAGGCCGAGCGGCCTTGCCATGGCCACTGCTTGACCTCGCTGTCACGGGCGAGGTTGGCCATGGCAAGACCGCTTGGCCTGTGGCGAGGTTGTATGGCCATTGCTTGGCCGACCTCGCCTGTGATGGCGAGGTCGAGTGGCCTAGCCATGGCCGCTGCTTGGCAGACCTTGCCCTCGATGGCAAGGGCGAGCCTCACCAGTGGCCAGCGACACTGGTCGGTAGCTAGACCGGCCAGGGAAAGAAGAAAATAAAAAATAAAAAATAAAAAAATTCAAAAATTGCTACGTCAGTATTGGCCAGTGTTCACATCAACGCTGGCCGGTCAAAATTGACCGGATAGACTGAATTGGCAAAAAAAAAAATGTTTAGGACTATTTTGGTAATTTTCTCCGCCCCCGAGATCAAAGTCTACCATTTTTGTCTGTTTCAAGATCTATCAGTCTCATCCACCATTCTGTGAGGTAAGTGCTCTCTGAGGCTTATCTTATCAACCAATTTTGGGCAATCAACAACACATACGCAGAAAAGAGGGGTAAATCGACGCGTTATCGAGCGAAATTGAGACATGAGCAGCACCAGCACAGAACGGAGGCTAGAATTGCCAGAACTAGACAAGACCAATCTTAACAAGACCATCAACACCAGCCAGACAACGGTTAAGGAACGAAGGCGGGGGTTGCTGAAATCAGAGCAGAGCACCAAATTCAAGAAGTCTGCTCGAGTTTGGACGACAACCATCAACTGCGGTAGCGGTGACTTTCGGGAAATGGTCAACGAATTCAGCGGAATCCATTCGGCCGGAGGAGGAGGAGAAAGGGAAATACGTCTCGGCTATGGGGACGAAATTGAAGGCAGCCCTTGTGGAGCTGGATTCTCACAGCTTACTTTCCTTCCAAATCACTTGAAATTGCCGAGTCGGGTATATTATTTTCAATACCATGACTGAATCACAAGATTGATAGTGTAGGATATTAAATGATAAAAAAAAATTATTCTTTTCTTTGTCATCCATGGTCTATACTAATCTGTTGATATGTTTATCACATAATGATTTATAATCCCTCAAGGCTGGTTGAAAGACATGGGTGCTATTCAATTATCGGAAATGTTTCTATAATTGACTGAAAAATTAACTTTTATAGATTGCAACAATTTGAAAAGATAAACACAAAATCTTACAATTCTTTTATTTTTATTTATTTATTTTTTGGTTTTTGAGTTATGCAGCCCAAGAAAACCTCTTGTACCTGTCCCACACCACCAAACCCTGCATCGTGCCATTTGTCTAATCGCTTCATTGATGAACTATCTATGTATCACACAACTACGCACCATGACTTTTACTGTTGACAATGAACTTTTACAAAATCACCAAAATTAAATAGAATTATTTTGGAAAAAAATAAATTAACCCAGGATTGACAAAGTTGGGTTTGGGCATTAGGGGATTTCCAATTCAAAAACTAGATATCATTTATTCAAATTTCACTAATTGCATGTGAACTGTTTTCGGCAGGACCACCTACATAGGCCAAAGGCCTAAAATTAATCCATCACGGGGCTTACATGATGTTTTGTGAGCCTCCAAGTAGATGAGCCTTTGCATTCGTGCTCTTGAATTTTTAAAATAAATTTATTGATTAGGACCATGTTGAAAAGAATTCCTCTATTCAGGTCGTCAATTGGTGAATGATGAATATGGATATCACCGATATCCACATCTGTAACCCATCAATTCAAAACTTAGCTCCAATTAGGGATGGACAAAAGTACGACTCAATTAGATCTGCAAATGACTATTGTCTATCAAAAAGAAGAATTCAAATCATAAATAATGTTCTGTAACGCATGAATGTAGTTAACCTATATGGTAGTCAGCAAGATTTAAGTCCAATTGAATTCTGGGCCTTTGTCCCTAGTTCATCACTAATCAAAACAGGTCCTTCAGTTGGATTTTTAGTTACTACAAACAAAGTAAAAGAGTTTAGTTTTTCACCTCATAATCAGATGGGAAGAAATAGGGTCATGTGTTTTTCCATCTCTTAGAGAATATGTCCTCCAATTACGCCTCTTATTGGTGGTTACATATATTAAAAGTGGGTGATATTCACACCTTCTAACTCACCAATCAAAATGTGGAAAAAAAAAAAAAAAAACACTACCTATAGAATATATGATTGGAGAAAAATATTGTCCAAATTTCTTATTCCATCCATGTATTTATTAGTCTTGCATAATCGTTTCTCTCTCTCGAGAAACCAATCTGATTACATTCTACTCCCTCAATCCATGGCAAGTAACTTGGTTTCTCTTTTGTTCCGGCGACATCTCTTATCCTCCTCGGTGGTCGAAATTCTGTAGCCACCACTGCTCGAGTTAAAGTATTTCCCGAAGGTATGCACATGATTAAGCAATAGGTCTCGAAATGATTCAGTTTTTTTTTTTTTTTTTTTTTGGGCTGACTGCAAGGTTGGTGATGTTCTTTGCTCCAGGGATTTCGTAGATTACAACAGCTGCAGGAACTTTTTCACTGCAAAAAGTCGGATGAAAAGCGATTTGTTGAGGTCCGAGGGCACGATGGGTTCATCTGGAGGAAGTACAGTCAGAAGGAAATCCATGGATCCAAGTATCCAAGGTGAGTTTAGAGACGATCACTTCTCTAATTCTGAGGTCTTGAAGCTCCATCACCACAAAGATTCACTAGCACATTATTCCTTTGAACTTGCCCTTCTCACTCCAAGTCCAAATTCATCCCCAGCACGTTACACTGGTGGACTTGAGATAAGCCACATCCTTGAAAACGTTAAAGGGAAGGAACTCGATACTTGTTCCTCTTGTGCGATAGGAGTAGACTCAGCCATCCTTTTCTCACGTTACGACTGCCTAGAAACGTTTTCAGTTATTAACGGCTAGTTCAGTTTGGCAGCTTTTGACGTTGCTGTCACATTTATCTTCCTTAGCCTACTACAGTTTGACATATAATTGAGCACTTTCGAAGTAGCTCGGCTATGAGTGCACACAAGTTCTATTATGTTTTCTTTGGCCTCTATATCTAGCTCTCATAGATAATTTTCCCACACTTCATATTCAGGCGCTACTATAGGTGCACTCATAGGAATGTCCGAGGTTGTTTGGCTACCAAGCAAGTGCAAAGATCCGATGACGACCCCTCTGTCTTCAAGATCACGTACCGGGGAAGCCACACGTGCATTGACGACCCTGCTTCTGTCGTCCCTCCTTCTCTGCCGCCTGAAAATCAAACTGATTCCAATGCCTCCGTCGATGCCGCCCCTTTCCAAATCATACAACCCCAACCCCAACAGAACCAAACCCAATCACAAGACATTGCGTACCACTTCCTTAGAGGCCGCACGGTCACAACTCCGAACTTGGACTCCAACAATGACAATCACAACTCATCTTCTTCAATGTTTGATTTCCCTCCCACCCCGGATAATATTTTCGGTGTCAAATGTAACAACAGCAACTTCTCTAGTACTCCTCATTTCATGTCTCTGTCAACTTCCGGGACGAACTACTTCCCGGTGCCTCCAGCTAGGTTGGACGGTTTCCATGTTGGCACTCCAAAATCCGAGCTCCCTATGACTATCTGGGCTGCTATCTTCGGGAACAACTCTCAAGCAACGGTACGTTCAGATTCAGATCTTCCGCTTTGTGGCATGAAGTTTGCTAACAAGAACATTTCCTTTGAGAAAAAATTATCAAAAAAGTCTTAAACTTATTATATTTGTGCCAATTCAGTACTAAACCTTTGAATTGTAAACTTTTGGATAATTTGCCAATGTAGTCCTTGTGGCCAATTTTGACCGAAAATTGCTGACGTGGATGCTGGCCATTCTACATAACAAGGCCTTACATGGACTCGAGATATTATTTCAACACTATCAATGTCGTTTACACATTGAATGTACTGATGTTTTTGTAATTGCCTGTTGCTTCAGGAAAAATCAATCTCTGATCAGCCCGTCACTAGTTCAGATGATACATCCATTAGTTTGGGTTCGGGCTTCTGTTCTCATGCTGCTGAAGATAAGAAAGGTAGCTTTTAATCTTCAAAGAATCATTACATGTTAAATGCTTTAGGGAGAAGATTTGCAACATGACACTGATATAGCCTTAGCCCATTCAATGTCAACCTTGGTTTATCCTAAAAGATAAGTTTTCTAGTACTCTTTGTTTAGACAATAGCATATTGCTTTTTACCAAAAAAAAAAAAAAGACAATAGCATATTGCTAAGCTGAAGGTGACTTAAGAGATGAGAATTTTGACTGTGCTTGCAAGATCACTATGTTAATGCTTCGGCCAATAAGTTGCCTTGATATATGCATCAAAGTACTATTGTAGATAGTATAAAGTCTAGAAATTTCCAAAGAAGCACTTCTTGTGTATTGGGAATTAATTTGGGCTAAAATGGGTTCTCTCTCTCGCTCAACTGAACCAAAGTCAGATAAATGGGGTGACTAAGTAATTTCGTTTATGGTGAACAGAGGAACTGACTTTGGCTTTCTGTTTTCAAGTTGTGCACTTAGATAATTGCAGCTGCAATGTCATGAAATGTGTTTGATAAATTACGGAAAGAAAAGTTTTATATATCCCGGGGTAGATTACGAATAATGATTGTGCCTTTGCCTCATGAATTTGTTTCTATACAGAAGTCAAGCCGTTATTTGGGTTAGATTTGGTTCGCACAAAGGCAGGCTATGTCACGAACAAAGGATCACTGCTGAGTGATCTGAAAGAAGAAGAAAATGCGACGGTGTCAAGTGAAGCGGAAAGACTGGTAGCTATGCAGCAGCAAAGAGCAGAAAGTGATTTTGTGCCAATGCAAAACACTCGAGATACAGAGACTGAACAATTTCCTTGGCTAGTGAAAAAGGATGCCGATCCTCATCCTGCTTTGGAAAAAGTTCATTCATTTTCATCACACTCAGAATCCGAAGTTGGTTCACATTGCTCAGAATCAGAATCTGAAGGCACGGATAAGAAGATGAAAGTCAAAGCAAGTCCAGAATATCGTAAGAGAGAAACATCGGAAAGTGCAGTTTTGCAAATACGGAACACTGTAGAGCCAGAGGTTGAACCCTTTTCCTTGGAAGTAAACAAGGACACTGCTTCTGAGGAAGTTCATTCATATTCCTCAGAACAAGAATCTGAAGTCGATTCATATTCTTCGGGACTGGAATATGAAGTTGGGGATAAAAAGGCGAGGATAGAAGCAAGTGTAGAATATAACGATATTATACACGTACCTAAAATGCAGAAGAAAAGTTCTCCACATGCTACTTTGGATAATACCGATGCCTCAATTGATATGTTAGGGGGCGGTGGAAAACAAGAACGGAGATCATCAAAAGGATGGGGTGCCATTAGCTATGATTCTACTGTCGACCATCTCATCAAGTCCATAAAAAAATCTAACATTGAAAAAATTGGAATATATGGCAGAAACGAGGTTGGAAAAGCTATTGTCATTGAAACTTTGAAGGAATCTGCAATTTTGAGGAATCTATTTGATAGAGTCATCTGTATTACTGTTCCTCTGAACTGCGACATGGAAAAGGTGCAAAAGGAGATTGCTGGACAAATATCTTCTGATTTAACCGAAGCCAATGCAGTTGATATGCAACATTCGGTGGCGAATGCATTGGAAGGCCTCAAGTTTTTGCTCATTCTTGTCGGCATTAATCAACACATTAAGCTGGAGACATTAAGAATTCCTTATTCAACACCACCAGTTGGTAGCAAGATAGTCTTTGTGGCTGGATCAGGACAACTGTGCGATGAAATCGAAGTGGATAAGAAAATATGTTTGGATGATCTGTTGCTGCGTGAATTATTTCGTCAGAATGTGGGTGATGTTGTTTATTATTCTAAAAAAGCCCCAGCTAGGGAAATAGTTAGGATGTGCAGGCCATATTCGCATGCTGTCATTCTAGTGGCGAGGGCACTGCAAAATGTTGATGACATTTTAATCTGGAAACGTGCGCTTGAGAGACTGACTATTCGACCTGCAAGTCATGAAGCAGGTATAGAAGCTCTTATGGATAATGTATTAAGATTCAGCATTGACCAACTAGAAGATGATAAAACGAGAAGATGCTTGAAAAATCTTGCTCTTTGTAACAATTACCATGAGATTGCATCTGACTCTGCCATAGGCCTGTGGGTCAGGGATGGTATTGTAGACACCCATGATGAAGGCCAAAGAGTCCTAAAAGATCTGGTCAATGCTAACCTGGTCGAAGTTGATGAGAATGGGCAATTTGTGAAGTTTCAAGATCATGATCAAGATATATTAGTGAACTTAATATTTCAACCTGAGGAAAATCGCGTGTTTCTGTTGCGGGGTGGCTTGGATTTGACAGAGCCACCAGAGGTTGCGGATTGGGAGAGTGCAAAAGAGATATGTTTGATGCATACCGGGATTTCTGAGCTTCCAAAGGAACCAAGGTGCCCTTCACTTTCATCGTTATTTCTGCAAAGAAATTACAAGCTGAGAAAGCTTTCTTCTTCATTTTTCAATCAGATGCCTGCTCTAGAAGTTTTGAATCTGTCCAGAACCCGCATTCGGTGCTTGCCAGAGTCCATATCTCAACTTGTCAGCCTCAAAAGACTCTTCTTGAATGATTGTGTCCTTTTGAGATCGATATCGCCAGCAATCGGAAGGCTCAAGCAGCTGGAGGTATTTGATCTTGAGGGGACAAAGATTAAGAATCTTCCCAAGGAAATTGAATGTTTAATTAATCTAACTTGTTTGGGGATCTCAATTTCTGGAACTGAACCTTCAAATGACTCTAAAACAGTGATTCCTCAAGGGGTAATATCATCTCTATTACACTTGGAAGAATTGAATCTCGATGTGGATGCTGATGCCGAATGGTGGGATACATGTGCCGAAGGTGTTGTATCTGAAGTTTGCAACTTGAAAAGGTTAAGCACTATCAAGTTCTCCTTTCCTACATTGGAACTTTTGAGGCAGTTTAATCAGCTTAGGAAATCGATGGAGCATCCATCTTTAGCTCAATTTAGACTTCTCGTTGGCAATCAGGCTAACAGCATTATGAATCGACTACCATCAGATATTGAATTCGAGCTGGAGAGGTGCGACCGATACTTGAGGTACACAAATGGGGACGGTGTCCTCACAGATATCACGGACCTCCTGCAACAATCAGATGCTTTTTTCTTAGAAAGGCATGCTAATCTCAAGAAGCTGTCTGAACTGGGGATAGATAGCATGGAGCAACTCAAATGGTGTGTTCTGGGGGAGTGTAATGAAATTGAAGTGCTCGTGGATGCATCTGATACCCTTCATCAAGAGGCTTTGACTGAATCTCACTGCAAAAGCATCTGTCTTGAATCGCTCGAGTTTCTGTATGTGTATTACATGAGAAACTTGAGAAACATTTGGAAGGGCTCAGTGCAGAAGGGATGTTTATCTTCTCTCAAGTTCTTGACATTGTGTAAATGCCCCAAGTTGACAGTTATTTTCTCACATGAGATGCTTGATAATCTCAACAATTTGGAAGAGGTCACAATTGAGGACTGCGCAGCCATCAAAAGCCTAATTAGCTGCGAAACTTCTACTGCCAAAGTCCGTGAGACGTCTTATTTCCTCCCTATCTTGAAGAAGTTGTCCCTCCATTACGTACCAGAACTTTCCAGTATATCCTGTGGGCTACAGATCGCACCGAGGTTAGAAAGGTTGAGTTTTTATGACTGCCCGAGTCTGAAGACTCTTTCAACTGATGAAGTTTCCGGTAAGCATTTGAAGAAAATCAAGGGGGAGAGGAGTTGGTGGAACGACTTGGAATGGCGCAGCCATAAGCCAGATCACTTGGATGGTATTTTCGTCCCAATTGACGCGGGCGACATCCCTTAACTCCGTGTGCGTGTGTGATTTTGACTGTTGGAACTGCCTAACAAGTCAGTGGGAACTTCAGTTGCTTAATGACTATTGTATCGAATCAATATCGCTAGTTAAACTTTGAGAAGTCCTGCCTACATAATGGCAGGCCTTACTAGCTGACTTTTCTGTGGTTTATGAGTTTCTTCCCCTGTATATTTCCTGTCGTTCAAAGAGAGGACCGTGAGATAAAGAATGACTGGGCAGGGCTTGAACGGCCATCATCAGGTTGGTTTAAGTATCGATAAATAGTGGAATAGGAGATCTGCACCCGAAGGAATTTTTTTTCCCCGTTTGCTGGATTTTGCTAGTAGCAATCAACCTGGACATTAGAATGCCAACCCTTGGTGCAGCGCATCACGGAATGCAGAAGAGCTTTCGATTCTGCTTGTCCAGCCGAATTGGTTAGAAGCCTGCATTCATTCCGTTCACAAAGCAGTCCCTTACTTCCTGTTATTAGAACTTTGAAATCGCAAGCTCTCTCTATCGATGCATATGTTCCACCTACGCATCATTACAAGGCATCGCCAGGATCTTTGGTCCGACGACTTCTGATGAGCAAATCGAAGATATTTCTTACAGTTGAGAGATTTGTATCGAAAGACGTCAAGATTCTCATTGGCTGCTCAAAAGCAATAAATTCTTACCCGATGGATGGTTGTTGTTAGGAGGACTTGGTATGCTGAGTTGAGGCCCAGCACTTCGCAGATAGATTATTTAGATGGGCTTAAGTACAAAGCCATTTGCATTTACGTGATAAGAACGATAATTAAGGAATGGGACAAGATTGGAGATTTGATTGTGACATTCAATCATGTTGGCCTCCTGATCATCAAGAAGAAGGGAAGCTCTATGTGCCCGTTTTATATGTTTTGGGCCTTGATCTGTACTACACAAACACGAGAACAAAGAGCTCTGCGAGCGCATGGGGAGAGAGAGAGAGAGAGAGGTGGTGCATAATATTAACATGTCCGCTCTCATCAAAGAATTTGATTTCTATAAGCAAGCATTTTATCCCAAATGTCCAAAGGAAAGTCGAAAAAAGGTAATGAGGATACCTTGTGAATATAATCAACGATAAACTCAACCCTCAAATTGGCGCAATTGATTGGCAAGTAAGGAGATTTCCAGCTCAGATATCGGAGGTCACATGTTTAAATTCCACCAAATTCGTACAAATTGTTATAGAGAAAGTATGGACTAAAGCAGTTTATGGGACTTGCGGCATGTTTGATAAGCTTTCCAATAGTCGGGTTTCCACGTCCATACCTCTGGAATTACAAAAAAATAAATCTCTACTTTCAATGAAGCTTCTTCGAGTTGAATTGAAAGCAGTTTCCCTCAAATTCCTACTTAGCCACGAAGTACAATTATGTAAAATCAAATTAAAAAGGTGAGACTTGACACGATGCTAGGGACCAAGCCAAACTATGGTCGCTGGATCTCTCTCTCTGTCTCTCTAAAAGCCACCCAAACACTAAAGACGAAAGAGAGTTTTTCTTCGAAACACTTATAGTTAGATTGTGTCTTGAGCTTGAGCAGCATACGGAACTGAAATTTCGGTGGACACTAGTTACCATTGCCTAGTGACCGTGTAAAAACGGAAAGCAAGTGGGCCTGGACTTGGACTGTTTAATGGGGGCGTTGCTTTCCTTGTGGTAGTCAACAGGAGTTCAAAAGGGTAAAGCTTCTATCCACTGTTTCTCAGCAGCACGGTTGGACTTCTTCATAAAACACTAGAGTGGACGTCTCATACAAGAGGAGTTTTTTTCAGAGACGAGCCGCAGACACAAAACAAGACAAACCTACAGTAGCAGCTCGTAGGGAAAATAAAAGAGGCCGAACAGAAGACTCTTTGGAGGACGCGTGAAGACAGCCAAATACATGATTTGTGCTTGTGCTTTCTATTCAAGTGAGACATTTTATTTGTAAATATTTTGGATTTGGGTATAATTTAGGTGTAAAACATACTCGAGCGTGTAAGCGATTGTAAACTTTGATTATCCAATTGTTAGCGGATTATTTATTACTGGCTCTTTCCATAGATGTAGGTACTGATACTCGGACCGAATCACGTAAAACTTTGGTGTCTTTTATCGTTCCTCGTTTATTTTTTTGGTGATTTCTCATTAACTTAATTGCAAGATACGGTTTGTTAATTTTACAACACGTTTTGTAAGCAAAAGTGATATATAAGTATCTTTTATTGACACGTGACATTCAACTTAATTATAGCATATCTATCTTATTTACCTCCAAAATAAATGGGAGTTATTAACGGACTTGAACTTTGTTGACCTACGATAAACTTTCTTGTAAATGGAAAAAGCTTAGCACAAAGAGATAACTCCATCAAGTCAAAGTAAATCTCATGTCTATAAATGTTATAACGTAACTACATACTTTGTAGCATGGGAAGAAAGAGAAAACGTTTATAATTGTGGTGGTCGGTCCATGGGGGTAGAGATTACTCTCGGAGCCCATCTGATAATAAGCACCATTTCTTCTGCTCCTCGATTTCTAAAAATCATAATTCAGCCTGTTAATGAACGTCTAACTTGAGCCACAGAAGATATTTTTAGGCTGCGCATGGTAATCATTTTATGCCCGGGAACAGATTTTGCTCAGAAATGATTCGTTTTTATTCCTTGTCCGGAAACAATTTTTAAGCATTTGAAAGTGTTTGATAATTGTGTAAAATTTATATTCTTAGAATAGAAAAAGAATAAAAATGTATTTGGTAACTACACAAAATTTTATTTTATTAATAATATTTTGAGTTTTATAATATTTAATTCTTTTTTATGTTTTTTTTTCTTTCTTTTCCTTCCCTTCCTTGGCCTGGTGAGCTGCCACAGGCTAAGGCCAGTGAGGGCGTCGCGGCCCTCGCCGGTGGCAACAGCGAGGTCGGCCTTGCCTTGGCTGGATGAGACCTCGCCATCGCAGCCGTGAGCCGCCCTCGCCTAGGCGTCCCCCTCGCCAGCCACCAATGAGGGCCGCGATGCCCTGGCTAGCCCTAGCCTGTGGTTGGCGGATGGCGGGCAACAGGTCAAAGAACAACAACAAACCAAAAAAAAAGAAGAAAATCAAGAAGAATTAGAAATGAAAATATTGTTTCAAAATTAAGAAGGTTTTTTTTTTTTTTTGCTTCTTGATTCTGTTCCAAAAGTGATTCTAGAAATAATTTTTTGCAAAATTGTGCTCGGGCACAAAAAATTTAACAAATGGATTTCTATTCTTAAACTGATTTTGAAAATAAAAGAATATAAATTTTTACTATTTGATAAGTTGTCAAACGGGCTGTTAACATCATTGCGATTGAGTTATGATCTTTAGAAATTGAGAAGCAATAAAAGAATTTGAGCTTATTATTATAAGGGCTCTAAATCAAACGAGAGCCCATTTCCTCTAAAAAGTATCAATTTTAGCTCGAGACCCAATCTGGTCCAAGCATTTTTTGGTCTAAAAAAAATGAAAACACAAACTTTAACTCGTGTCTCAATTCCGGTCTAAATTTATTTTTTGTCTCGTAAAAAATCACCAACTTTAAGTCGGGTTCCAATTTTGATTGAAATTTTTTTTATCTCATGAAAAAAGCATAAACTTTCGGTACATACCCAAATATAGGCTTCATCAAGTTTCCGTTGTTAAAAAACCATCGTGTTATTCCACGTGAACTCAACATATACTTGAAAAGGACTAGATTAAGGTACCAGCTAAAAGTTTGTATTTTTTTACAAGATAAAAATAGTTTAGGCTACAATTGAGACATATGATGAAGTTAATGCTTTTTTTTTTATGAGATAAAAAAAAATTGACGTCAGAATTGAGACACGAGCTAAAAGTGGCAGCTTTTTACTATATAAAAAGAAAATTTGGACGAGAATTGAGAATAAAGATTCAAGCTAAAGTCAGTGTTTTTCAAGGGAATTAAGTCGTTCATTCAATATATTTATAGAGAGAGATTATCGACGCAAGTAATTACTTCTCAGTTCTCGCCCCTCATTAACCTGTCGAGAGGAGAGAGAGGATGCTCTGGGGCAAGACTCTGTTTTCCGCACGGAGCATTCCCCATTTACTCCGACACAGAGGAAGAGAAACAAACAAGCGACTGGTACAGTCACGTTGGAGACAGGGACATCAATGCCCTGACAAACCAACTTTCGTTTGATTCCCCCGTCACAGTTTGACGCATGAATGCTTGAATTTTCAACGTCCAGCCCTCCGATTTTAATAATGAGTAAAACGAAGGAACACAGTGAAAAACCAAGACCCCTTCTTTGCCCTTAAGACCAGAAATTTCTGATATATGCGAGTGTGAAAATGCCAAAAGAGAGAAGAAATAAGTTCTTCTCATATCGCTTAGTGTGGAAAAGTCTGTAACTAGTTCATGATTGTCATCAATTATGATGTCTGCAAGAATTCTTGAAGGCAGCATCTTCCAACTCCTCCTATTTTCTGTATTCTGATCGTTCCATTCTCATTGCCACACTCATCCATCGTATGGATGGATTATGGACCAGCTAAAAGGCTTCTGTTTTCTCTCGATCAGAGCAAAACAGTGAAACTTGACAAAATTTCCTGTTGAGCAGTGTTAAGTCAATGGTTTGGAATTTTGTGTGGCGGTAAAAAGAAAAAGGAAAGATAGTGGAGTAGAGTGGACTAGTGGGGCGACATTAAACTTGAAAAAAAAAAAAAACTCAAAGTCACAAATTGCACTGAAAAGTCATAGGAAATATCGAGGGTTTTCTATTTGGAAGAAGATCGTCTTTGTTTGGCACCATTCATTCACCTCTCTCTCACTCTCTCTCTCTCTCTGCTTCATCACTCTCATGGAGTGCAATGTCTCCAATCAGCAGCAACACCCAAAAGAAAAGAACCCTTCTGAGATCAAAGACTTGCAGACTGTGATTGCGAGCAAGGACGACTCAAGGAAGCAATTGGCGCCCAAGAGAAGCTCCAATAGGGGCAGGCTCCAGAAGGTCGATGGCAGAGGAAGGAGAATCAGGATGCCATCTCTGTGTGCGGCTAGGATTTTGCCAATTGACCAGAGAATTGGATCACAAGACCGATGGAGAGACGATTCAGTGGCTGTAACCGGGACGGTCCCCACCTCAGCCCTCACCCTGGCAGGCTCCTCTGTTTCGGAACAGGGCAGCTCTGCTGCGGCCAAGATGAAAAGGGGGGTGGGTGTGGTGGTGGGGCTGGTGGGGTGCTGTAGGGCCGCTTTTTGGGTTCAGAGGCGGGGACAATTTGGCGATTTCGAATGTATATCTCAGTAAACCGCAGGTTGTAGACCGCGGGGTCTGGCCCTCAGCGAGACGTGTCAGGCCGGGGTTCGTTCATTGCCCCGATCAGTCTGCGGCTGTGGTGGCAAGAGCTCGGATTATGTGTCAAATTTTGGGTTTCAAGGGGTCTAGTTTCCACACATGAATGTGGGTAGGCGCGAGCAAAATGGACCAGCTAAATCGGGATTGGACTGGACCGATCGATTTGGTCTAGATCTCAGGAATATTGATCTGGTTCTCGGTTTTTAAAAGTGAAACCGCTATTTGGTTCTCGGTTTTTAAAAGTGGAACCGCTATTTGGGCAGTCCGATTCCCAATTCTAGGGTGGGAATCAAACCGAACCGGACCGGATCTATAAATATATATTTTTCTAATTTTTTCATATATATATTTATTAACTTTTTTAAAATTTTTGAAAAAAATACAATGCCTAATCTAATTTCTTAAATTCTATCTTGCCTTTTATTAATAAGTGATTGGTCCAATTAGAACCGGTGGTCCAGTCCGGTTCACGATTCCAAGATTAGTCAGTCTGATCCCCAGTCCTAGAAATTGAGAACCGGTCCTCCCAGTCATGTTTCTGGTTATTGGATTGGATTGGATCGGGAACTACTCACCCCTAAACGTGGGCTGATGAACTTCCCCAATTTCTTGTCTAGGTTTAACCAGAGGATTTCGGGTTTGGAGCTGGTGCTATCACAGGATGGCCATGGTGGGGTCTTGAATTCTCAGTCATTCTTGAGCCAGATTTGCCAGCAGATGGGGCAGAGCGGAGGGGGCGAGGTGGTCTCGGTGGGAAAAAAGGGAGAAGGTCTCGGCTATGGCGATGAAAACGAAGGCCACGGCAACCCTTGTGGAGCTGGATTCTCGCAACTTACTTTCCTTCCAAATCACTTGAAATTGCCAAGTCGGGTATATTATTTTCAATACCATGACTTGAGTCACAAAATTGATAGCTTAGCATATTATTTGATAAAAAATTTATTCTTTTCTTTGTCATCTATGATATGTATAATAATCTGTTGATATGTTTATCACATTATAATTTATAATTCCTCAAAGCCGGTTTAAAGACATGCGTGCTACTCGATTATCGGAAATGTTTCTTTAATTGACTGTAAAATTAACTTTAATAGATGGCAACAATTTGAAAAGAGCTGAGATGCTCAAACAAATATGGCTTCTTTTCACCGACAAGGAGTCCATGTGGTGCAAGTGGACACATTCGAACTTCTTAAAAAACTCTAACTTCTGGGTTGTTTCAAAGCCCACTTTTTGTTCCTGGACGTGGAAGAAAATCCTCGATCTGCGAGAATCTGCTCGGGCTATTTTTTGGTGGAAAATTGGAAATGGACGTTCAGTCTCTTTATGGTTTGATTGGTGGCACGACAAAAGCCCCCTTTACCTTATGTTCAGTAATATGGACATCTACCTGTCTCGCATTCCCCGGGACAGATCCGTTCGGGTCTTTTATGACTCGGTATGGCAACACTCAGATACATTGGATACTATACTGAATTGGATGGAACCTCCACCAATTTTTCAGGAAGATACTGAAGATGAGCTGATTTGGGCTCCTCAACCTTCCTCTACCTTCTCTATGGCGATAGCTTGGAACCATATAAGAAGAAAAGGACACCCTGTTAAGTGGCATTCCTTTGTGTGGGATCATCACATTGCTCCCCGTCACTCCTTTCTTCTATGGGTTGTATCCCTCAGCCGGTTGCCTACCCAAACCCTTCTTCTCCATAATAGCAGGATTGAATCCGCTATGTGCGTGTTTTATGGAGCTATCCCGGACTCAATTAATCACCTCTTCTTTGAATGCTCCTCTACTAGAAGCTTGGCGTCTTTTTGGGCAACTAAATGCTATCTTCCATGGCGTAACCGTCTGCGGCATGAGCATATAAGATGGGCAATGAAGTTTTGTGGTGGACCTTCATTTGCTCACTGTCTTTCTAGGTTTTCCTTTGGCGCCCTTTGTCATGTAACATGGACCGAAAGAAACAACTCTATCTTTCGAAACAAGAATATCTTCATTCCAGGGATGCGCAAACACATTATCAAGATGGTGAAGGATAAAGCTTCAACCCTCGGAAGAATTGTAAACACACCTTTGAATAGGAGCCTACAAAGGAACTGGGGACTATCACCTTCCATTTTTTCCTAATTGGGATGCTTTAGTCCTTGCCTTGTTTAGCTCTTTGTTCCTTTTTTTGTATAGTTGTTGCTGAGCCTTCCTTGTCCCCTTGGACTTGTTTAGTCCCTATTGTGACAAGCTTAGACTCTAGCTTTTCTTTGTATTTGGTGTTTTGAAAAGTTATATATACCCTTACCCTTACTAAAAAAAAACAATTTGAAAAGATAAACACAAAATCTTACAATTCTTTTATTTTTATTTTTATTCTAAATTGTGCAGCCAAAGAAAATCTCTTGGACCTTCCCAACAACACCAAACCCTGCATCGTGCCATTTGTCTAGTCACATCATTGATGAACTATCTATGCATCTCACAGCTACGCACTATGACTTTTGCCGTTCTCAATGACCTTTCACAAAATCACCAAAATTAAATAGAATAATTTCAAAAAAAAAGTAAATTAACCCGGGATTGACAAAGTTGGGTTTGGGCATTAGGAGATTTCTAGTTCAAAAACCAGATATCACTTGTTCAAATTTCACTGACTACATATGAGCCGTTTTCAACAAAATCACCTACATAGGCCAAAGGCCTAAAGTTAATCCGTCATGGGGCTTACATGGTGTTTTATGGGTCTCCTAGTAGCCTTTGCATTTGTGCCCTTGAATTTTTAAAATAAATTAATTGATTAGGACCATGTTGAAAAAAATTCCTCTAATTAGGCCTTTAATTGGTGAATGATGAATATGGATATCACCCGAGTATAGTGATATTCACATCTATAACCCATCAATTCAAAACTTCGCTCCAATTAGGGATGGACAAAAGTATGACTCAATTAGATCTGCTGATGACAATAGACTATCAAAAAGAAGAAATCAAATCATTAAATTATGTTCTATAACGCATAAATGTAGTTAACCTATATGGTAGTCAGCAAGATTCAAGTCCTCCAATTGAATTATGGGCCTGTGTCCCTAGTTCATCACTAATCAAAACAGGTCCTTCAGTTGAATTTTTAGTTACTACAAACAAAGTAAAAGAGTATAGTTTTTCACCTCATAATTAGATTGGAAGAAATAGGTCATGTGTTTTTCCATCTCTACGAAAAGATGTCCTCCAATTACGCCTCTTATTGGTGGTTACATATATTAAAAGTGGGTGATATTCATCACACCTTGTAACCCACCAATCAAAATGTGGCAAAAAAAAAAAAAACTCTACCTATAAAAGATATGATTGGAGAAAAATATTGTCCAAATTGATTATACCATCTATGTATTTATTATTCTTGCATAATCGTTTCTCTCTCTCAAGAAACCAATCACATTCTACTCCCTCAATCCGTGGCAAGTAATTGGTTTCTCTTTTGTTCCGGTGATTTCTCTTATCCTCCTCGGTTGTCGAAATTATTCAGCCACCATCGCTCGAGTTAAAGTATTTCCCGAAGGTACTTATATGATTAAGCAATAGGTCTCAGAATGATTCATTTTTCTTTGTTTTTTTTTTTTTTTCGACTTACTGCAATTGTTTCTGGGTTAACAAGGTTGGTGATGTTCTTTGCTCCAGGAATTTCGTAGATTACAACAGTTGCAGGAACCTTTTCACTGCAGAAAGTCGGATGAACAACAACTTGTTGAGGTTTAGATGCAGCTACTTCTTGAGGTAACCATACCTTTCTTTCTTCCTCTAACGTATTTATTATGTTTTGGACTAAGTTTTCCTCCAATGGGGCACGAGTTAATGGTCATTGCACTTGCAAACTGAATCAAATAGAATTATCGAACTTTGTGATGATGTTGCTAGTATTGAAGCAACAAATCAAAAGCGAAAAATCAGAATGATTGTAGTGCAGAATCTTCTACAAATCAGCGCAAAGATAACATATCAATTAGAGTATCCACGGGTTGATCATTTGGAAATCTTTTGTAATTTGTCTTTTATTCAATTTTTTTTTTTGGTCAGAAAAGGAAGCCTTTTCATTCACGTTAAACAATTGATAAGTACACAAAAAGAGCTTCTGTGCATAACAAATTCCAAAAGAGCTTGTGGTGGATTGAAAACCCAGTTAAGTGGGAGGATATTATGGACTTGAGCTTTAACGATCCAGTCCGCAACCTTGCTCTGGGTCCGTGCACAGTGGGCCAACCAGAGGCCTTTTACTCTGATAAGCAAGTCTTTACTCTCTCTGTTCAGTGCGTGGACTTCCCAAGAGACCTGATCTGTGCCTTGAAGCATTCTAACTAAAAGAGATTGTCTGACTCCAACTCCATCTCTTTACATTCTTTCTCTTCGAAGCCATGTGAGTTTAGCCACTTCAATGCTTCCAACAGAGCTAAGGTTTCGGCATTGAGGGGAGATTGAACCTGCACAGAGCTCGTGAATCCGTCAATCAGCATTCCAGAGGAGTTGCGGCACACCCACGACACCGCACCAACCTCTTCTCTCTCCAGAAACGCTCCATCTACATTTATTTTCAGAGATCCCGAGCGTGGTGGAATCCAAGAAATCTGTAAGTTCTTCTTTCTTGTAAATCAAATTGCATCTTTCATCTTTAACTTCTACCAAAATTATAGGTAATGATATCTCTATTCATACCGTACAACATATCAATGAAAGGGAATACATCATCGTCTCAATTCTTTATTTTCTTTATAGTTGTAAAATTTTATGGGATCACTGCTAAACTGCTCTAAAAACTTAAACCATTAGATGAATGCATGATTTAATATTTAATTAGTCTAACACTCCCCTCATGCTTAGTCTGGTCTTTTAGCTTAGTACTAAGCATGGATATATTTGATTGGGGAAGCAAATAGGGTCTAAAAAGATTTGAACTCAGGATTTCCAACTTTAATACCGTGTGAAATTTTGTTGGACCATTGCCAACTATTTTGAAAGTTGAAGCTGAATATTGGTGTAACAGCCCGAATTTCGATGTAATTCTGAGATCAATAAAACTGATGTTACTTCGCATTTCATTTTAGTAAGTCTCGCCCAGAGCTAATTACTCTTGGGATACTAATCAATGGGGTATGGCTAACTAGAAAACGGTACGTAGACCGGGGACCCTATCGCAAAACGAATACCGATTACGAGAGACGCTGAGAAAATATTTTGGTCCAACGTGGGCCGATCTTAGGAAAGAGTAATGGATTGGGTTTGGCCAAGGCCAACGATGTACAATAGGGACGCAGGTGATTCTGGCAGACCGAAAGTACACGTGGCCAACTAGTCTTGAACTTGAACCAAACGATCGTGACCTTTGGAACTAGTGATAATTTCTCACTCTCTCAATGATCGAGGCCATCATGATATGGATAACCCTAGGTCGATACGCGTAACCTCTAAATAGCCATCCGTTAGTGAGAGACCCTGAAATTAAAGATTTAGCGAGTTTCGTTCACGGAATTGGGCCCGGATGTCAATGTTGATTTTTAAGGGCTTAAGAGACTACTTTTGAAAATCTGACATCACATTATGCTAGCCACGCGTGTTTGGAGTTAGTATGACTAAAAATTGGGATTTTGGTCCGGAGGTGAAAAATGACGATTTTGCCCCTCAGGACGCTTGTGTTGCTTTTTGAGGCCAAATGAAATTATTTTTCGAGGCCGACGCCATTTTTGGGTGGCCACACATGCCAGGAAGGGTTTTGACCAAAAATTGGAATTTCGGCGGAAATTGGAAAAATAATATTATTTTATTCCTGGAACTTCGTAGCCGATTTTCGAGGGTTTAAGAAGCTGTTTTCGCGATTCCGACGCCACATTATGTTGGACACACGTAAGGAGGGTTGATATATGTGAAAATTGGAATTTTGCCCCGGAGCCGGAAAAATGACGGTTTTGCCCCTAGGCTAATTTTGGGTCCAAATTTTTGGGAAATTAATTGGGATATTTCAGAATACTTATCAGCTCAATTATTGGGGCCAAAGACCTTTTTACACCTCATTTATGGATAGGATTTATTTAGAACCGTCGGATTATGGGTATTTTGGTTAAATCGCTGGATCGGCGACACATGGTGCTTTTGGGCTGACTTATTTGACCAAGTTGGACTGCTTTTCTTTCTCCTCACTCACTCTCACGGCCAGAACAGCCTCCCTCACCTCCCAATTTTCCTTTTCTCTCATTTTTCTCTCTTTGTTTGGTTTCGCCGGAGCACGTCGCCAGCCACCGGAGCGCTGCCGCCAGCCATCGTGCCTCGCCGTCGACCACCACGATCTCCCACCTCAGCCACAGCCTCACCCGACCTATTTTCCCTCTCTTTTTCTCTCTTTTCTCTCTCGAGCAAGCACCGCCGCCGCGCCGGAGCCCGATCGGCCAAGCCGTTGCCATAGAGATGTCCCTGACGCCCGTACAACCCCGTTCACCGCCATCCGTACGGTGTCCATATGGACCGCCACGCCAGCCACCGTTTTCCTGCCGTACGTACAGTGTCCGTACGGAGTTACTGTTCATCATAGGTACGGGAAGCATTGTTCACTGTCCGTACAGTCGTCCGTACTCCCGCCGGTCGCCGTCACCGGAATTCCACCACTGGTTTCACTATTCACCAATGATCGGCCGCCATTCCCCATCGTCGTGACACGAGATTAAGTGAGTAAAATTCCTAAATCCGGATTAGGACTGTTAGTGCAAAATTTTGGACTAGTTTAGGAATGCTAGTACTGGTAAGGAAAAATTAGTGTGCTGATTGATGGGAATTATTATCGAGAAAAATTTAGTAAGCCATTGAAAAATTATTGGGAAGGATAATTGGATTAAATGGCTAAGTTAGGAGTACATTGGTGGAATTGCCGGGCATGCCCGGGTTGACTGATTGTATGGCAATTGTACTTGATGGTGATTGATTTCGCATTGCCATGTCATATGTTGGGTGTTTGATTTATATTAGCGCTTGTGGTGCATAGCATTGCATAACATGGACACGCATTATGTATGCCGAGAGTGAGGTATGTGATGAAATTTTGCGAGAATGCATGTCTGCCATGAGCATGTGATCACTTAAAATACCCTGAAACGTTTCATGCTGGGTTCAAATAATAATGAATTGTGTGATCACCTAAGGACCTTTGGGTCATAACCTTCGGGTCGATACCGTCCTCATGCACTTTGAAGCAAGACGATGCCCGGTACATCCGAAAGGCGACCATCCTCATGCATTTTGAAGCAGGCTCTGGTTCGCAAGGAGATCAGTGTTGTGCCTCATGCATTTTGAAGCAGGCTAGAGAAAATAGGCCAGATCGGTTGCTGCGCCTCGTACACTTTGGAGCAAGCTAGACGCACCGGGCCGTGAAAAAGTGATGACTCGAGTTGTAATAATAATAAATTGGACAAGTATGCTAGTGTGGGCTAGTGGGCCGGGGACATGCGCATGACATGTCGATAACATTTGCATGCATAATCATGCATTGACCAGCATGCGAGCGTGTGAGACTCAGTACTTGAGCATGTGCTATGATTTTTATATTAAACTGTCTAACCTGCAGGATCGGAAAATTGTGTGTGGATATTATATGTTGTGATTTTGAATGCTTGT
This sequence comes from Syzygium aromaticum, assembly GCA_024500025.1. Lineage (NCBI taxonomy): Eukaryota > Viridiplantae > Streptophyta > Magnoliopsida > Myrtales > Myrtaceae > Syzygium > Syzygium aromaticum. The sequence goes on along the minus strand of CM044891.1, from coordinate 50,153 downwards.
TTCCAGTCAGGAGATTACATGCTAGCCTAGCCTAGCCTAGGTTTAGGGATTGAACTTACTGATATTCGTCTCACGGTTGTTTAAACCGCAACTTTTCAGACCCCCAGCCGTAAGGATGCAGAGACCACCACCACTTTTTGGAATCTCTAGGCAGATCCGTCAGTATACTAATACCTACCCTTCAGGAAATAGGGAGGCCTTTGTAAGATATCGATCTGTAATATACATAGACGTAGGCGAGTATTACTACCAGGTACAGGAGTACGTGGCATGGTGCCACCGGGATGCTGATGGGAACAAGGGGGAGCCCCTTAAAACTTTTGATGCTCCGGTTGATGAAACTAGGTTATTACAGCCGATTATAGTTGGAGGAAAAGTGATCGACCTTGAGGCCACGCCTGAGTGGTTGCAGCAGTACGAGATGATGGACGAGGAACCCAATGTAGTAGCTGAGGACCCTGAGCCGATGGATGAAGCAGAGGATGACGAGCCTGAGACTATGGAACAGAATGTAGAGGAAGATGGAGAAGTGGCAGAGTTGGGTTCAGATGAGGAGGGGTTCGAGTTTTACCTCGATCCGGAGTTGGAGCTAGATTCCGAGGATGAGAGAGCAGAAGCCATGGATTCAAAGGAGTCGGAGCCTAGTGGGGAGGCCTCCGAGGAGTCATCGGATGGTTTTACCGAGTCGTCTGATCCGGATTGGCAACCTTAGGACTACCTCTTTCCTGACGGTAGCTAGTACCGAGAGCTGCTACTTTTTGGACTGTAGCCCTCTTTCTAGGTTTAGCCTGACCACCTGAGCTGTGTATCCCTTTTTGATTAAGCGGTTGTTGATCGGTTGTAACCCTTTTTACTGTACTTATATATATTGTGTAAATGATTTTAATAGTAATATAAATGTATAATTATTTTCTGTAATGATGCATGGCTATCTGTGGCTCATACTGTAATGTCTGGGTTTGTTAATTTGTTGCTTCCGCTTGTGCTTGATCTCTGTTCGGGTGTGGGTCGGCGACGCTTCCTGGGATGTCGCAGTTATCGACCAAGGTAGGGATGTTGCGTACCGTGGAGTTCGGGGCGTGACAATTGGGCTCTTGCTTTCATAGTTGCTGAAATCACTTAGATTTCATACATACTACATGATATTGGGATCTACCAACATCAACCTTCGTTACTTTTCTCGAACAATATGTCAATATTACATCTGACAACTAATCCAGTTTTTTATGCTCGAGCAAAGCACAATGAGATCGGTTATCATTTTTTTGGGGAAAAATGTTCCTTTTGGTTATATCGTAACTCGCTATGTTCCATCTTCCTTGCAAATTGCTGATATTTTTACCAAACCATTAACTCGAGATAGGTTTGTTAGTTTACGAATCAAACTTGGTCTCTGGTCCTCCCCATTGACCGATTTGAAGGGGAGTATTGAAGCAACAAATCAAAAAGCACAAAATCAGAATGGTTGCAGTGTAGAATCTTCTACAAATTAGCATAAAGATAATATATCAAGCATAGTATCACAGGTTGATCATTTGGAAATCTTTTCTGATTTGTTTTTTATTCAATTTCCTTGTAAATCAAATTGATATCTTTTATTTTTAATTTCTACCATAATTATAGGTGATGATATATCTATTTATACTGTACAACATGTCAATGAAAGGGAACGCTTTATTAACTCAATTCTTTATTTTCTTTAGCTAAACCACAAAATTTCATCCCATCCAACTTTCTTATTATTTCTATATTACATGGATGTTAAAAATGGTCACGTGCACTTGTTAAAAACACATTGATTGCGCTTTAAAAATTTAAACAATTCTATCCGAAGCATGTTACTTTCTTGTGACACGTTCTTTTTCAATTTTCAAATGGTGTCAATCATATGTTTTTTTTAACTATTCTTAGTGGTTTTAACTAGCGCCTGCGAGACCTTTTTCTTTCGTATTGCTATAATTAAACTCGCGTAAAAACACATGCATGTACTAACACCAACCTCATCCCACTACGCGATACCGTTTATGTCTTATATAATAGGGTTTGGGCAGATTGTGTATCTGATTATATGCGCCCCGCTTCTATCTCGAACAGTGAGGTGATTTCGTCTCCAGCTTTCTCATAGTGCTGTTGCACTGTCTTTTCTACTAACTCGATCAAAACCTTATTTCCTGAATTCAACAACCAGATGACATGCGCTCTTTCTTTTCTTTTCTTTTTCTTTTCCTTGACATATTTTCTCCTCTCTCAAAGTTGCAGGCAACTTATCCTCTGCAGATTACTGCCAATTCAAACCTTGTGTCACAAGAAATCTACATCTCTTAAATATGCTATATGCTAAAACTTTCTCCAATTCGAACGTCATCGCCATGCCACTGGGAACCTTTGCTCTATGATATTCATTTAATACAAACATGCGACTAGAACTAGACAGACAATGAAAGAAATAACCATACAAGAGATTTACATGGTTCGTTTGGTACAATTTATATCCACATGGAGGCTGATAGAAAGATTTTTCATCAATTGCTGCAATGGAAATTATAGTTGCAAAGAAATAAACCGTCTCTCTCAAGAAGTCATTTGCATTCAACTTTCTCAATCCATGGCAAGGATTTGGTTTCTCTTTTGTTCTTATGATTTCTTATCCTTGAACATGATTAATCCGGGAAAATTACAAAAGAAGTCCAAAACACACACTACAAAAAAACATCTTTTTTCCGACGAAATTTCCAACGAAAAATTTGGAAAAATTCGTTGAAAAACGAATTTTCAATGAATTTTCCAACGAAAAAAAATTCGTTGGTAATTCGTCATCGCAAATTTTTCCAACAAAAAATTTCAACTTTCGTTGGCAATTTGCAACGAAATTTTTTTCATTGGAAAATTCGTTGAAAAATTCGTGGCAAAATTTGATGGAAAAACTACAAAAAAAAAAAATTTTTGGTCGAAAAATCGTGACAAAATTAGTTGGTAATTTTTTTCTATTAATTAATTTTTTTTTGCCAGCGAGGGCCAACCTCGTTGCTGGTGAGCTCGAGGTCGCCCAAATCTGGGTGAGCTCGAGCTCGCCATGGCCGGCGATGGCTAGCCTTATCATCGGCGAGCTCGAGGTCGCCCAGAACTCACCCAGATCTGGGCGACCTCGAGCTCGCCTGCAATGGCGAGGGCCTGGCTCACGGCGGTCGAGCTCAGCCTTGCCGCCGCGAACGCGACGGACACCGCCCCCTTCATCGATCGGATGCTCGGCGGTGGCGCGGGGAGCTTGGGCCCGGCGGTGGAGCAGTGCCTCAGCGAGAGCGCCGACCAGTATGCGGACGCGGTGGAGCAGGTGGAGGTGGAGAGAGAGAGAGAGAGAGAATGTGTAAATTGAGAATCGTTGCGAAATTGCCCGAGTAATGAGCGTAAAAATGTTGAATAAGGAAGAAATAGGGTTTTTGTTGCAAAATTCGTGGGAAATTTCCCACAAATTTTGCAACGAAAATTGTACACACTAAAATAATTGCCCGGAAAACTGAAATTCGTAGGAAATTTCCAACGAAATTTGTGGGAAAATTCGCTGGAAATTTCCAACGAATTTTCCCACGAATTTAAAAAATGTCGAACAATACCGGGGTTTTTTTGAATTCGTCGGAAAATTCATTGGAAATTTCCAGCGAATTTTCCCACAAATTTAAAAAATACCAAATAAGATCGGGTTTTTTGAATTCATTGCAAAATTCGTTGGAAATTTTCAACGAATTTTGCAACGAAAATAGTACACATTGCAATAATTGCCCTGAAAATTGAAATTCGTGGGAAAAATCGTTGGAAATTTCCCACGAATTTTGCGACGAAAAATTTTTCGTCGCTAATTTCCAACGAATTTTACTTTTCGTTGGAAAATTTGTCGCAAATTTGCGACGAAAATTTTTTCGTCGCAAATTTTTGAGGCAAAAATCCAGTTTTTTGGTAGTGACATCGCACGTTTGTCAACTTTGTCCTAAATTTTTTAATTGTGCCAATTGAATTATCAATATTTTCACGTTTTGCTAACTGAGTTCATCTAATAAATTTTCGCTAGCCAATGCTAACGTGCACGATTTTTAATAATATTTTAATGTTTTCCAAATTTTATTAATTTTTTTTATTTTTTCTTTTCTACTCTTTTCCTTCTTTATTATGTGTTTACTATAGCCATTGACCCTCACCAACGACAGTAAAAGAAAAGAAGGAACAAAGACGAAAAGAAAAAAAAGTTTAATAAAAAACTAAAAAAAATTACTAAAATATTATTAAAAAATGTTTACGTTAGTATTAGCCGTAGACAGTCAGTATTCATGTTAGCGATTTTTAGCAAAAATTAGCTAAATGGATACAATTAACAAAATGTGAAATGATTTATGACTCGATTGACATAATTAAATGATTTATAATTGAATTGATAAAAATATAATAAATTTAAGACTCTTTTACGATTTTTTCATTTCTTATGTCACGCTAGTACCCAGTCTACATAATAACATTGAGAGTCAAGTTCCAAACGGAGCCCCTTTTAGAGGGACAAGATGAGGTTGATTAATATATATGAGAACACAAGTCATGGTTTGAAATGAAACTGTCTTTCCACATTAATTTTTGGGGCTCCACATGTGCCCAAAACAGACGCACGTCGTTTTATCATTCACTTTAGAAATGATCTGTCACTGTCAACGTAAGCAGAGGTTCCAAGGTAGCGTCAATATGATGTCATCACCATTTCTTTAACACTCTCTCATTCTCTCTCAAGCATTTATATATTAATTTGTCTAGCTTTCCTTCTTGATTATTTGATGGATGTGAGAAATTCTAGCTTTGCTTGGAAGTTGGTAGCAACATGGTAGCAACGACGCGGAACAAGGTTTGAAGATTCTTGGTCATCGCCATCCATCTCTCTCTCTCTCTCTCTCTCTCTCTCTCTCTCTCTCTCCCTTTTCCATCTTCTCTGGCCAAAAGCTCCAATCTTTGACTTCTTTTCAAAGTCGTATATATATTTCACACATCATCACCATCGTCCTCGCAATAACCATTCATATCTAAAACCAATATAATATTATATCCATTAAGAGTTGCTCACGAACCCGATTAATAAAATAGCGCATTGGATTATCATATCAAGTATTTAATTATGGTACACACACTTGAACTTACGGTTTGTTGCACCGACTTGTGAATCAATCTCATAAGGAAGTTGGATCGAGTGTCCTGGACATTGGTATATTTTCAAAAGAGATTAAATATGGGATCCACTGTTTTGGTGCAACTCTGGAGGGAGAGAAATCAGCGATTGGCCCGTCTATGCTAGTTGAGTCGAACTGGGCATAGTAATCTTGTGGCTATGACCAAAGACCAGTCGTAACTAAGAAAATTCTACTTGGCTTCTCCATTTCTCAGTCAAACTTCCTCTTTCTTTTATTTTCCCCTTCATTTAATATCGAAAGAATAGACTTCCCATAAATATGACCACCCTCCGCCACTATCTCCCTCCTTCCTCAGAGCTTCTCTTGTAATATTCGAGCATTTTGACCATTTGACTGGTCAACGAGTCAAAACGCAAAAAAAAAAAAAGAAAAAGAAAAAGTTGACCATGTCAACAAGGGAGAAAAGGGGCGCCCTCAGCTCAAATAAAAGGGCAGTGGACGCGCGAAGAAGAAAAAGGAAAAGAAGAAAACAAAGAAAGAAGAGAGAAGAGAGAGGGAAAAGAAAAGAGAAAGGAAAAAGCTCATGCATATACGTCTCGGGGTGCTTGCCAAGCTGGATTTATTTTGATTCGTAATGTCCAGTAAGTGCTCGCACCCTTCATTCATCTAATGAAAGAGAATTTTCAAAGTCAAGCCCAATTTTGGATTCTTGGGATTTTTAAGCTGGTGGGTTAAATTTAAGAGTTGTTAAGCTAAAACACCATAGGTTTTTGATAGTTTAGGATGTTGTGGAGCGATAGGATTTTACAAAACTCAAGTTGAACTTACGCTTTGCTCGAAATGAATTTTCGAAGTTATGTGAGTGTGATGAACAATACTCGACCAGAAGCTTTCGAGCCGAATTTCATTGATTGCCGGCTAGATTTTGGGTCGACCAAGCTATGGTCTTCTAGTATTTCGAAAGATCTTTCTTTTAACTAAAAGCTCGCTAGATTTTTCATAGTATTAATCTAATATTACGGAGGATAAATTTGTCATAAGTATACAAGTTCGGGGTTTTTGGTGATCAAAAATTAGTATGAGGTAAATTTATCACAGGTGTATCAGTTTAAGATTTTTCGTGGTATTAACCTTTGTTTGAATTATAGTGGTGGATTAAATGCGTAATTCTGATTTGTATAAAGTTTTGTTGAAATTAAATAACTTATATTTGTTTTGATATGTATATTATATCTTAGGATTGAGGTATGAGTTTCTAGTGTTACGTCGTATATATGCATATACAAAAATCGATTAGGAATCAACTTTAAAATTAGAAATCTCGACCTTTGCTTGGCAAAATTCAAAATTAATTCATTTTTAGTCTTTTTTTTAGAAAAATCTTCTTCACAACATTTGATTCAGGGATTGTCATTAATCATAATTTCAAGCCGATTTTTTCAAATTCAAGGTCGATCAGAAAGGCCGTTCGGTGAAATTACCAAATTGCCCTTAATTAATCATCAATCCATTTGAGAACCAATCTTAGGCCATTCATCAACTCCTTAATCTAGGCCATCCAATATGTCAAGTCATCAAGCTATATGGTCTTATATAAGCCAATCACAAGTTTTCTTAGCTATCAGGAGTCATTGGGAGCCATTTGATCAAACATGGGGCTAAGATTGCATTTTAAATTATGGTATGGGTATAAAATGACTCTAAATAAAACCCTAAGAGAATAACAGCAGCAACTACTCCCTCTCTCAAGCCTCTCTTTAGCCGCTCTCAAGCCCCATGGGAAAGCTCGATTCTGGCTGATTCCTCACTGATACTTTTACTCAAGGTAGGATTATCATCTTTTGTGATCAGTTTCTCGTGATCGTCTGGGGCTACTAGGACGAATATAGTCTAAAATCGAAGTATAATCTTCGATCTATGTTCAATTTTCGAGTTAGGACGTGAAGAAATTCGGAAATCAAATAAGAATCCACCCTAGCACTTTCAACTTCATGAAATTGCTTGATAAATTTCTAGGTAATGATTGCTGGTCATGACCTTAGGATTAGGGTTTGATGTGTACCTTTAATGTATATTATTTGACCTCTATATGTTCATATGTTAAAACCATGTTTATTATGAATGTTTTTGGGATGATTGTGGGAGATTCTGTTAGTGGAATAAATGTTTAGAGCCATTTGAACAAAGTTGTGTTCAGATGAAGGCTTGAATATGGCCTATAGTTTCTGAGTTTGGGGTTGAATGTGGTTGAATATAGGTTGAATGTTCATAAGCTTAAATTTGAAGATGCAAACCTTTTTTCCAAAAATTCAAGTCTGTTTGACCCCGAGTTATTCCCTGATTTTTCCAAATTTTTGTGTTCCGAATTTGGAAAAATTTCCTTCATAAAAGACGATTTTTCTTGGCGGGGGAGGGGGGGGGGATGTGTGGGGTGGGGTGTGCTTCATCTAAAATTTTTGGGTCGATTGCTTTTGCTTTGCAATTTTGATGAAGTTGCGAGCGTTTTTTTTTAAAAAAAATTCCAAGCTTGAAAGTTGTTCAGAAAATGCCAAATATATATATATATATGGAAATTTTTCGGGTATGCGTATAAAATTTAGGGGTCAATTTTGTAAATTTAGGACAAGGTCAGGGATTGGGCTACAAAACCTATAAAATCTGACCTTTAGGGGAAAATCGGTAATTTTGACAAACTTTAAGGGATTTTTTTGAAAAAATCCACAGAATAAAACTTGGAGAGCCCTCAGAGGGCTAATTTCCTGTCGAATTTGGTGTCGTTTACTATTTTTTCCATAATTTCTTAGTTTCACGTTGGAGCCGAGTCAAGTCAAAACTGGAGCAGTTGGGCTGAAGTCGAGATTTTCGGGTCCTTGGGGTTAGAATCAGGTCAAGTGGTTTAAATGAAAATTAAAATAGAATTCATAAGCTTTCCTTTGATATAAGGATCACATAATGGGTATGTCATTAAGGCTGTTAATTTAACCAAAATATAGTTGCCCAGAATCAATGAAAAAATAATAAGTGACCCAACTTGTTTCATTTAATTGTTTATTGATTGTTCAAGGCTATTTAGCCTCAATGCATGTTTGCTTGGCCTTTAGCATGCGATTGCCAGATGTATGGCCTAGGCTTGCTATGCATGTCAATCGACAGGTAGCTTAGTTGGGGTGACTAATCTCAATTAGGGGTTAGCATAATCGGCTCATTGCGTTGTGCACACAAGTAGTAGATCGATTGTTGTTAATCTTAATTAAAAAATACCTAGAGGAGTTGGTGGTGGCATGGGTTGATCAAGGTGTATGCTTAATTGGTTCCAAATCGATTGAGTGTTAAATTGGGTGAACTTTGCTAATAGTTGGATTTGCTTGATTGCATCGATTGGATGGTGTGAATGAATGAATTAATGACAATACCTGATACTTGTCGATGTGGTGGCCGGAAGAGACCCCAAGAAGGCAATAGACCGATGCCCATTCCGGTCTTGTCCTTATGTAATAGTTCAGTTTAACATTAATATCACAAAAAATTCCAAATATGTACATTTATGACAAATGTACTCAAAACTAAATTTTTAACCATAAAAATCACAAACTGGTACACCTGTGATAAATTTATCACAAACTAATTTTTTGACCACAAAAACCCCAAATTGATACATTTATAACAAATTTACCCTTCATTAAATAGAATTAACTCAAAAAAAATCACAAGCTAGTACACTTAGGACAAAATGGAGGATAAAACCCCAAAATCAGTACATTCCTCAACTGCCATGTGTCATTTACCTAAGCAATTTAACAATAAAATTTAACGGAAATTACCGGAAAGTAAATTTGTCAGTGGTGTACCAGTTTGGAATTTTTGTGATCAAAAAATTAGTTTAAGGTAAATTTGTCGCAAGTGTACCAATTTGGAGTTTTTTGTGGTAATAACCATTTAGTATAAGATAGTCTTAATTAAGGTAGTTTAAATACCCATACGCCAATTAGTCTAGGCTTTCCAAATAAAATCCATTAGATCTAGCCACGCCATTTCCAGGATAAATTAGTTAAGCCTAGCTTAAGTTTAGTCTCAATCAATTCATTAGATTTAGGCTCGCCTTAGTTCCAAATTGGAAGCTTCCGAGGATTTCATGCATCGAGGCTCAATAACAAGGCCATGTAATTATTCATTACCCAACGAGTTGTGGGTTCATTTACTTTGCATGCACTAAGATAGATGCATTCCAATACATTGAGTGTTTAATCCCCACATCGCATTTCAATAAATTGGATGTTAATCGCTTTCGAAGATTAGGTTAGAATTAGTCTAGAATTGGAAGAAAACAAAACCTGCAAAAACATTTACATGATTACTTAAGCTGTGAATGATAACCATTTTGTTTATCTGTTTTTATATTTTTTTTGTTCCTTGGAATAGGTTTGAAATAAAAATACCTTTGGTAACGCAATTTTATTTTTCTATTTTTGGAACAAATTTTGATTTTAGGAATAGGTTTGGAACAGAAATGAAAAGTAAAAATTTTCTACTTTTCTATTTTCGAAACAAAAATGAGAAATAAAAATTCTTCTCATCGCTTGTCCTCGTTACTAGTCAATTGCTTATTCGTCGACTACTTGCCATCTATGGCCGACTGCCGTTTCTTGTCATCGGTCGCTGCTCGCCATTCACCATCTCCCTCCGCTTGCCAGCCGCCTTCCTCCCGCCGCCTCCCTCCCCCCTCTTTCCGCTGCCGGCCGTCGCCCGACGCCAGCTACCTCTACCGCAGTCCTCCACACTGGCCCTACCGTCATCTACCACCCATCGTCTGCCGCCGCTCGATGTCCATTGGCCGGCCATCCAGAAGGAAGAAATTTTATGTTGTTATTAAATGCATATTTTCGCTCAAAAACAAATCCATGGAATAGAAATAGAAAAATCTAGCCAAAAATTGATTTTTGAAATAGAATGGATATCATTCGCGCCTTTAGCGACTTTGATGCCTTAGGATCATAATTCGTAATCAAGATCATATGGTCAACTGGATAACATACTGTTACATCAAGTTCTGAAAGGCCGCTAATAGATATGTTAGTGCAAATAAGTCCTCAACCCTAGAATCTCTAGTTGCGTAGGAATCGAGATGACATTCCTGTATCTCAATTGGTTTCTAGCTGACCACATAGGCTAGTTGCGACTCTTAGAAATATTTAGGATGTTAAAGAACTAAAAAATAAATGTCCAATGTTATGTGAGGTATGGGCTTGAGAGAGCTTGCGCCTAAATTGTTGAGTCATCATGGCTTGCCTCTTTGGGTAATCCTCTAATCCTATTCGCCGATGGCGGCCCCTCGTGAGGGTAGTTCGCCACAGCACTTTATGAGAAACGCACCACCAGTTTTTGCTTTTTAACCGCTTCTATTGTGCATGGTTCCTGACATTCTCTTTTTTGGCATTTTTGTTGCTCGAGGTCTTCATCTCTGACGCAACTAGCGTTTGTGCATCAGAAAAAGCTGAAAAAGCAAGTCATCTTTTACGTTCTCATTGAGATTTTGAAGTCATGGAGAATATGGGAGATTGGGAAAAAATGAACTTGCCGAATGAGCTAACACAGGACAGAGATGACCAAGCAACTCCAACACGAACTCCATTTAGCTGTTTCATCATCTTCTACTTCATCAGATGATCAAACCCAAGAAACGCTCATCCACAGGATCCTGGCGTCATATGATGAGGCCATGTCCACACTCAACGCAGAGCCCCTAGTTGGAGGTGTCCGCAACGGTTGTCTGAGTTGCCCCCTTCGCGTGGCGGGAGCCCGATGAGCGGAAGAGACTCAAACCGGGATCTTAATGATGGTTCTTCTCCTAGGACGAGGTAATCAATTAATTAATCATGTGATTTTTTTCCCTGTTGTTGCATGCATGACTATGTCATTGATACTTGCATGGGGACATGATTGTTGCATGATTTTGTGACGGCAACCAGTTGTGTTGCAGAAAGCCGATGCAGCGGCGGAAAATGTGGGTCCGAGGCGCCCCAGGCTCAGGACTCGAAGGGCCACTTGACGATGGGTTCAGTTGGAGGAAGTACGGTCAGAAGGACATCCTTGGAGCCAAGTATCCAAGGTGAGTTCAGACATGATCAGTTCTCTAATTCTCAAGTCATGAAGCTCCATCAGCGCAAAGATTCACTAGCACATTATTCCTTTGTTCAAAGTAAACCCCTTAGTGATCTTGCCTTTCTCACTCCCTGTCCAAATTCATCCCAAGCATGCTACATTGTTGGACTTGAGATAAGCCACATCCTTGAAAACGTTAAAAGGAAGGAACTCGAAACTTGTCCCCGTGTTGTGTCATTGGAATGGACAGATTTCTTCCATTTTTCCTCGTTTGAAAAGTTAGTCTCAAGAAGACTTGACGAAAGACGTCATCATTTAGCAGCATAATCATTTTCGTTGCGTCAATCACCATCCTAGACTTGATGGATTGTTTCATGGTCAGCCCTCTTTTTCCCATGTCACGATCGCCTAGAAATGGTTTCAGTTGTTAACGGCTAGTTCAATTTGGCAGCTTTTTATGTAGTTATCACATTTTTCTTCCTCAGCCCACTAAAGTATGACATATATTGAGCACTTTTGAAGAAGCTCGGCTATGAGCACACGCAAGTTTTATTATGTTTCCTTTGGCCTCTATATCTAGCTCTAATTGATAATTTTTTCTACACTTCATATTCAGGGGCTACTATAGGTGCACTAGAAGGAATTTCCGACATTGTTTGGCTACCAAGCAAGTGCAAAGATCCGATGACGACCCCACTGTCTTCGAGATTACGTACCGCGGAAAGCACACGTGCAATCACCACCCTGTTGCTGTCGTCCCTCCTTCTCCGCTGCCTGAAAATCAAACTGATTCCAATGCCTCCATCGACGCCGCCCCTCTCCAAATCATACAACCCCAACCCCAACCCCAACAAAACCAAACCCAATCACAAAACATTGCGTTCGACTTCTGTGGAGGCCGCACAGTCATAACTCCGAACTTGGACTCCAACAATGACAATCACAACTTATCTTCTTCGATGTTCGATTTCCCTCCCACCTCGGATAATATTTCCGGCGTCATCAGTAACAACAACAACTTCTCTAGTGCCCCTCATTGCATGTCTCCGTCAAATTCTGGGACCAACTGGTTTTCGATGTCTCCAGCTAGGTTAGACGGTTTCCAAGTCGGCACTCCAAAATCCGACCTCGCTATGACTGTCTCGACCGCTACTTCAAGGAACAACTCTCAAGCAACGGTATGTTTGAATTCAAATCTTGCGCTTTGCGGCATGGAGTTTGCTAACGAGAACATGTCCTTTGAGGGAAGATTATCAAAAAAATCCTAAACATATTGTATTTGTGCCAATTCAGTTCTAAACTTTTAAGTTGTATTAATTTAGTTATAAACCTTTAAACTACAATTTGCCAATTTAGTCCTTGTGGCCAATTTTGACCGGAAATTGTTGACGTAGACGTCAATTGTTCTACTAGCAAGGCCAAGGCTGACGTGAACAATTTTAACAAGTTTTTTTAGATAATTATTTATTTTATTTTTCTTTTCTTTCTTTCTCCACTGGTCGTTGGGCCTCGGTGATCAACCATAAGCAAGAGCCAACCTCGAGTGAGGCTCGACCTTGTCAGATCGAGCGATCTCAAACTTGTTGGATCTGGCAAGGTGGAGCCTTGCCCCAGCTTGGTAAGGCTTGAGCTTGCTGGGATTGGGCGAGGCTAGACCTTGCTGGTGCCGGGCACCTCGAGCCTTGCCCGAGTTGAGGAGGCTCGACCTTATTGGTATATGGTGGTTCGAGCCTCGCCAGATTCAGGCAAGGCCCGACCTCACTGACCTTGGGCGAGCTCAAGCCTTGCCCAAGGCCAAGAAGGGCCTTGGCGACCAAAGGAGGAAGAAAGGAAAAAAAAAAAAAAGAAGAAAAAGAAAAGACAAAAAATTAAAAATTTATTATTTTTAAAAAATTTTGTTTAAATTGTCAATGTCAGCGTCAATCGTGGCATATAGAATGACTGGTGTCCATGTCATCAATGTCCGGCCAGAATTATCTGAAATGACTAAATTGGTAAATTATCAAAACGTTTATGACTCAACTAGCACAATTGAAAATTTTAAAATTGAATTGGCACATATTCAATAGGTTTGGAATTTTTTGAATAATTTTCTCAAGATATAATTATAATCAAGTGATACAATAAATATTATAATCGTGGAGAAATACATCATTTCTCTCAAAGAAATCATATGCATTCTACCTTCTCAATCCATTGCAAATAACTTGGTTTCTCTTTTGTTCCTTTGATCTCTTATCCTTGTGCATGATTAAGCAATAGGTCTCAGAATGATTCAGTTTTGTTCGTTTTTTTTTTCAGCTGATCGCAATTATTTCTGGGCTAACAAGGTCGGTGATTTTCTTTGCGCCAGGGATTTCGTAGATTTCAACAGCTGCAGAATCCTTTTCACCGCGAAAAGTCGAATGAAAAGCGACTTTTTAAGGTCGGAGTCGCCCCAGGCTCAGGACTCGAAGGGCCACCTGACGACGGGTTCAGTTGGAGGAAGTACGGGCAGAAGGAAATCCTTGGATCCAAGTGTCCAAGGTGAGTTTAGAGACGATCACTTCTCTAATTCTGAGGTCTTGAAGCTCCATCACCACAAAGATTCACTAGCACATTATTCCTTTGTTCAAAGTAAACCCCTTAGTGATCTTGCCTTTCTCACTCCCTGTCCAAATTCATCCCCAGCATGCTACATTGTTGGACTTGAGATAAGCCACATCCTTGAAAACGTTAAAAGGAAGGAACTCGAAACTTGCCCCGTGTTGTGTCATCGGAATGGACAGATTTCTTCCATTTTTCCTCGTTTGAAAAGTTAGTCTCAAGAAGACTTGACGAAAGACGTCATCATTTAGCAGCATAATCATTTTCGTTGCGTCAATCACCATCCTAGACTTGATGGATTGTTTCATGGTCAGCCCTCTTTTTCCCATGTCACGATCGCCTAGAAATGGTTTCAGTTGTCAACAGCTTGTTCAATTTGGCAGCTTTTTATGTAGTTATCACATTTTTCTTCCTCAGCCCACTAAAGTATGACATATATTGAGCACTTTTTAAGAAGCTCGGCTATGAGCACACGCAAGTTTTATTATGTTTCCTTTGGCCTCTATATCTAGCTCTAATTGATAATTTTTTCTACACTTCATATTCAGGGTCTACTATAGGTGCACTAGCAGGAATTTCCGACATTGTTTGGCTACCAAGCAAGTGCAAAGATCCGATGACGACCCCACTGTCTTCGAAATTACGTACCGCGGAAAGCACACGTGCAATCACCACCCTGTTGCTGTCGTCCCTCCTTCTCCGCTGCCTGAAAATCAAACTGATTCCAATGCCTCCATCGACGCCCCCCTCTCCAAATCATACAACCCCAACCCCAACAAAACCAAACCCAATCACAAAACATTGCGTTCGACTTCTGTGGAGGCCGCACAGTCATAACTCCGAACTTGGACTCCAACAATGACAATCACAACTTATCTTCTTCGATGTTCGATTTCCCTCCCACCTCGGATAATATTTCCAGCGTCATCAGTAACAACAGCAACTTCTCTAGTACCCCTCATTGCATGTCTCCGTCAAATTCCGGGACCAACTGGTTCTCGGTGTCTCCAGCTAGGTTAGACGGTTTCCGAGTCGGCACTCCAGAATCCGAGCTTGCTATGACTGTCTCGACCGCTACTTCAAGGAACAACTCTCAAGCAACGGTATGTTCGAATTCAAATCTTGCGCTTTATGGCATGGAGTTTGCTAACGAGAACATGTCCTTTGAGGGAAGATTATCAAAAAAATCCTAAACATATTGCATTTGTGTCAATTCATTCCTAAACTTTTAAATTGTGCTAATTCAATTATAAACATTTAGAAAATTTGCCAATTTAGTCATTGTGACCAATTTTAGTTGGAATTATTGACATGGACGCCAGCTATTTTACGTGGAAAGATCAACGCTAACGTGGACAATATTTATAATTTTTTAAAATTATTTTATAATTTTTCTTTCTTCCTCCACCGGTCAACGGCCCTCAGCGACTGGCCATAGGTGAGGGCTGACCTCGCCGATTTTGGCCCCTTGACTGGATTTGGCAAGGTAGTGTCTCACCAGCCTCGAGCGAGCTTGACCTCGCCCTATCTAGCATGGTGGAGCCTCACCCAAGCTTGGTGAGGCTCGAGCTTGCAAGGATTAGGCTAGGCTAGACCTCGCCGTCCTCGCGCAAGGCTCAATGTCGCCACTATCTTACGGCTTGAGCCTCGCCCCAGTCTAGAGAGGCTTGAGCTTGCTAGGATTGGGCGAGGCTCAAGCCTTGCTAGGCTCAGGCGAGGCTTGAGCTTTCCGAGATTGGGTGAGACTCGACCTTGCTAGCCTTTGGCAAGGTTGACCTCTAGGATCTGGTGGGCTTGAGCCTCGCTCGAGGTCAACGAGGAGCCTAGCAACCGGTGGAGAAAGAAAAAAAGAGAAAAAGAAAGAAAATAAAAAATAATTAAAAATTGCAATAATATTCATGTCAGCTTCAATCATGCCAAGTAGGATGGCCGGCATTCACGTTTGCAATTTCCAATTAAAATTAATCAGAAAGACTAAATGGGCAAATTATCAAAAGATTTATGAGTCAACTAGCACAATTGAAAAGTTTATGACTGAATTGGTACTAATATAATAGGTTTCAAACTTTTTTGATAATTTTCCCAAGACCTCAGATACAGCGGAGATTATAATCGCGAAGAAATAAGTCGTCTCTCTCAAGAAATCATTTGCATTCTATTTTCTCAATCCATGGCAAATAACTTGGTTTCTCTTTTGTTCCTATGATCACTTATCCTCGTACATAATTAAGCAATAGGTCTCAGAATGATTCAGTATTCTTTTTGTTTTTTTTTTTGCTGCAATTATTTCGGGGTTAACATGGTTAGTGATGTTCCTTGTTCCAGAGACGATTACAAGAGGTGAAGGGAGTTCATTACTGGAGTAAGTCGGCTGACAATGAGATGCAGCGACTTGTTGAGGTCACCCATACCTTTCTCTCTCTCTTACTACATTATTACTTCCTCCCCTATGTTTTCCTCCAAACAGGGTACAAGTTATAATTATTGCCGAACATACAAACTTAACTAAATATAATTATGAAGCTTTGTGACGAGGTGGTTTAAATCACAAAACTCCAATCTATCCTACTTTCGTATTATTTATTTTTCATACAGATGTTAGAGATTGTCATGGAGCACTTGCTAAAACTCATTACTTTTCAGTCTCCAGCTTTTTCATAAAGTACCTTATTTGCCAAATTCAACTATCATATCCTATGCCTTTTCTTTCTTTCGAAAAATTTTCTTCTCTCTCAGAGTTGCTGGCAACTTATCCTCTCCAGACCAATGCCAAATCAAACCTTATGTCACTGATGCCATTGGGAACCTTCGCTCTATGATATGCATTTGCTAAAAAATATGCGAATAGAAACGAGATAAACAACGAAAATAAACCATACAAGAGATTGCATGGTTCGTTGGACCAATCAATAATCTACATGGAGAGTGACAGAAATATTTAACAATAATCAGGTGAAATAATGGAAATTACCATTGCCTCACATCTCAAGTGTTTGCTAACCCCCGGTTTTACACTCTTAAACTCACAAACTAGCGCTCTAAGACTTATCTACTAAATGAAAATACTACTCAAATACATGGCGAATTCATGGAATAAATCCTACGGGGCTATGCCCCCCAAAAAACCCCACTGAGCACGTCCCAGTGGCCCGGCCAGGTGGGCTACGAGCAAGGAGTCCACCTTCTGGCCTGGCGGACGAGCAAGGCCTCCAAGCAGATCAATGTGACGTTAGGCACAGTCCGCATGGACTCGAGATATAATTTCAACACTATCAATCTCGTTTGCATGTTGAGTGTACTGACATTGTTGTAATTGCCTGCTGCTTCAGGAAAAATCAATCTCTGATCAGCCCGTCGCTAGTTTGGTTGAATCATCCATAAGTTTGGGTTCGGGCCTCTGTTCTCGTGCTGCTGAAGATCAGAAAGGTAGCTTTTATTCTTCAACGAATTATTGCATGTTAAATGTTCTGGGGAGAAGATTTGCAACATGACCCTGATATAACCTTAGCCCATTCAATTTCAACCTTCGTTTTTCGACCAAAAAAAAAAAAAGAAGAAATTTCAACCTTCGTTTGTCCTAAAGGATAAGCTTTCTAGTACTCTTCGTTTAGACAAGAGCATATTGCTAAGCTGAAGGTGACTAAAAGGTGCCATTCTTTTTCTTTTTGGGAAACCCACCCTTGAACTATAGTATTCACCATTCATATTTGAGAATCACACTTTAACTCCTAGTGTTGTATAGAGAAAAAGAGACGAGAGTTTTTACTGTGCTTGCGAGGTCACTATCTTACTGGTTCGATCAGTAAAGTTGCATTTATATATGCATCAAATGACTATTGTAGATAGTGTAAAGTCTAGAATTGCTGCTATTTCCGAAGAATCACTTCTCGTGTATTGGGATTTATTTTGGGCAAAAACAGGCTCTCTCTGTTTCTCTCTGAACTGAACGAAAGTCAGATAAATGGAGTGACCAAGTAACTTCGTTTATGGTGTACAAAGGAACTGACTTTGGCTTTCTGTTTTCAAGTTGTCCACTTAGATAAGTGTAGCTGCATTATCATGAAATGTGTTGGCTAAATTGCAGAAAGAAAAGTTTTTTTATATCCCGGAGTAGATTATGAATAACGATTGTGCCTTTGTCTCATGAATTTGTTTCTATACAGAAGTCAAGCCGTTCTTTGGGATCGGTTTGCTTCACACAAAGTCAGGCCATCTCACGAACGAAGGATCACTGATGAGTGATCTGAAAGAAGAGGAAAATGTGATGGTGTCAAGCGAAGCGGAAGAAGTAGAAGCCATGCAGAAGCAAAGAGCAGAAAGTGATTTTGTGCCAATGCAATACACTCGAGATACAGAGACTGAACTATTTCCCCGGCTAGTGAAAAGGGACGCCGATCCTTATGCTGCTTTGGAAAAAGCTCATTCGTATTCATCACACTCAAAATTGGAAGTTGGTTCGCATTGCTCAGAATCAGAATCTGAAGACAAGGATAAGAAGATGAAGATCGAAGCAAGTCAAGAATATCATAAGAGAGAAGCATCAGAAACGGCAGTTTTGCAATTGCAGAACACCGTAGAGCCCGAGGTTGAACCCTTTTCCTTGGAAGTAAACCAAGACACTGCTTCTGAGGAAGTTGATTCATATTCCTCGGAACAAGAATCTGAAGTTGATTCATATTGCTCGGAACTGGAATATGAAGTTGGGGATAAAAAGGCGAGGATCGAAGCAAGTCCAGAATATAACGATATTTTGCACATACCAAAAATGCAAAAGGAAAGTTCTCCACACGCTACTTTGGATAAGACCGATGCCTCAATGGATTTGTTTGGCAACGGTGGAAAACAAAAAGGGAGACCATCAGAAAGATGGGGTGCCATTAACTATGATTCTATAGTCGACCATCTCATCAAGTCCATAAAAAAATCCAACATTGAAAAAATTGGAATATATGGCAGAAACGAGGTTGGAAAAGCTATTGTCATTGAAGCTTTGAAGGAATCTGCAATTTTGAGGAATCTATTTGATAGAGTCATCTGTATTACTGTTCCTCTGAACTGCGACATGGACAAGGTGCAAAAGGAGATTGCTGGACCATCTTCTGATTTAACTGAAGCCAATGCAGTTGATATGCCACATTTGGAGGCGAATGCATTGGAAGGCCTCAAGTTTTTGCTCATTCTTGTTGGCATTAATCAACACATGAAGCTGGAGATACTGAGAATTCCTGATTCAACACCAGTTGGTAGCAAGATAGTCTTTGTGGCTGGATCAGGACAACTTTGTGATGAAATCGAAGTGGATAAGAAAATATGTTTGGACGATCTGTTGCTGTGTGAATTATTTCGTCAGAATGTGGGTGATGTTGTTTATTATCCTAAAAAAGTCCTAGCTAGGGAAATAGTTAGGATGTGCAGGCGATATTCACATGCCGTTATTCTAGTGGCAAGGGCACTGCAAAATGTTGATGACATTTTAATCTGCAAAAGGAGGCGACTTATCGAGCAAAAAAGTCACTTGAATTGATTCATTCTGATTTATGTGGCCCGATCAATCCTCACTCATATGGTAATCATCGATATTTTGTTACTTTTATTGATGATTTTACTCGAAAAACTTGGGTATATTTTTTAAAAGAAAAGACAGAAGTATTTGATACTTTCAAAAAATTCAAGAACCTGGTTGAAAAGGAAAGCGGCTATTTTATCAAGGCTTTAAGGACAGATCGTGGTGGAGAATTTACCTCAGCCTTATTTAACAAATTCTGTGAAAATCATGGTATTCGGCGTTTCTTGACGGCCCCGTATTCACCTCAGCAAAACGGTGTGGCTGAACGGAAAAATAGAACTATTCTTGATATGGTTCGAAGCATGTTGAAGAGCAAAAATTTGTCCAAAGAACTTTGGGCTGAAGCTGTTTCGTGTGCCGTCTATCTTCAAAATAGATGTCCCACATATGGACTTGAAGGCGTAACTCCACAAGAGGCATGGACCGGGAGAATACCAAGTGTTTCACACTTAAGAATTTTCGGGAGCATTGCCTATGCTCATGTCCCGGACCAAAAAAGATCGAAACTTGAAGACAAGAGCAAAAAGCTCATCTTTATCGGGTATGACTCATCATCCAAAGCCTATCGATTATTTGACCATAACACTTTGAAAGTGTATGTAAGTAGAGATGTCAAGTTCGATGAAGATGGAATGTGGGAAGAAAATCTAAAAGAAGAAGCGAATGTTCGTGGTGATTCCGATCAAACGGAGTTGAAGGATCAACCTTCACCGTTTTCTCCAACATCTTCCTCAAGTTCATCAACACCATCCCCTTCAAATAATGTCGATGAACCGCTAGTGCCAAGATCAAGAAGATTGTCTGAAATTTACGAAGCTACCGAAGAGCTTCATCTTATATGTCTTCTTACAGATTATGAACCACTTACTTATGATGATGCGGCCAAAGAAGAAAAGTGGAAAAAAGCCATGAATGAAGAAATTGAAGCCATCGAGAAAAATCAAACATGGGAGCTTGCTAATCTTCCGAAGGACAAGAAATCAATTGGTGTTAAATGGGTGTACAAGGCCAAGAAGAATGAGAAAGGTGAAGTGACAAGGTACAAAGCTAGATTAGTCGCGAAAGGATACAAGCAAAAAGCTGGAATCGATTATGATGAAGTTTTTGCCCCTGTCATTCGCATGGAAACTATTAGATTGATTATTTCCATTGCTGCTCAAAATAATTGGTGGATTTATCAAATGGATGTTAAATCAGCATTCTTGAATGACATCCTTGAAGAAGAAATTTATGTTGAACAACTCAAGGGGTTTGTAGTGAAAGGTCATGAAGACAAAGTACTGAGGTTGAAGAAAGCTCTATATGGACTTAAACAAGCACCAAGAGCATGAAATTCCAGAATTGATGCATATTTCAAGGCGAATAAATTCTCTCAATGTCCATACGAGCATGCACTCTATTTGAAGCAAGAAAAATGTGATATTTTGCTCGCCTGTTTATACGTTGATGATCTTGTTTTTACAGGAAATAATTCAGTGATGATTGATGCTTTTAAGGCATCAATGGTGAAAGAATTTGAGATGACTGATAATGGTCTCATGAATTATTTTCTTGGTATTGAAGTGAAGCAAAGTGTTGATGGGATTTTTATTTCCCAAAAAGGATATGCAGAAAATATCCTTGAAAAATTCAACATGAAAAATTGTATGCCGGTCAATACACCAATGGAGTGCGGAACCAAGCTTTCGAAGTTTGATGATGGTGCCGATGTTGATTCGACATATTATAGAAGCTTAATTGGGAGTTTGAGATACTTGACATGCACGAGACCGGATATTATGTATAGTGTTGGAATTGTGAGTCGATACATGGAGAAACCAAAATCATCTCATCTTAAAGCTGCAAAGAGAATACTTCGGTACATCAAAGGTACTATTTCTCATGGCTTACACTATTATTGCTCTGAATCTTTCAAACTTAGAGCTTATTCGGATAGTGATTATGGTGGAGATATCGACGATCGAAAAAGCACCACGGGATTTGTATTTTTCTTGTGCGACACTGCTTTCACATGGTCATCAAAGAAGCAATCAAGTGTTACTCTGTCGACATGTGAAGCTGAATATGTAGCTGCATCTTCATGTGTTTGTCATGCAATATGGTTGAGAAGACTACTCAAAGATATTCTTATGGAGCAGAAGAAAGCAACGAAGATTTTTGTTGATAATGTTTCTGCTATTGCTTTGGCAAAAAATCCAGTTTTTCATGAACGAAGTAAATATATCGATGTTCGATATTACTTCATCCGAGAACAGGTTAAAGAAAATAAAGTTGAAGTGTTGCATGTGAAGACCGGAGATCAAGTAGCAGATATTTTTACTAAACCTCTCAAGATCGATGCTTTTCGAAAGTTCAAGAGCCTACTTGGAATGATCGATGGAAGAGAATTTGATTTAAGGGGGAGTGTTAGAAATTAAACCAAATTTGTTGATACTTGTTTCCTTTTTTGAGTCTGTTCGTATTTTCATAGATATTGTGAGATATTGTTTCTAGTTATATTTTAGGAAAGTTTCCTAAGTCAAGTAGGTTTCCTAATTAGAATAGGTTTCCTAGAAAGAGATTTCCTATTTCGAATCAAACTATGGTCTATATATAGTCTATTTCTCTTGTAATTATGATATGCAATACAAAGGCGCAAATTGCGATTGTTTCATCCTCAAAAAATTTCTTCCATCAAATCAAGTTGTTGCCGCGTCTCTGACGCTCAACAGTTGTGATGTAAATCCATGCCATCAATCGCAGCATCAGAAAAAGCGCACAAATCTCTTTTCTCATCGGGACTCATCAAACTCGCTCTACGTTACTTCCCAACGTGATATTTTAGGCGAATCTTTCACTATCTCATCAATTATGTTGAAAGATGAGAAGAGGCCATTCTCTGTGAGAAGACGTAGAGAGAGTGATGTTGTGATGTAAATCGAAGCCGTCAATCACAGCATCAAAAAAAGCGCACAAATCTTTTTTCTCATTGGGACTCATCAAACTCGCTCTACGTTACTTCCCGTGTCATATTTTAAGCAAATCTTTTACAATCTCATCAATTAGGTTAAAAGATGAGGAGCCCATTCTTTGCGAGAAGAAGCAGAGAGAGTAATGTTGTGATGTAAATCCATGTTGTCAATCGCAGCATCAGAAAAAGTGCACAAATTTCTGTTCTCATTGGGACTCATCAAACTCACTCTACTTTACTTCCCTACATGATACTTTAAGCTATTCCTTTGCAAAGGGCATTTGATCATGCGATTTGCAATAAACAAAAAGTGGATATAAGTAATTTTTATGGCATGCCAACGACCACCAACGACCAACAACCGAGTCTCTCTCCTCCCTGTTTTATCGGTCTCCGTTATTTTCTGGGTTCAAGTGCTGATACCTAGTCGCGCATTAATGATAGGAAGGCGGCGCTCCATGGCTGTTGTTGGCAAAGCGAAAGGTAATGGATAGGGGCTTGGGGGCTGGCTTCGGGGGCTTCTTGGAGGTGTTGAAGGAGAGCTTCATGCCGACGGCCAATCAAGGCAAACAGAGATGGGAACGATTGAGGAAGCAGGTGAGGAAGAACTTAGGAATTCTAGGAATCCACGAAACCCAATCTTTGGCATTGTCAATAAAATCTAAATTTCGTCCTCAAATTCTAGCATTTGTTGCGATTGGGTCCTTATGCTTGATCTTTTCCAAAACGTTAGTGGAGCATTTTATGTGCCTAGCTATAACTGTCGAATATTTGAATTCGATCATATCAATGATGCAAGAAAGTAATGGAAATTCGCACAACATAAAAATTTACCTGGTTCAGCAGGGGAGATGTTTCGTCTACCTATGTCCACGAGGAGAAGAGATCTGTTTCACTAATAACGTAGAAAAATGTACAGCCTCTCTTCTAGAGACCCATTTTGCCTTAAATATAAATAGCGAAGCCCTATATGGCACAAATTACAAAATTGCCCACATAGCCTAAAATATTTAGTTTTTTTCATATAAATCTTTCTATGATTGAACATAAAATGCCTCTGGCCGCTCAGGGGCGCAGCTCCCGCGACCCTTGCCGGGGCGGCCCTTTCGGACCCCCGCCCGCTCACTGGAGAGCATGACTCCTGTTCTATCCAGTCGTCAGGGAGCCTTTCGAAACTGTCTCATAATTTTTTGGATAACAAAATATAAGACATCAACCTCAACAGTAACATCATCGACAGAAGGTCGAAGAACGCCACTAATATTCTTTTTAATATCATCAAAGGGGACGATCACCAAAACCGAAATCCAAACCCGATATCGTTGCATGATCCTACCGATCAGAAGATGACCTTTGAGATCCTTTTCGGGTGTGTTCACATTGGATTTATGATATCAGGGCACAAATGAGTGGAACCTTAGAGGTAACTCCACGCATTTGATTTGAGCACAATTGGAGAGAGGATTGCTAGACCCAAATAGATTCAGAGGAGACGTAGTACAGTTTCAAGGTTTGAAGGAGATTTCTAGGTAAGCAAGCTTTGAATGAATGCTCACTGAAATCTTTAAAAGGTGGTATGTGACGAAACATACATCATTTTCGGAAAATGACTTCATTTTCTGATTTTGGCTGACTGAAAAAGACCTGAAAAGTGTTTTTGCCGTTGGTAAGGAAAATCTTATGGAGAAAATTATTAACACATTCATTTTAAAAAAATTTTAATTTATTTTTAATTTTGATTATTTTTTCTTTTCTTTTTCTTTTTGCTTCTTCCCTAGTCGGATGCCGACCATAGCAAAGGGGCTAGCGACCAACCACAAGCAAGCTCCAGCCTCACCCAAGGCCGGCGAGCGTCGCCGCTAGAGGTTGCGAGTTCAAGCCTCGCTGTCCGAGGCCATGAGCTCGCCGGTCATTACCATGGTCGGCAATCGGTCGAGAAAGAAGAAAAAGAAAAAAAGAAGAAAAGAAAAGATTTAAAAAAAATTAAAAACTCAAATATTTTTAACAAATATTTTTATATGAACAAACATGTTATTAGCCAAGCACTTGAGCCCGAGCACTGAAGACCTGTGCACGACCTTTATGCACCCGAGCCTGAGGGTCAAGACTAGAGCTTGAGCATGGGGGACCCGAGCATGACCTTTATTGATTATGAGTTCAGGTGTTGAGGCATTGGGTATGAGCACCAAGGGTTCAAACCGAGCCTCGATGGACTTGGGCATGGGTGTCAGAGGCCCGGGCATGGCCGCTAGAGATCTGTTCCTGAACATTGGGACTCGAGAACTAACTTTAGGGTTTCCGTGCCAAAGCGTAGAGTTCTAAGTGTTGATACCTACTCATATTTTGGAAAACGTTTTTCGGTTCTTTCAAAGAGGAAATTATTTTCCTAAATTTAAGTTTTGGTAGGAAAATGTTTTCCTAGTGAAAAATCGTTTCCGTTGATCAAGAAAATATTTTCCATTAACTTATTTTCCCAAGCGCACCAAACACCGATAAATAATTTTCTGAAAAATACATTTTACAAAATAAACGGATCTTAAGTTCTTTGAGCAGCTACTGCGCTTTTCCCGTGACCTTGGAAGATCACGTGGTATCGTTATTGTCTAGACAAAAAACTATATGGCCCCTACTCGAAAACAATCATCAACTTTTGAAATACAAGTACAGTACCGGAGCGGTAAAGAAGAGAGGCTAGCAAGCAAGAACTCTTCATCGCATCCTCCTCGGCTAAGTGTGAGGCCCTAAACCTACCTAACCACTGTATTATTGGAGACCCAACCACAAAAGTACAAGAACAAGCTTATTCATGAACAGCTAAACCAATCCACCAAAGACGCATCCTCCAAAAGAGGAGGAGGAATATATGTTGGATTTGGATAGATCGAAATACACCCACTCGAGGCGAACTACAAATAGGTCCGCAGAATGTGAATATACTTCGCATATCAAATTCCCATCTATTTGAGAGTAACTTCAAGGTACTTCAACAAAAATGGCTCGAGTGATGCGAGATAATAATTATCATATGCTTCGTCTTCACTTGTCTCTAAAAAGAACAAGAGGTTTCGTCTTTGGTCTCTTCGATGCTATATTATCAGTTCTTTGGCTCTTATGCGACGAATTTTCATCGGGTTGATCAGAGCCTTCGTACTTCTCAACTTATCATGTTTCTCCCCATTCGCACATAGGTCAAAGAACTACACCAATATGATCGGACACAAACCATAAGGGACGTATATGTGTTAGAAATTAAACCAAATTTATTAGTAATTATTTCCTTTTTTTTTTTTTGAGTTTGTACATGTTTCCATATTTTGATTTTTCGTGTTTTTAGGTGAAATAATTGTTTTTCAGATATTTTTTTTTAGATATTCTTTCTAGTTATATTTTAGAAAAGATAATGGTCACGTAACTTTTCTTTAAATACGAAAGTCTTGTAATTTTTTTTATAAGAGTGAAATTTGAGTAGAATATATTGAGTCAGAAAATTCTATTTATCTTCTTCTTCTTCTTTTTTGCGCGAGTTGCGATTGTTACACCTTCAAAAATTTCTTCCATCAAATCAAGTTGTTGCCGTATATCTAACGCTCAACAAATTGGTAACAAAGCTTACAGTTCGTGATCATGGCCTTAACAAACAATCAGCTTCCTTTTCAATATCCTCGTCTTACCAAAGAAAATTATGGTAATTGGGCTGTTAAAATGAAAGCTCTACTCAGTGCCTACAGTGTGTAGGAACTTGTTAGCACTGGCTATGATGAGCTAGAGGATGAAGCTACGTTGAACCAGAACCAGAGGAATGCCTTAGAGAAGGTTTGAACGAAAGATCAATATTCCATGTCGATCATCTATCAAGCGTTAGATGATTCCATGTTCGAAAAAGTTTCGAACACCACTACCACTAAAGAGGCATGGGTGATTCTTCAAAACACACATCAAGGAGTTCACAAAGTTCAGAAGATTCGCCTTCAAACCTTAAGAGGAGAATTTGACGTAATTCATATGAAAGAATCTGAATCGATTGCTGATTATTTCACGAGAATTTTGGCAATTGTTAATCAGATAAAAAGAAACGGAGAAGACGTTTCCGATGTTTGTGTTGTTGAGAAAATACTTCGGTTCTTAGATAGGAAGTATGATCATATTGCACTTACAATTGAAGAATCCAAAGACTTGGATGCCATGACGGTCGATGAACTTATGGGTTCATTATAAGCCCATGAAGAAAGGTTTAGAAAGAAAAAGATTGAACCAGTGGAGGAAGTTCTCCAAACACAATTGACCATTCGAGATGAGAAGGAGCAAATAAGAGATCTTGTACAAAATCGCATGACAAATCAAGATCGTGATTGAGGTCATGGTCGAGGTCACTTTTGAGGAAGAGATCGTGGATGAAGCAGATGAGATCCTGCTTGAAGTGATGGAGGATACAAATACCAAAGAGGTGTTCATAGAAGATGAAAGAACTCGACAAGCCAATAGTATGACAAATCTAAAATCCGATGTTATCATTGCAATAAATTTGGCCATTATGCTTCTAACTGCTGGAACAAAGAAAGTAGCAGAGCAAACGAAAAGGCGAACTTGGTGAATGATGCTGATCAAGATCTCTTATTGGCATTCAAAGAATATGAAGAAGGTCAAAGCGATACATGGTATTTGGATACCGGTGTAAGCAATCACATGTGCGGGAGAAATGAGATATCTACCGAGTTAGATGAGACAATTAAAGGGACTGTCTCATTCGGTAATAACTCTAAAATTCTTGTTGAAGGGAAATGTATAATTTTGATTCGCTTAAAGAATGGCGCATGTAAGTTTATTACCAATGTTTATTATGTTCCAAAAATGTCAAGCAAAATCTTGAGTTTGGGATAACTTATGGAGAAAGGTTATACTGTTCATATGAGAAATTTTAATCTTATGTTGAGAGATCGAAATAATAAACTGATTGCAAACGTGAAGATGTCGAAGAACGAGATGTTATTTTCAACATAAAGAGTGAGATGTCTCGATGTCTAAAGGCGTGCATAGATGATCCTTCATGGTTGTGGCATTTAAGGTTCGACTATCTCAATTTTGGCAGACTTAATTTGCTTTATCGCAAGAAGATGGTTTATGGCTTACCACATATTGATCATCCCGATCAATTATGTGAAGGGTGTGTTATCAGCAAGCATTCCTGAACTAGCTTTCCAAAGGAGGCGACTTATCGAGTGAAAAAGCTGCTTGAGTTGATTCATTCTGATTTGTGTGGCTTGATCAATCCTCACTCATATGATAATCATCGATATTTTATTACTTTTATTGATGATTTTACTCGGAAAACTTGGGTGTTTTTTGTGAAAGAAAAGATAGAAGTACTTGATACTTTCAAACAATTCAAGAACCTGATTGAAAAGGAAAGCATCTATTTTATCAAAGTTTTGATAACTGATCGTGGTTGAGAATTCACCTCAGCTATATTTAACAAATTCTGTGAAAATCATGGTATTTGGCATTTCTTCACGGCCCCATATTCTCCTCAACTAAATGGTATGGCGGAACAAAAAAATAAAACCATTCTTGATATGGTTTGAAGCATGTTAAAGACCAAAAATTTGTCAAAGGAACTTTGAGCTGCAGCTATTTTGTGTACCATCTATCTTCAAAGTAGATGTCTCGCATATGGACTTGAAGGCGTAACTCCATAAGAGGCATGGATCGGGAGAACACCAGGTGTTTCGCACTTGAGAATTTTTGGGAGCATTGCCTATGCTTATGTCCTGGACCAAAAAAGATTGAAACTTGAAGACGAGCAAAAAGTTCATCTTTATCGGGTATGACTCATCATCCAAAGCTTATCGATTATTTGATCCTAACATTTTGAAAGTGTATGTAAGTAAAAATGTCAAGTTCGATGAAGATGGAATGTGGGTAGAAAATCTAAAAGAAGAAGCGAATGTTCATGGTAATTCCGATCAAACGGAGTTGAAGGATCAACCTTCACCTTCTTCTCCAACATCTTCCTTAAGTTCATCAAAACCATCCTCTTTAAATAGTGTCGATGAATCACTAGTGTCAAGATCGAGAAGATTGTCTGAAATTTACGAAGCTGCCGAAGAGCTTCATCTTATATGTTTTCTTGCAGATTATGAACCACTTGCTTATGATGATGCGGCCAAAGAAGAAAAATGGAAAAAACCATGAACGAAGAAATTGAAGCCATCAAGAAAAATTAAACATTGGAGTTTACTGATCTTCCGAAAGACAAGAAATTGATTGGTGTTAAATGGGTGCACAAGGCTAAGAAGAATGAGAAAGGTGAAGTGACAATGTACAAAGCTAGATTAGTCGCGGAGGGGTGCAAGCAAAAAGCTGGAATTGATTATGATGAAGTTTTTGCCCCTGTCTTCCGCATGGAAACGATTAGATTGATTATTTTCATTGCTGCTCAAAATAATTAGCGGATTTATCAAATAAATGTCAAATCAGCTTTCTTGAATGGCATCATTGAAGAAGAAATTTATGTCGAACAACCTAAGGGGTTTGTTGTGGAAAGTTATGAAGACAAAGTGTTGAGGTTGAAGAAAGCTTTATAAGGGCTTAAACAAGCACCGAGAGCATGGAATTCCAGAATTGATGCATATTTCAAGGCGAATGAATTCTCTCAATGTCCATACGAGCATGCACTCTATTTGAAGCAAGAAAAAGGTGATATTCTGCTTGCCTATTTATATGTTGATGATATTGTTTTTACAGGAAATAATTCGGTGATGATTAATACTTTTAAGGCATCGATGGTGAAAGAATTTGAGATGACCGATAATAGTCTCATGAATTATTTCCTTGTTATCGAAGTGAAGCAAAGTGCCGATGGGATTTTTATTTCCCAAAAATGATATGCAAAAAATATCCTTGAAAAATTCAACATATTGAATTGTATACCTGTCAATACACCAATGGAGTGCGGAACCAAGCTTTTGAAGTTTGATGATGGTGCCAATGTTGATTTGACATATTATAGAAGCTTGATTGGGAGTTTGAGATATTTGATATGCACGAGACCGGATATTATGTATAGTGTTGGAATTGTGAGTCGATATATGGAGAAGCCAAAATTATCTCATCTTAAATCTGCAAAGAGAATACTTCGGTACATCAAAGGTATTATTTTTCATGGCTTACACTATTATTGCTCTGAATCTTTCAAACTTAAAGCTTATTCGGATAGTGATCATGGTAGAGATATCGACGATCGAAAAAGCACCACAGGATTTGTGTTTTTTTTGTGCGACACTGCTTTCACGTGGTCATCAAAGAAGCAATCAAGTGTTACTTTGTCGACATGTGAAGCTGAATGTGTAGTTGCATCTTCATGTGTTTGTCATGCAATGTGGTTGAAAAGACTACTCAAAGATATTCTTATGGAGCATAAGAAAGCAACAAAGATTTTTGTTGATAATGTTTCCGTTATTGTTTTGGCGAAAAATCCAGTTTTTCATGAACGAAGTAAACATATCAGTGTTTGATACCACTTCATCGGAGAACATGTTGAAGAGAATGAAGATCGGAGATCAAGTAACAGATATTTTTACTAAACCTCTCAAGATCGATACTTTTCGAAAGTTCAAGAGCTTACTTGGAATGATCGATGGAAGAGAATTTGGTTTAAGGGGGAATATTAGAAATTAAACCAAATTTGTTGGTACTTGTTTCTTTTTTTTTTTTAGTCTGTTCGTATTTTCATATTTTGATTTTTCGTGTTTTTAGGTGAAATAATTATTTTTTTCAGATATATTGTGAGATATTAAGAGATATGGTTAGATATTAAGAGATAAGATGAGATATTGTGAGATATTCTTTCTAGTTATATTTTATGAAATATAAGGGTTACGTAACTTTTCTTTAAATAGGGGAGTCTTGTAATTTTTTTATGAGAGTGAAATATGAGTGAAATATATTGAATCAGAAAATTCTATATATCATCTTCTTTTCTTTGCACGAGTTGCAATTGTTACATCTTCAAAAATTTCTTTTATCAAATCAAGTTGTTGCCGCGTCTCTGACGCTCAACAGTATGGCAATAGAAAGGCAAAGAAAAACATAGAGAAAAAAGATAAAATCCAACACCTTGATCTTTATCGAATTTTTGTTAAAAGCTAAATGCATATATCAAATGAAGATTGAAACTCCAAGGTAATGTACTAGATACATCCACCTCTTTGATCTCATTAGATAAGGCACAGTCGTCACACATTCTTGTGGTAGTGAAATTCATTAAACAATTTTAAGACATTGAACTAAATAATGTCAGTTACACAAAGAAAATCTACTAAAATCAATTTTACTGAGGGAAGTGAAAAACTGCAATAGTAGCTAAACAAGCAAGACCTCTACCGGAGATAATTTGCTTGTGCAAATATATGATTCCCCTCACCCAATAAACAGTCTTACTAGAAATTGATAGCATCTCTAGCATTATCTATTGAACTAACTATCATAATGAACAGATATACCATTCCAGTCTTGCACTGCTCCAGCAAAATGCCCGAAAAAAGCACTTCGGCGACATTGTCTTTCACTCTGTAACACCAGAAACAACTTAGAAAGAGTTTCATGAAATTGACAAATTTAATGATCTTTAAGGCTATTATAGAAATAAAAGTTTACTTTTCCATTCAGCCACAAGTATTCAAGTGGAAGATTTTATCCTCCTCAACATCCACAATGTCATAAATAATGGTAATTGAGGACAAAGCAGAAAAAATGTTAGAGCTTTTAGTCTGCTCGTGGACAGCATATAGCAATTGATTAGTATGGACAGAAATGAAAAAATTATAGAAGAATTGAGTTGGAAATTTGAAATTTATTTAGCAAACATACATTACCACATCCATCAACAAAATGTGCAAATGCAGTGGGAACTTATCCATTTACTTCTGTTAATACAATAGGAAACAAGTGTTGGGTGAGGTACGATTCTGATGTCTACTTTGGTGATTTATAAAAATTAAGGAAATGGGACCATGGTATAGTGTCCGAAGTTCGTACCCTGAGCTTAGGGACACTTTCATATAGTAAGGAAACTGAGTGTAACATTTCAATATGATTACAGATACCTACAATGTGGTATTTTCAATTATAGTAAGAAGAGGAATAATTCCGCATATGGGATATTGACCTCCATAATCCTATGGACACATACTCTTAGCATCATAAGTTTGTTATGCTCAAATTGATTTTTCCACCAAAATTTCCAAAACCAGCAATGTGGTGCCCTTCTACACAGGAACACCCTATTTTTAAATGACATGTATTTATTTTATACTACATCGCTGTATGAGGCACCGTAGCTTTAAAATCAATAACAGCTAAGATCATCAGCCTGTCCAGCGTTGGGAGGGGAAAAAAGGACAATACCTGACAGTATCGTACTATGTCATATGGATTTGCAACCTGGAGTTCTTGTGGAAGGCCATCGAACTCTGTCCAAGAAAGGGTCACGTCTCACGGATGAACAGTGTGCATTACAATATAAAAGTGAGTAACTATTGTACCTGCCTAGGAACATCTACAGCCCTATAATATAGCAAACATTCGGGTTAATATCGCGAAAAATCCTAAACTTGTACATTTATGAAAATTTTATCCCAAATAATTTTTTTATCACAAAAAATTTTAAACTGGTACACCTGTGATAAATTTATCTCGAACTATTTTTTGACCATCAAAAACTCCACACTGGTACACTTGTGACAATTTTACCCCCGAACTAATTTTTTGACCACTAAAAACTCCAAACTGGTACATTTGTGACAAATTTACCCTTCGTTAGTGTCCGTTAAATTATATTAATATCACAAAAAATCACAAATTTGTAAACTTGTGACAAACATAGGGCTAAAACCCAAAATCGGTACACATGTCAATTACCACGTGTCATTAAACTTAGCAATTTGACAGTAAAATTTAATGAAAATTAACGGAGGGTAAATTTGTCACAGGTATACCAGTTTAGGATTTTTAGTAGTCAAAAAATTTGAAAATTTGAAAAAATTTTGAAAAAATTCGAAAATCCATTAAAAATTTTCAAAAAATCCAATTTTTTAGAAATTTGGGAAATTCAAAGAAAATTCTCAAAAAGTTGAAAATTTTCTAAAAATTTCATAAAATTCGTAAAAATTCGTAAAAAAAATTGAGAAATTCAGAAAAATACAAAAAATTTGTAAAATCCCAAAAATTATTAATTTTTTTTTAGAAAAATAAAAAAACAGTTTCGGGATAGGAACTCCTGAAATGGATTTTTCCCTCAAAGAAATCAACAAATAAAAAATTGCAAAAATTCACGAATTGCTTAGAAACACCATGGCCAACCTTTGCAAGTAAAATTAAAATTTTTTGGAGTGCCTAAATAGCATTTTTAGAAACTCCTTAGTTTAGGAATTAAAAGGGGTTTTTACCCCTAAAAAACCCTAGAATCACACAATCAATTGAATGAACAAGCCTTTAGAGCTTTACCATGGTTTTGGATGTTTTGATTGATTTTTAATTCAGAAATTATTTTAGGATTGTTTTGTGTGGTTGAAATTGATTGTGCATTTAATCATTGATTGATTGATTTCTTTCGAATAGAATGGTTAGAATTAGTGGATAGGCCTTGCGAACTCGCGTGACATGTTAGACATTTCGTATCTTTTAGGTATTGAAATGGCATTAGAGGTTTCAATTTGGGATCATTAGCATAACCAAGTCCCCTTATCCATGTAATCTTTGGTTCGCAGAATCATGGTATTTTTTCCGTACCTTAATTAGGTTTCTAGTCAACTAACCAATAATGACTAGTGGCGACTCCAAATCAAGACTTAGATTAAATAGAAAAGATTAGAAAACAAATACTCACTATCATATGAGGTATGATATGGGAGAAACCCTCGTTTGTCTAGTGATGAGATGTTTGTGAGATGTTTGGGCAAAATATCCATTTTGGATCTTAGTAGCCCATTTAGGGACAGTTTCCTCAATTATGACAAACGAAAATACCTCTTTAGCGTGCCAAGAGTGTGGCGCAACACACATCAACAAGGGTCTGAGTTTTCTCGCAAACGGTAGGATCCTACCAATCTGAAAGGTCTTTATTAGGATCGTAATGTAGGATTGGCTAATGGCCTAACAAAGGAGACTATCCGAGTCAAGGCCATGAAGGAATACCCCGCAATCATCTCTGGGTTTACAAGTCAATAATCCTGCAAAATGATATAGAAATAGTCTTGCTCGCACTTCCTAGAGTGATGTTTATAAACATTTGAAATTCTACGTTAATTCAGGTGTCCTAGTCAAAAGAGACTTCATAAGGGGCATAACATAGGCTTGGTTCACAAGTTCAAAAACGAAAGGATCATTAGGCTAAAAAATGTGTGTATAAGGGGTGAGAGTTGGTGATCATCTTGGTGTTGTCATCGGTTTTTTTCTTTACCATCAAGATTTTCTTGGAAAACTCATTGGGATAATGTCACGCTTTGGCTTCTTAGACTTTTGTCCAACAATTGCAAATTCGCTTGTGATACAAATTCCTTTACAATCTGAATTCACTTTTTGATTGTTTTGTCTATAGGCATTAGCCTTGCTGTTACCTGGCACACTCCTTTTTTTATGCCCCTAGTTTTCAGCATTTTTTTTATAGGCATTAGCCTTGCTTTTACTAGGCACACTACTTTTTCATGCCCTTTATTTTTGTTGATTCATTTCATCATTTTTTGCTGTTCTTTTGTGTTGTCAGGAACTAACCTAGACAAGTTTTGAACAAAACAATATTATTAGGCTCTTAGGGTCTTCATCCTTATATGACACTCTAGACCATGATACTTGAACTGTGGTCACCTTCGCCTTGCCCCGGTGTGGGGGATGATTACCAATTGGGTTCGTACGAAATGAAATCGTCGGCTCAATTGGGTTGGCCAAGGATATAAGTGTATGGGTTAGAAGAAGAACTGCTCTTCGTCATCCTAGGGCACTTAAATCATCGTGAGAGTTCATCTGCAATAATAACACTCAAAGATTGATGCAAGTGAAACCAAGAAAATTTCCATTCATTTTTCTCAACTTGTGCTGCCAACTTACCTCCAGTTACCTCAGTGTGCGGTGGTTCATGACAGGGTAATTTGAAAGGAATATCTAAGTGTATGGGCTCAAAATGATTAAGCAAAGTTTCACCGGTAGTGTATAGGGTAGATAAATAAACTGCCTCTCGTCATTTTGGCTACTTTACCTTATGCGAGAAATTCCTTTACCTTGTAGACATGGAATCTTTTTACTCGTCTAAGCAGGGATCAGTACATGAGGATGTATATAGACTAAGGATTACCTTTCGTCATCCTGACATATCTTGCTCAGCATACCCGAGCAGTTCAACACCATTCGTTGAATTGTCAAAATTTTCACATGGAATGGGTGAATTAAATAGGTAAAATTACCACGCAAAATTTCTTTCCAAAAGACATGCCATACATTTGGGGGGAGGAGTAAGCATCCATTCGCTGTAACATGTTTCCTCTTTCTTTAATTTTTTCTACTCTTATAAATAGAGTTTTATGGAAGGAAATACTTACCTGTGCTGCAACAGCAACAAGGCAAACCTGCAGGGCAACAAGAGAGAACGTGTTATTAAATGGCTCTTTGAGAGACAAAAACTAGGAAGGATACAACATTACTCTTCATGCTTCCCTTCACTTGAGTGTAAGCTAGCAATTCCTTGAGCTTTCTCAAATGTCAATAATTCCTATTGAGAATAACATGAGCTCATGTCACAAATGAAATTATGAAAGTAAATTGAGAACGATACAAAGTTACCATTCTTTCATTTGGCCTTCAAAGCTAGTAGAGTCTTTTCTTTTGCGTCTCCTTCCTAGTTTGTTTTAAAACTCAAATGAAATCCTCTATAGCTAAGGGTGCTCCCGACTAAGCGGTCCTATCCTCGATGTATGTTATGTCAATGCGGTTCCGGCACTTTGAGAAGTTTCTCAAGAGTCCTCTGATTCTTGATTGTGTAAGGCGTATACAATTGCTTGCATAGAGATCTTCGCAGCAAAGCTAATCATGACTTCAAATGTCTTCGATTGATATGGGCATCATAATCCTTTTCGATGACTATCGTCCAGACTTCCATAATTGTCAGGATCAAGATTGGTACTATCTTGTCATATGCAAAGTCCCTTTCTAGTCGCTTGTGCTAGACCTTTACTCAAATTTGTCCTATGTAAATGGAAATGATATGTCATTTTTATGTTAAAGTAGATAAACTTTAGGAATGAAATACACCCTCTTTTTTATGGACTGGGGGATTGCATGCTCCCTAGTCTACTCTCCCAATTAAGCACTCCCTGCATTTTTAAGGTACAAAATAGTTAGCTGTTTGCACAAACTTGGCTAGGACAAGGAATGAGATACATCCTTTTAGTATTTCATCATGTTTTGTTCGAGAAGTCCATTAGAGTCTAGCATGCTCCTCAGTTCATCACCTGCAAAAGAAAAGGGATGGAATGTCATTTCCAAAATTTCTTAAGGAATAAAACATACCATTTTCTTTCAAATGGGGTAATCTCTTCTTGGTTTGCCCCCGACTTTCTTTCTACGGAATAATGTTCCGCTTATCATGGAGTCAAGGAATGCCCAACACTCTCTTTGACTCTCTGGGATTGATATCTCACACTAGCAGTAATGAAATTTGCCCCATATTTCATCTTGAAGGTTGAATGATCCTCGCTCGGACTGCCCCTATCGAATTGTCGGTCCGCTATCATCACTAGGGTCTGATGTGCTTTTTAGTTTGCATCATTTCCAAATACCCCTTTGTAATAATAAATCAAAAGGGGTATGCTCTGAGACACAAAGTGAGCGAGTTAAAAAGCAAATAGGGCTATGAACATGTACATCTTTTTAGCACAATTCTTTCTTCGGTCCTTTAGAAAAATGATAAAACGTTCATTTTTTTTTTCAAAAGTTTAGAAACAAGGAAGCATGAGGAAGCCCAGGTCTCATAGTACACGCCTCAGGCTATGTCTTTTGCCCACGTTACAGCACACGCCTTAGGCTCAACATCCTCTACCTACGACACAACCCGGGTTAACGAACACGCCTCAAGTTGACAGTTTTCCGGCAATACTGGGCATCGTCCTGCGTTAAAGTACACGTCTCAGGATGGCTTAATTCCCCGCCTTACCTTACACACCTTAGGACTTTCGTGACCACATGCACGACATATTACATAAATTTCTCACCCATTCACTTGCTCAAACATCATGCGAACCTCACGCATTTCACATGCTCAAATGACACACAAATAAGCCCAATTTCTAGCTAATCCAATTTAGTCCGTGCACATACAAACGGGTCCACAATTCCAACCAATTATTCCACAATTCGACGAGCGTACGGGGTCGCCATTAGACCCACCATCACAGCCGCTAATATGAGCATAAAAATAGCATATTCATGTCTATTTCAAGCCATAATAAGTACCACAATCCAGCCACGACACTACACATCAAACCAAATCGTTTAGTCCCCAAATTGAACCATACACTCATCATTTCAAACCGCAATTTCCAGCACCCAAACCAGCAACAAATCAGTCCTAAAACCATCACAATTTCACCCACGAATCAGCCAAGATCAGCCCCCAACTCAGCCTATCAAAATATCCCCTAAATAGCCACTAATTAACCCCTAAACAACCACTAAGTAACCCGAATCAGCCCCTAATCAAGTCCGTTAGTACCCGTAGTCCTAGGAAAGGTTTAGATTGACACTCACTTGAAGTCCTAGGCAAGCTCGAGCAAGAAGAGAGGGGCAACAAGCCGGTGGGCGGCGATGTAGTGGCTGAACGGCAGCGACGGTGGCCGGACGAGCGGTGACCACCTTGCTCGGCCACACGTGCTAGGCCAAAAGAAAAAGAAGAGGGCCAATAGAGAGAGAGAGAGAGAGAGAGAGAGAGAGAGAGAGAGAGAGAGAGAGAGGTGATGGTGATGATGGTGAGGCCGCGGCACCATGGACGACCGAATGGCGGCGATCCAGCACGGCGGGTGAGCGGCGACAACGACTGGCTTGGCCGGTTGGCCACATTCACGGTGGGATAGGGAAGGCTCGGCCGAGAGGGAGAGAGATTGTCAAGAGAGAGAGAAAATGAAAGGGTGAGAGAGAGAATGAGAAGAAAAGGCTAACTGCACCAATAATTGGTATCTACCCCCTTGAAAAATGACCATCCTACCTTCCTCTCTACTTTCCATCCGACGGCCACGATTCGATCTTATCTTGCGATCAACGGCCGAGATCAATTCTTCTCCAAAAATATCCAAGGGCAAAATGGGAATTTCACAAAAAGTCCAAGAGCAAAATTGTCCAAAAATTTCTATTTCTAAAGTTGGTGTGAAATTACCATAATGCCCTTCTCCCATTATACTTGGCATTAACAAAGTC
This sequence comes from Syzygium aromaticum, assembly GCA_024500025.1. Taxonomy (NCBI): domain Eukaryota; kingdom Viridiplantae; phylum Streptophyta; class Magnoliopsida; order Myrtales; family Myrtaceae; genus Syzygium; species Syzygium aromaticum. Next base: position 12,340 of record CM044891.1, on the reverse strand, counting down.
CCAAGGGTAAAACAGTCATTTTCCGTTTCTTGCCGAAATTAGAATTTTCTGAAGAATCCGGGCAAATCTGAGACTGACCAAGCTAATAACAACGTCATCCAATTATCCTATCGTGACTTTCAGAATTTCCAATGCCCAAACTTGATCTCTAATTAATGATTAAATCTAATAACGTAACTTAAGCGTGTCTCAAACTAACGGGTGGCTTTTAGGAAATTTGCATATTCAACCCGTAACCGATACGGAATCAAGCCACGTTTAAGTTCACTCGAATTGTGACGACCTCGATTGTCATGTAATCACGAGAATCGGTCGCTAGTTCCGACGGGCACGATCGTTTGGTATAGGTTTAGGGTCATTCGTCAATTCATCTCGTGGTCAAGCGGCATTACCCGCGATCCACTCGTCTGACAATAGCGAACTGATCTCTAACTATCCTTGAATTGGCCTACATTGACTCAAAATGTCACATCGACAATTTTTTTATGATCAAAAGTCAGTTCACGATCGAATTTCATTGGTTTAGCGAATTTAAATCCCTAATTAGCCTTTTCCTAACAGTTAGTATCACATGAGTGATCATTTCCAGGTGAGATCTAACTACAACCATGTCCATAAAATCACCCATTTCATAAATCCCAAGTGGGTCAAATTTCAGAATGTCACATGCGATTTCTTCTAGTTCAATACCAAAACTTGCTTCTCTAATTTTATCAAAGAGCTTGCATTCTAGCGGGCCGCCAACATCAATGAATGATAAAGCTGCTTTTTGAACATAAAGTGCAACTCATATCTTTTTGTTATACTATAATTTCCTGTGTTCTCCAATAAACAGCTTCCTCATCACCCTAATCACTTGCCATGAAGAAAAACTTTAGATAATGTGTCCAATTGCTAATAAGCAATACCTATACTCAATATCTCAATATCAACCAAACTTCAACCTTGCTCCATATCTTAGAAAACAAAAAGCTCCTTAAATCTATATCCTCAAAAGAAAAAACTTGAAAGCCGAAGCACATAACAACCGGCACAAACTTTAGAGGAAGGAAGAATCCAAAGTTCTCTCCTTGGATTCGGTAGCAGTGCCACCAAACTTGAAATCTTTCAATGATCTTGAAAGGCCACGTTTATCTGTTCCCTCTTCTCCTCAATTGGACTTACTTGAAGGCACTCTTTTCCTTCTTCATGAAGTGACTTCCTAGCTTCTTAGGAACCTCAATTTTACCTTCAATCTCTCAAACTTTCATATGATCAAACTCCCACTGAGCAACCTTTGTAGGGTTTCCTCTATTCCCAACTTTGGGAGCCAATCAAGTTTACCAAGTGCCTTTGGTTCCAGCTCTCCTTCACTTGCTTTATAAGACTAGCTCAATATTTCTACTTCTGTCCTTGAACTCAGCACTTCTTGTCACAGTAACATCATTCCTTGTCACCTTTGATATACCAAAGCTTTACACAATCACCACATTATGACCCTTCAAGCCATAGTGAATTTCATAGCATCCACAAGGTCTTCCATACCCTTAAGCATCATGGCACGTGCCTCGACCTCAAATTTGATATCTTTCGTAGCATAGTCCTTGTCTAGGTTGCTCTACTCCATGAGAGTCAAACTTAAATCATAATGACTCTCTTTATTTCCTTATCAAAATTGCTTCTCGAGAACCTTAAGATACATTTTCGATATCAAAGGTAAGAACTTGCTTGCCTTTCTTATCTCTTATAGGGTGAAGCATACTTCTTTGAATCAGAACCAACAGTAACCCAGACCTTAAAAGAAACAAACACCCTAGCGTAAAACCTCACAATGTCCCATAAACTTTGTACCCCAAAAATTATATCCTAAGCTTTGATACCACAATATGTCACATCCAGAAATCTACCATGATGGGGGATAATATAGCCGTCCTTTCACCTGAAGGACGTAGCCTCAAACCACCCAAAAATCCCTACAACATCACTCTCGCTCTATTGGCTATCAACTAAAGAACGTGAAAAAATTGGGGAAAGAGAGGGGTGAGCAATTACAGCTAAATGAATAGTACATATCTTCTAAGTAGATTGAACAATCACTATGCATGTGTACAATACAATACCAGAACTTCAGAAGCTAAACTCAAGATATAAAATACATATCAAATCACATAAGATTTGTTTCATTTCAACAAGACTTTATACAATTCAGAAAATACTTATTTAAATCATCATAAACATCAATAGTCAAGTATATTGATCAATCTCTATTAAACACAATGTCAATGATCCATTCCATTGACTAATCTCAAATTACACATCAATGGTCTATTCCATTGATGAAACTCATATCACATCACATGTCAATGGTCCATTCCATCGACCAATCTATTGCTCAATATCTAACCATGGTCATAACACAAAGCATTGTGACAAGGCTACTAAGATTCACCCATCAGCAAGATTTCCACCTACAAAGCTAATGGCTTGTACCAGAAGGATATCCTAAACCCGACATGCATACCCCCAAACCCTCAATGGGTTCATAGCAATATTAAGTATAAAACACATATCCTCCAATACCAGGAATCAACTCCACAATCAATATCACTAATTAATTTCACAAAACAAAACACATAATTTTTCTCAACTTCGTTCATCAAGCCGAATGCATTTTACAAGACATTTCTCACATCATTTTAAAATTCTTCATAAATTGATATGTATAACCTTTAACAAAAGAATTCTTTTCGTAAAGAATTTCCTCAATCCATTTCATGATAATCGATATATAAGCCATTTCCAGAAATGCTTTACCCTACCATTTCAAATAATCAACAGGATAGTAAATGCCTAATCCAAGCTTTTATGCAATAATAATGCTATTTAACTCATAACATATATGATTTATATCTCTTTCGAAATATGAGTTTACAAACTCAAAGAAGAGATAGCACCATTCATCCGGGAATGCCCCATAACCAAATAACGTGGCTAAAGTCGTCGACGATCTAGTAATCCTATCAATTAAACAAGAATCGACGTCAACACTAAGTAAAATACTATGATAACTATGAAACAACTATAGTAAGCTTAAATGCTAACGAAAAGACTCTTATGTGCTAACAAAGCTCACCACCGAAGTAGTATTCAAAATTATCCGCAAAGCAAAACTTGAATGTGAAACTTGATTGTGCCATAACTCTCTCCATCGAACTCTGATCCTAGCAAACTTATAGTCAAAAGAAAGCCCGTTCAGAATATTACAAAAACCTTAGTTTGGCCACCCTAAAATCAAATTGAAAACCGACAAAACATGGCTCGAAGGTTGCCGGACGTGTACTGTTCACCTCACACGAAAAACTTCAAAATTCATTTCCGATAAACTGTAAGTCCAAATCAAGGTCCATAAAATCTCACGGCTCCATGATACCTTAAACTACCAATTCTATATATATATGCTGCTCAATAACTTAAAAATTAGACTTTGCGGCTTGAATTTCCCAAAATTCCGAATTTAAATCTTAAATCTAAAAACTTCTCCGATCGGGTGAATGAGGGGCGTGAATACTTACTAGGCATTGCGATACGAAATCGAATCGGCTTGGCAAGGTCCCGCAACGCAAAACCCTCTTCTTTTCTTCTTCTTCTTCTTCCTTCTCTTTTCCTCTCTTTCTTTCTTTTCCTTTCTCCCTTTCTCGGCCGAGCATGCTCTCGGTTTAAATGAGCTAAAGCTCCCACTGTTATGCTTTTTGACTTTTTGACCCTTTAGTTTTTTTGTTTTAATACCCAAATATTACACAATGATGGACCAAAAATCTTGCTGGATTCAGTGGGTAAGCTCTCTGAAGCACGTTCTTTGGAGGGATAAAAAAAAGGGGTCGAGACGAGAGGAAGGAGGAGTTCATGGCCGTTCCAAAAAGTCACCCCCAGAAGCAACTCAGAGAACATCAACCCAGAAATTCCAGACGGACCCTTTGAGAGAAAAATTAGATTTTCGCAAACTCAAGCCAAAATTAGCCAAAACCTTCAACTATATAATGAAACTCCATTCAAACAGCTTTCCAACCATAGGTCGCACGTCCCAAATGGATGTCAGGAAGGCACCCAAAACCCCCTCGAAAAGCATCCCATTCGCTGGTCAGGATAGAAGCCCAGAAATTTTTTGTAGTGCTGTAGTCAGATGGTCACTGGTGAGGGAAAGTGAGAGTTTTTGAGAAACATGAGGAACATATGAGGAAACCCATGACTTGGGACCTAAACTAGAATACATCCAGTTGGATTTCCTGTCAAATGAGTTGACAAAATAGGTTCGGGAGCTGGGTCTTGGAGACCAACAAAAGCCTTCGTTGTCATTTTTCTTCTTTGCAGGTCCCATTTTCCAGCTTGAAGGGGCCAAATTCCGGGCACCTTCGGAGGACAATTTCTTGGCTTCCTCGTCTAAGAGACACTTCAAACAGAAACTAGGAAGCAAATTAAGGGTCTTAGATGTATTTTTGTTCAATTTTGAAAATGTTTTGACCATGGAAAGTGAAGAGGAAAACCAGCCCAGAAAACCAATTTAAGTGCTGAGATTTCTTCAAGAGCCCCCACGTTTGATTTGCTACCTCTTTTGTATATATTATTTGTCTTCATGAGCTTGTTGAATGTTATACGTGAGTCCAAATGATGTGTATGTCAGCTTGGTTTGGTCCTTAAACCGTTGTGTGAACCCTGAGATCGCTTAGAACTAGAACAAAAAAGTTGAGCTGATCCACATTGGTACATGGCTGGCTAGCGCGGATCATGCAAAAAGGTTTCTTTGAGAGATTATTTCAATGTGTGTAGTTGATCAACCTCTGAGTTGTTCATTAAAATTGAAATCTCGTGTTACCTAATTTCACTTGGATTGAGTGGATTCTCCCGTATGTCTCGTAGATGATAAGTGTCAGGGATTGAATCTGGGCATGCAACCTGTTTGCTTGGCCTGGGTTCAAACCCAGATTTCGCAAAACAGGTCACACCTACATATTTGGGGCTAATTTCAGTTGTGTTATTGTGTACTTTAGAATCTAATTACTAGATAATTCTGTTCTAAACATGTAATAGTATAACCTCGATGCTTTAGTTCCTCTTATAAATGCTCATGGGTTGAGATTGAAGACCGCAAATATGGCTTGATGAAGCTGTTCGAATGGCTTATGTGCGTGCTGAGTGTTTGTCAAAATGCACAGACCATATTCCGATCTTGATACTGTCGATTTGAGCTTGGTTATTTTGATATTCATGTTCTGAGTTGGTCCATATTCATGAAATTCAAGCATATATCGGTTTAGTGAATTTTTTTATTAAAAAAATTAAAACAAATGAAAAATCACAAAATTTTCCTAAAAAATTTTAAAATGTAGATTAATGCTAAAGTTGGGGCAAAATGGCTTTTTAAAATTTCCCCTAATTTTCTAAAGTTATTTTCCTAATTTATTGTTGTTTTAGTATTTTATAACCATTTTTGTAAATAATTTTTTTTTGTAGATTAGAATTCTCTATCGTATTTACATGCATTTAGAGTAATTATAGTGTTTTACAATTTCAAGAATTCAATTATGAGTGGTTTGTTAGTCACCAAAGTGGCCGAACCATAATGTCTTGAATTTTTTAAATTGTATAATGTTTCTTTCAATTACCCATGATTAATTGATGCTATGATTAGAATTGATATATTACATATCCTTAGAGATAACTGCATTGAAAGTCCTAAAACTTGTCACGAAAGTACAATTGAGTCATAAAACTTTTATAATGTGTAATTAAGTTCTAAAACTTATTACGAAAGTGCAATTAAGTCCTAAAACTTTCAAATAGTGCAAACAAGTCCTAAAAGCTATCAAATTGGTTCAATCAAGTCCTCCCATTGATTACACTTTTTGAAAGTTTTAGGGCTTGATTGCACCTTTGTGATAAGTTTTAAGACTTAATCGCATTTTTTTTAAAGTTTTAGGATTCAATTGCACTTTCATGACATGTTTTAGGACTTCTAGAGCACTTATCCCCATATCATTATTGGTGTCATGGGTATATTGAAGTTCATTTATTATAAGAACTTAGAGATTGACCCAAAGGTTAATCAATTTCTTATAATTTATGAACATAATAGTTGTTAATTAATATGTCTTGTTAAATTTGTTTGTATATCCAAAGATATTAAACAAATTTTAATGAGGTGTATTTAAAATTACCAAATTAAAGTTATTAGCATCATTATGGTTTATTGTATATTTGTATATCATAGGATCACCCAAAGGAGAACTATGATGTGCATGTATAGTTTGATTTGAATATGATTATGTGATGTTCTCAAAGCATTAATGTATGAGTATATCCTTACATATTCAAAGTATCTGTACCTGTTTCTCCTCATTCGCATGCTTCTTCTATTCCTTTGTTCAACAGAATGAACTTCCATGATTAGAGTGAACAAGTCCAATTTCACTTAGGTGTCCTGGATTTTAATTTAACACTTCAAGTTGAGAAACTGGTTGCTATTACTAATGAGCGCAGTAACAATAAAATTCTTTCCATAAAGCTTGGGAAAGATCGAACGGATTAAAGCTTGATGTTGATGCAAATGACAATTGCAAACAACTTAAAGATCATTCTTCCCAAAATTGACAGTGCTAAGGAATTTATGAAATTTGTGGAAGAGTGATTCTCAAACTGCTGATAAGTCACTTGCCAGTACATTGATGAGCACGTTGACCGCCATGAAAGATGATGGTTCACGAACCATGCATGAACATGTACTTGAGATGATAAACTTAGTGGCAAAATTAAGGACTTTGGGGATGAACATGGATGAGTACTTTTTTGCACAGTTCATACTTAATTCCTTGCCTCATGAACAATATGGGTCATTTCAAATGAATTACAACACTATAAGATACTGGGCATTATTTGGATTTGTTTTGAACCTTTTTTTTTTGGTAAGGTAAGATTGTTTCGAACCTTTTTTTTTTTTTTTTTGGTAAGAATTGTTTCGAACCTTTTTATACCTACATTTTCCCGCAATTTAGTATCTTTGCCAAAACTAGATGTAGCGGATTCTCTTTTAAGTTTGGTTGTGGATCTTTTAATTTACATAAGAATAATAATCTTATTGGAATTAGAATTTTATGTGATGGTCTCTACAAGTTTAAACTTGATAACGCTTTTGCTGAGACCTTAATGACCTTGCATCATAATGTTGGCACGAAACGCAGTTTAATGGATAAAAATTCTACTTACTTGTGGCTTAAACGTTTGGGTCACATATCCAAAGAAAGAATGCAAAGATTAGTGAAGAATGAAATTCTTCCAAATTTGGATTTTACTGATCTTCGAGTGTGTATTGATTGTGTTAAGGGTAAATAGACAAAACACACTAAGAAAGGCGCCACAAGAAGCACAAAGCTTCTCGAAATTATACACATTGATATATGTGGTCCTTTTGACATTCTATCTTTTGGTAAAGAAAGTTATTTTATCACATTTATTGATGATTTTTCACATTATGGTTATATTTATTTATTGCATGATAAATCTCAATTAGTGAATGCACTTGAGGTGTATATTAAAGAGGTTGAGAGGCAATTAGATAAAAATGTGAAAATAGTAAGGTCGGGTAGAGATGGTGAATATTATGGAAAGTATGATGAATCGAGACAATGTCCGAGTCCATTTGCTAAATTCCTTGAAAGACATGGTATTTGTATTCAATACACAATGCCAAGTACACCACAATAAAATGGTGTAGCAGTAAGGCATAATCGTACTTTAACAGAAATGGTTAAAAGTATGATGAGTTATTCATCTCTACCCTTATCATTGTGGATGTATGCATTAAAGGCTTATATATATATATATATATATATATATATATATATATTAAATAGGGTTTCTAGTAAGGCAGTTCCAAAGACTCCCTTTGAACTATGGACAAAAAGGAAACCTAGTTTACGGCACCTGCATATTTGGGGTTGTCCAACAGAAGTACATATTTACAATCCACATGAAAGGAAATTTAAGAACAACCAATAGTTACTTCATTGGTTATGCAGAGAAATCCAAAGGATACAGATTTCATTGTCCTAATCATAGTACGAGAATTATTGAATTTGGCAATGTTCGATTCATTGAAAATGTTGACATCAGTAGGAGTAAAAGAATGCATGATGTACCTTACCAAAAAAAAAAGAATGCATGACGTTTGCATTCAAGAAGTTAGGTGGAAGTTCCTCTACCCAAAACTTCTAAAGTTGTTGTTCATGATATTATAGTTCAACCTAACAATAATCAAGAATAACAAATAAATCAAACACTCCATAATGCAAATGTCAATATTGAACCCACAGTAATTGAGCCACAAGAAATTGCAATAAGAAGATCTCAAAGAGAAAGGAGGTCGGCTATTTCTAATGACTATGTGGTTTATCTACAAGAGTTAGAAATTGACTTGGGAATGGGTAATGATCCAGGTTCTGCATCATTCCGAATTTTGACCCATTTTTAGGATTTATAAAATGTGTATTTGGTGCGCTTATAATTAAATCTCGCCCAAAACTGATCACTCTCGGGTTATTTTTAAATTTGAGATTTCGCTAAAATCGCACTCAATCGAATTTGACCGTTATTTAGAGCCCGAACTTTAATGTCGAATTTCACGAAGTTCGTGGCTAAATCAATTGGACTATGTCAAAATAAGTGTGGCCAACTTCGAGATTGCCTGGATTTGTCGAAAAGTGAAATTTAAATTGAGTGCGGATTTAGGCCAGTATACCTTCTTGTTTATTTAAATCCTTTTTATGCATTTTATCCTTTTATTTAAATTTAGAATTGGAATTAATATGAGCCTTTGGGTATTGGCTTGACCCATAAGATGCAATTATAGCCCTTAGATCACACTTGAGAGGGCTAGGGCCTAGTTTGTACCCCTTCTCTCTCTCTCTCTCTCTCTCTCTTTTCATAATGTCGTTCTCTCTCTCTCCCTTCACTCTTTTCTCTTTCTCCCTCCCTCACGTGGCCGACTCCTCCTCCTCTCCTCTCTTCTTCTTCTTCTTCTTCTTCTTCTTCTTTTCCTTCTTGCTGGTTCGCTGCTCTTGCTGCCGTTGCTTTGCTGCTTCTTGTTCTACTTCTTGGCTTCTTCTAGCTGCACACCTGACCCGCAATCGTCGTCCAGGTCACCGGAAACCACCACTCACCACCAAAGATCGCCGCTGCCCACTGCACCACCATTTCTTGCTAGGTTTGCTTGGGTTTTTCCAAGTAAGTGGCTTTCTAACCCTTGACTAGGCTAAGGGGTGACTAATGGACATATTAGGGATGATTTACGGGCTGCGGATGGTTGGTTTAGTGGCTGGTTGTGCTTGATTTGCTTGGTGGTACTTGTTGGTTGATTTCCGGTAAAGTTGCTACTGCATCACTAGATTTTGTTATTTTTTTCCGTTACTTGTATGGGCCAAATTTGAGGAAGTGTTCTTCATGAAAGTTGTTCATAACATCTTGAAGTATGATATATATTAAATATGGAATTTTTGGAGATCATTTAGAGTCATTCGTAAGTCCATTTTTGGACCAAATTCAGTCTATCGAATTTATTGTTCATCGACCTTCTTGTCTTTCGGATTTTCTATAAGTTTGTTCACACCTCTTTTCAACAAAATTTCTTCACAAAAATTGTTATGAACATTTGTGTCTATGACATATAAAAATTTCAGAGCTTTCCAAAGTGATTTGGATACTGAATGAGTTGTATTTTTTATGGTTTGAGGAGCCATCCGAGCGAACTGTGTTCTGTCCGGCTTTGAGTGTCAAATCGAGGCATTTACAATCAGAAATGGATTTGATGTCTCCATGAAAAATGTTTATCAAGATGTTTTGTACAACATATCCAAATTTCGTAATTTTTGAAGTTAATTTACTATTTATTTTAAAGGCAATTCGATGACTGTGTTACTGCCCAGAATTGTCACCGAATTGCCCGAAATCACCTACTTCTGTGTATACTCGGTTTTCTCATTTTTGGGCAATTATTCAAAGGCGAGGTTATCAATGAAAAGTGTGGCATTTTATTGGCCGAGTAAGTATTTGATTGGCACATGACCAATTCTCAAAGATAAAAAATTGGCATTGAGTGGATAATGTGTGTGCATGATCACATCACGTTCCATCTAGGCGGGAGTCCTAGACAATGCCCAGCGGGAGTTCAAATGCCGTCTGGTACCCGGGGTTGCCGAGGGGTGTTCAATCCCAAATGATGCCAATTGTGGTGGAGGCCAAATCGATGCTTCTAAGTGGAATGTCGTTAGGTACCCAGCTTGCCAAAGGGTGTTCAATCCTCAACGTTGCCGTTGCCGACTTAGCGAGATGATGCCTGGTTACGCTAGAAGACCGGTGGGAGTTCGGTGGCTCAAGAGGTCGTTCATAACCTAGATACATGTGAACGTATGCTATGCATTGGTGGATGCTCGAAATCCAGAATATTGAGTGTATTTCTTATGATCATGTCATGATTTAAAGTGTGTTTGTTTGATGAGCAATAGGCTATGTTATGGCAATATTCTAACGTGTAGGGCTTGTGTATGTGCCGAGGTGAGGTAAGGATGCTTATGATTGTTTATGGCACGTTGATTGTTCAAATTGCATGTTTAGAATTGTTCGAAGGTGTGCTTTGGCCTAAGCGAGGCTTAGGTGGTTGTTTATTGAGATTTATTCTCATTGTTGTAATATAACCATTTCAAATCCGTGACCATGATTGATCCGAAGACGCTGTCAAGGTACTATGGGGATTAAGAATAGGTTGAGTTAGTCTTTTGTGTGTCCCTTTTTGTAGAGGAGTTAAGCTTACCAACCACCCGATCCTTTTTGTTGTACGCGATTCGTCGATAGTGGCCTCTAGTAAGGCTTGTACCTCGTGCCGTTTGTAAGTAACATTATGTTCTCAAAAAGCAGTTTGTTGATGTGTATCATTCGTCTCTCTCTACTACCCTATTTCAGTGTATGTTGTGTGGTGAGGTTGAATTTGCTTCCACTCGCGCTCCTCGTTTGAGTTAAGTTGGGTTGATGACAAGTCCTGAGATGTCGCATGCTTGACGACCCCGGAGCGATGTTGCGGGCTCGTTTAGGTTCGAGGCATGGCAAGTTCATTTTCACAAGCCATGGAATGTCATGATTCTACTTAATGGTTCAATGCCATGAAAGAAGAGTTAAAATCTATGGATCAAAATCAAATCTGGAATCTCATTCAATTGCCTGAAGGATGCAAAAAGGTTGGGTGTAAATGGGTCTCTAAGACCAAGCGCGACTCGAAAGGTAATATTGAACAATATAAGGCTAGACTTGTTACTAAAGGTTTTACTCAGAAAGAAGGCATTGACTATAACGAGATATTTTCACCAATCTCCAAGAAAGACTCACTTAGAATCATTATGGCTTCGGTGGCTCATTACGATTTAGAGTTACACCAAATGAATGTCAAAATTGTCTTTCTTAATGGGAATTTAGAGGAAGAGGTTTATATGGACTAACCCAAGGGCTTTTCAGCTAAAGGAAATAAACACAATGTGTGTAAATTAAAAAAGTCAATATATGGACTTAAACAAGCTTTCCGATAATGGTATCTTAAGTTTAATGTTACCATAACTTCTTTCGAATTTAAGGAAAACATTGTTGATCGGTGTATATACCTAAAGATTAGTGGGAGCAAGTTTATTTTTCTGATTCTGTATGTTGCTGATCTTTTGCTTACTACTAATGATATTGGTTTGTTACATAAAACCAAAAAATTTCTCTCTAAGAATTTTGAAATGAAAGATAAGGGAGAGGCAACGTATGTGATAGGAATAGAAATATTCCATGATAGATCACAAGGATAAGGTTGTCTCAAAAAGCCTATATTGATAAAATTTTAGAGAGATTCAATATGGATAAATGTTCAACAGGAGCAGTTCCAATTCAAAAATGGGACATATTTAGCCTTATGCAATGTCCGAAAAGTGAATTGGAACAAGAACAAATGAAAAGTATTCCTTATGCATCTGTCGTTCAAAGCTTAATGTATTCTCAAACTTACATCAAACCAGACATCAGTTTTGCTGTCAGAATGCTAGGCAGGTATCAAAGTAATCTAGGTTTAGATAACTAGAAAGCTGCAAAAAAAGTTCTTAGATACTTTCAAGGAACAAAGAATCACATGCTTACTTATAAAAGGTCTGATCATAATGAGGTCATTGGATATTCAAATTCAGACTTAGCCGAATGTACCGATACAAGAAAATCAACTTTTGGTTACTTGTATCTTTTGGCTGGAGGAGTAATTTCATGGAAAAGTGCAAAGCAGTCAGTTATTGGTACA